>OX638415.1:10285834-10788694 GCA_951813805.1 Limnephilus auricula
TCAAATAATATGTATTACATAAACATATATATTTAGTCTCCTTCTTTACTTAAAGGAGGTAGCGCAACACGGCATAACACCCCAAAATAAATAACAAAAATAATTTTTGACCGTGAAAATCTAAAATCATATTTATGATCGTTTATTGAATATCATTACGACCAGGCGTTAATGAAATTAACATACAAATGCAAAAATACCATCACATGATCTTTTCAAGTATGTAGGTATTTTACAAGTCGGTGATAATTTAAATGCTCTATGAATTATTAAGACGTACGCGTCAGAAAATCTTGAAGGATGTATCAAAAAAATAATTTTTTCAAATCACTTGAAATCAGAATCAAAAAAACAAAATATATATTACACAAGCTTCTTCCCGCGACTTCGTCTGCGCAAGATTAGTACTTCCATTAGCCTATTTTCTTTTCCTAGGTCCCATCTACGTTTATACCAAAATTCTTAACCTATTTATTTAAAATATATATATTTCTTGATTCGATTCAAAGTATTAGGCAAGTACTTCAAATAAATTCACTATTTTTCAAAAATAGTATTTTGAGTAAAATGAAATTTGATTGTTTTGCAAAATGTCATTCTTAAATTTTTACATTTTCTATTAAACAATAATTATTATTTATAATATATTGAAAATAGCTAGCTTTATAAAGCCTATATGTTATTCTGACGTATGAGCTATATTATTGTAAAGTTTCATTAAAATCAATTCAGTAGTTTTTGCGTGAAAGAGTAACAAACACACATACATCCATACAAACTTTCGCGTTTATAATATTACTAGCTTCAGCCCGCGACTTCGTCTGCATAGGATTAGTAGTTCGAGTAATCTATTTTCTTTTCCTAGGTCCAGGTTATACCAAAATTCTTAACCAATTTATTTAAAATATCTATAATTCTTGATTCAATTCAAAGTATTAGGCGAGTACTTCAAGTAAATGCACTAATTTAAATATTTTCTAAAATAGAATTTTGATTTAACGATCATTGTTTTGCAAAATGTCATTCTCAAATTTTGACATTTTCTATTAAACAATAATTATTATTTATAATATATTGAAAATAAATAACTAGCTTTATGAATTATAGCCTATATGTTATTCTGATGTATGAGCTATATTATTGTAAAGTTTTATTAAAATCCAATCAGTAAATTTTGCATGAAAGAGTAACAAACATACATACATCCATACAAACTTTCGCGTTTATAATATTAGTAAGATTAAGTAAGATAAAAAAATATTTGCTATAGTGTCCAAATCTAGAGAGAAAGTGGGGGAATACATTTGTATGGACAAAACGCCTCCTGGTTTCTTCTGGTTTACCTGACTCAGGACGGATATGTGTTCCGTGGTGTAGTCATCTGCCTTGGAACGGACGAACCGGTTGCATAGACAGGACTTTCCCACTCCCAGCTGACCCTTCTCCTTCTCGGTTCCTGAAATAACACAGTTATGCCATTATTAATAAAGCTGTCCAACAGAAGAATATCTGATGTCATTTAAAATCATTCATTCATTGAAAGCCCTCCATTAATTGCAATTAATTTCATTTCATGTTCATAACCACTGAAGCGATTTAGGTACAAATTTGGACTGCTTTTATTTATCTGTGATTGATATCGGTTCAAAATTGGACCACTTTTCACAAACCTACAAATATTAAATATAATTTTTGGATACGTTAAAAAAATTTCATTTATTTGCATTTTATTGTAAAGCGGGAATATTTTTAGCCTCTGACAAAATACACCAAATTTTTCAAGGGGTAAGTTCTGCGAAAGTTATATTCAAATTCTGAATTCTATTTTTTTTTTAACCCCTAGGAGACGACCAACTACAATGGTAGTGCAGTGAAATCATGACTATACCTACAGACACACTGCAATGTGCCCATGTAGAGCTATGTTTTTGCAGTTTTGGACGCATTTTATTACTTTCCATCATATTTCCAAAGTAAAAAAGTTGATATTGTAGAAGCCTGTCAATTATTTCAAATACAAATTTC
Organism: Limnephilus auricula; assembly: GCA_951813805.1. NCBI lineage: Eukaryota > Metazoa > Arthropoda > Insecta > Trichoptera > Limnephilidae > Limnephilus > Limnephilus auricula. The sequence goes on from OX638415.1 coordinate 10,287,860, forward strand.
AATATTGTTTTTGGTTTTGAGATATTTACAAAATATTACCCGTCTTCTAAGGGTTAAACAACTGGCCCTAAGATTATCCTTTTGGAATGTGCACCAATGTACTATTTTTTATCATTTAGATGTGAAATAACAAAAATAAATTTTATTAGCACACACCGGGATTTTAACTCGCGACCTCCGGGTTCGTTATCGAGGATCTCAACCGCTTGACAAAAGTTCTTGCCAAAGCCAAAGATCTTGTTGTTGGCATTTACTAGATTACAAATAATAATACTTGGCAATTAGTTCCAATAAAGTTGATGCCAAATATTAAATAATTGGACGACAAATTAAATAATTACACCAATATACGTACATCCGAGCAATTTGAAACATCAAAAAAATTTGTCAGTTGGTTCATTTCATTTGCACCCTTTCCATCTCCACACCTATTTATTCTCTCCTGATATCATAATTCTAATTATAACCAATAAATTGAAACATTTTTTTACAGAAATCAAATGAAAGATAGACAATAATTGGAATGAATTATTTCAAAAACAATTGGGACAATTTAATTCGGAAATCGATAGGAACAAATCGATAGCGCTAAAGTTTCATTTCTGCATTTTTACTGTTTTTGAGATAAAGAATTACGGCATATAAGAAAAAATATATATATTTCATTTAATTTCATCCAAAATTTTGAAAATTCAGACTTTTAAATCAACAATAAGAAATTCAAATAAACCAACATCGTGTTCGAGATACGTTTTTAGATTTTCACGGCCAAAAGCATTTTCGTTGTTTGTTTTTGGGGTGTTATGCCGTGTTGTGCTACCTCCTTCTTTAGCCGACGTTTCGGACAGCGTTGCAGTGTCCATCATCAGGGCAGATCCGGCAGATCATCGACGGATCTGCCGGATCTGCCCTGATGATGGACACTGCAACGCTGTCCGAAACGTCGGCTAAAGAAGGAGGTAGCACAACACGGCATAACACCCCAAAAACAAACAACCAACATCGTGTTTTTCAATTTTTAGCAGATACGATTACATTCTTCTTCCGGACTGTCGAAATTGTTTCGAAAATCAATTGGAACAATTTATTTCAACAAACAATAATTGGGACGATTTATGTTGGAACAATTTAATTTGAAAATCAACGTGTTTCAAAAATCAATTGGAACATTTTATGTCGAAAACCAATTTCTAATCAAATAGAACAATTTAAATTGAAAATCAATAAGAACAAATGTGATTCGAAAATCAATTGGAACATTTTATGTCGAAAATCAATTGGAGCATTTTATGTCGAAAACCAAATGGAATTTCTAACCAAATAGAACAATTTAATTTAAAAATCAATAAGAACAAACGTGTTTCAAAAATCAATTAAAACATTTTATTTCGAAAACCAATTGGAATTTCTAATCAATTAGATTTAATTTGAAAATCAATAAGAACAAATGTGTTTCGAAAATCAACTCAAAAATTTTATTTTGAAAACCAATTGGATAGATTTAATTTGAAAATCAATTGCATCAAAAGCAGACAATATGATGTAAGGGTTAATTATGTTTGTCTGCGAAGATTGTATTTGATAGAAATGATGATTAATGCCAGCAATTACAGGGTCCAGTCATCACACGGTAATGGTAATATCATTCATGCCAGTTTGCTGGCATCGGTAAATAGACTGACAGAATGAGCGCATTTGCTATTATTAGACTGCAAATTTACATTGCGTGGAGCAAATAGATAGTATTTTATATTCAGTTCTGGAAATCGGTACTTCATTGACACCGTGGCTAAAACTTATAATAATAATATTAAACGAGAAATGTTTTCTCTTTTGAATTGGGTAGTTTCGTTAACCTTCCAGCGGGCATATGTCGTAAATTTTACGCCATCAAGTTTTCTCCATTTAAATGGTGTTTTCTTTATATAAATTTCAAGTAAATATTTGACATTTGATCTGAAGATAAGATGCTCTTTTACCATAGTCAATTAAATTTTTTTAGGAAGATTCTTCAATGTTTTGGAACCTTTCCTGGACAGGCAAATTTTTATAAAATTGAAACATTTATGCCGCCGACATTCATTAGAGTACAGAAAACTACATCTCCTTGTTATTCTAGAGACCGAGTAAGTGGCACACATTTTTTCGACTGTTTCCAATCCGCCTTTGGTTTCGTTGTAGTGTTTTCTCACTTTCAGGCACGTGTCGTAAAATTTACGCTCAAGGGAAATTTCCAAAAATCAATGAATAACAATTCCGCGAGCAAAGCTATGGCGAGTTGCCTCCTACCCGCCAAATGATTCAATATATACCTAGTTGTTCGAGTCCCGTCGGCGACTTGTATCTTTTCTCGGGAGATTTTTCCAATATAGATGGTTATTCATTGATTATAAAATTTGAACTGAATATAAAATTCCAACAAAGACTTCTAAGCACTCCCGGTACGTCTGCAGTTTAGAGAGACACTGACCGTCGAATAGCTCGGAGCTCAAAGCTTGCGACTAATAGTAAGAAACTGGGGGAAGTGATAAGGCGCATTTGTCGTAAATTTTACAACAACGCGCCCGCTGGAAGGTTAACAACAAACTACTTTATTGTAATTAGTTTGTAAGACCCAAGTTTTTCTTCTGTAAATCTGTCACATGTATGTATTTCAAGTAATAAAAAAATAAAATTATAATGATTTGTACAGCACCGTTTTTTGTGAAAAATCACCTCAAGGGTGCTGATAAAAATTCTTTTTTTAAAATTGTATGCCATTCTTGGTATTTTGTTACTTATATTGTTATGTGCATTCTATATGAATGAAAAAAAAAATTTCAACAAATATTTCATCTTCCTATTTTAGATTTAACGAAACTAATTTTTAAATTCGCCCCACTGTTTGTTGGTAGACCAGACCAGTTTCAGGAAAGACAAGCATTCAGAATTGAAACATTGTTTGAAATGGCCTCCATGGTTGAAAGGTTATGACCCATGGCTACAAATCCGGAAGCTGCGGGTTCAAATCCGGTCATGCGCAAATAAATTTCATTTGATTAATTTGTGTTGTTTTCAAATTTATTCATTTAATATAATATAGTATATTTGCGGCATATTTCAGGGTGGTAGATACTTTCAGTATCGCCCTGGTGAAAGACCACTATTTAGAATCGAAGCGTTGCTTAAAATGGCTTTAGCCGTGTTTGGTGACCAGATCTGAATAGTTCAGATCTTAGTTAAGTACTTCCCCACCTTCCTGTTTCTATCTTCTTCCCCTCCTCATTTCCTTTAGCCCCAAAACATATTCCAATTGGAGATACTATAGTCTCACTGGCTCCAGAGAGTTGGGACTCTTGCGGAGTACTTCACAACCTTCGGCTTCAAATCTACTTCCCACCCCATACCCTTCATCCTCAAATTATACCCTAATTAGGGATGCCATAGTCCCAATGATTGGACAGTTGTAAGAATACTTAATATTCACATAATTTTTTTTTTAAAGATACAAAAAATATCAATGGCCAAGACCAAAATATATTTACTTCTTCAATCTTCGCAAATTCAGTTTGTGGCGTCATTTTTAAAAAGTGGTGGATTTGTTTTCATTTTTTAAATATATTTGACGGCCGGCGTAGTCCAGGGGCAAGGCTTTGGTCTCCTATTCCAAAGGTCGCGGGTTCAAACCCGGAGTGCGCAAATAAATTAAAACAAATATTATAAGCAATAATTATTAGCCTGAAAAGCTCATCCATATTGAAAAAATCTCCCGAGAAAAGATACAAGTCGCCGGCGGGACTCGAACCCTCATCCCTCTGATTGGCGGTCAGGAGCTCTACTATTAAGCTATGGCGAGTTGCCTCCTACCCGCCAAATGATTCAATATATACCTAGTTGTTCGAGTCCCGTCGGCGACTTGTATCTTTTCTCGGGAGATTTTTCCAATATGGATGAGTTTTTCAGGCTAATAATGATTGCTTATAATATTTGTTACCCTTTGTGCTATGCATAAAAAATCTTGTCTTAAACATTACTTTATCAATTAAAAATAAATTTTATTTGATTAATTTGTGTTATTTCACAATTAATTAATTAAAAATAATATATACTATATTTGAGGCACGTTCCAGAGTGGAAGATACTCTCAGTATCGCCCTGGTGTAAGATCACCATTCAGAATTGAAAAGTTGCTTCAAATGGTTTTATTCATGTTTAGTGACTAGATCTGAATAGCCAGGTATTTCCTTACCTTCCTCTTCCCATCTCCTTCCCTTCCCCGCTTACCTTCAGCCTCACAACATACCCCAATTGGGGATTCCATAGTCTCACTGGCTCCAGACGGGAGCAGTTGGGACTCAAGTGAGGTAGGTGTTCACAAAAAAAGATATATATTTATTTAATTTTTTAATACAATTAATTTTGAAAAATAGCTTACCTGATAGTCCAACTACCGACACTGTGATGAGGCGGCTAGATGAGTCCGCCTTGCGCGCCATCCTCGCCTCCCCCCCGCGCCCAAAAATCTTGCCGGATATATTCACATCGGTCTAAAAATATACGGCACTCAACACCCCCCCACAAACAAATATACCGAGAATTAAACAACCCCGTATTTTATACAGAACTGTTTCAAAATATGATAATCTAATGTAAAATCTACTGGAATCTGGAAATCAGTCTTTTTTACGCAAATATTAAATATATATAATATGTACACTTGGAATTCACACTTAATTTATATAACGACGAGATTACAGAGCTCTAAGATTTCTTTAGAATCACATTTATTATTACGGAGTAAAAAAATTTCCAACTATTATTGATTTAAAAATTGCAAAATGCGTGCCTAAGAAAAAGATATTAAAAATATGTGAGATATTTCATTATTACGTTTTCTATGATAATTCGAATTTGTAGTTGTTACGATTCAAATAGCTGTGTATCTCTTTAATATGTTACTTTTCTATGGTTAAATGGAATATGCAGTTCTTACAATTCAAATAGCTGAGTATCTTTTGAATAGATTTTTCTATGGTTAAATGGAATAGTTCTTATAATTCAAATAGTTAAGAATCTTTTGGATAGATTTTCTATGGTTAAACGGAATAGAATTCTGAATTTGAATGATTTATGTAGAAGGAATGTATGTAATTCGACGGCTAAGTTGTATTGGTGACGGATATTTTATCGGCGGCAGTGTTGAACGAGCGTTCAAATCTCCGTAGGCAGGATAACACCATGTCGATGTTTGGTTTCGATGGGACTCACTGGTGATACTTTGCTGTTCAGAAGTTGTTGGTTTCTGGAACAAAAAAACAACATTGTCAGGTCCTACTCATAATGAAGTACAATATGCTGGGAATTCTTTCAAACCACCATTCGGAACCGAAACATTGCTTACAATAACAATTGCAATACAGATACCTACAGTCCGCCTCGGGACAAGAATCCCTAGTGAGAAGGACTAGGAATAAACTGTTATACTTTGTATTTAACCTGCCACCTCCCAGGCGTATTTGGACAAAACCGCGCAGAAATTACCTTCCTGACTTTTGGTCAAATATCTGCATAAAAACAAATGAATTATTTTTTTTGGGATTGTTTTCTGTTTATCAGATAAAGTATCTTATTATTAATATATATTACATGATAATATCTTTACAAGTTTTCCCAGAATAGCTAACTATACAACAAAAAAAAAAAATTTCCCATTCCGCAAACAAAAATCAAAAACAATATATATATTTATATGAATATGGACTGATTTTATTGTTTCTACACAAACCTAAATATACACCCTACACGAAAACCAACAATTCAAAGGTGTTTTCGAAGAGTTAATGACATTGATACTTCTTTAAAAAGTTGACGGCTGGTAAAGCGGGAAAAAGAATGACTCCCGAATGTCATAGATAATTACTTTAAAAAATATTCAGAGTAGCTAGATTAATCAAAGCCAAGAAAGATATTGGTCCAAGCGATTCTGACCTTGTCCTCCATACAGTTTCTTTATTTATTAGGATTAAAATCACATTAAAAAAACATATATTAAAATTTGTACCGGGCGCGCCGACGCGCTAACGGCACAGGACAGGTTAAGTAACCATAAAAAAAAAGGGTTAAGCCACGTTTGGTGACCAGATCTAAATAGCCAGGTAGGTACTTACTTCCCAACCTTCCCCTTTTGTTTCCTTCCCTATCCCACTCCGCACAGCTTCACAAGATACCCCAACTTAAATTTGATTAAAATTCAAATTTCTGTTTGAACGAACGTGATGAGAAATTATCATTTAATAATTTGTACAACTTAGTGATACTGAAAAGTATTCTGAACACTTAACCACGAGGGTTGCTATTTCACATTACCATAACCGTTGTGCATCTGGACGGTTATGGCTATATTAATTCATTGTACGAAATTGGTACCCTAAATAAATTAATGTATTTTTGAGCGAGGTTAATATGAACCATCCTATACCCGAGGATCTTATAATGGTGAAACTCTCTAGTAAAAATAACAGCAGATTATTGTAGATTTTGGATAATTGAGCGGCAGATTACTAAGAGAGTACTGTAACAATTGACCTGTGAGTGGCCGAGTTTGAATCGCGTTTGAGTCCCACCCGGGCATCCGTGTTCAAGTCCTTCATCACGTCACAAGCAACATTTTCAGCTTACTGTGACGGTAGCAGGAGATTTTCAAATATTTCAGGATATTCATAACCCGGTCTTTCTTTTTAAAAAAAGAACTATATCTAACGTAAATATTTATTCAAGATAAATCAAATGTTCAATGACAATATTGATATGTATTACAATATCGACCCTTTGGAATAACAAGATTCCATCTGTTGCTTTAACGTCATGCGATAATGAACTCTAAGGTAGCTTACCATAGATCCCATAACCGCGTGACGTTTCCGCAACAGATAGAACGTTGTTATTCCAAACGGTCGATATGTTGAATTTGTATTTATTTACATTTAGGCTCTATTGCACAAGAATACAGTGCAAACATGCACTTCAGAAAACTAGCAAAAAAACACATTTTTTACATATTTACATATAAGTAATTTGATATTACCTTTGTGCAATGATATTCAATATTTACTAACAGATTAAGACTGCAATAAAGTAAATAATAATATTTCTTCAAACTTCGCAAAATCACTTTGTGGCGTCATTTTGAATTAAATTAAAACAAATAACTTTGTATTAAACCACTATTATATAATCACAATTACCTACATGTTTCAAAACCGATGGTTTCTTATCATTACTACCCTGACGAAGAAACCATCGGTTTTGAAACATGTAGGTAATTGTGATTATATAATAGTAGTTTAATACAAAGTTATTTGTTTTAATTTAATTTAAATAATAATAAATAAACAATGCATAATGCTATAACACGCTTTATATTATTTTATTATTATCATAAAATGAGATAATCTTGGTATCAACCTGGTGTGAGGACACTATTTAATGAGTCAAACGGCAATTGTGCGCCGGAGATATATTTTTTTTAAAACTGAAATTACCGATAGGTCACCGGAGACCATTCTTATAATCAAGGTGATGGAATTTTTTGCAATGCGATTATAACCTTTATGCTTTGAAAACTCTATAGAGGATAAAATCAGAATCACTTGTGCTAATAGTCTCTCTGACTGTCTAGAAAACTTATCTGTGCATGTAAAAATTCATTATTGTTCAACAGCATTAAAAAATTAAAATATTATTATTTTCGAAGGTGTATCAAGGTAATTATTTATTTGATAACACTTTTGGATCACTGTTTTTATCACTGCATTAGGAAATAATTTCATAATGCCAGAGCTCCCTATCCTATAACCATTCCGGGTATGCGCATATCATATTCCGAAAGTTTCATCGAATCAGATGAACGGTATGGCCACGCATAACATACGAACACACAAACAAACAAACTAACATTCATTTTTTTATATATTAGATGGCCAATTTATGATCAGAAATCAATAGAACTTTAAAGTCGTAATCTTTCTTGAAGACTTACGGTACTTTAAAAATTCTACTTGTAAAATTAATTAAATTTCTTTTTTCACGCTTGATTATTGCGAAGCCTAAATGACACTTCACCAATCTACCTTATCCAATATTATGCATCACTAATTATCCTTTCTCTTTTACAGCTTGACACGGATAACTATCCAGGTGGCCAGAAGGATTCATAGCTGAGTTAACCACTAGGGTCTATCGCCTTTGTGTAGATTTTTGGTCTTAACGGGCCGCTCTGCCAATTTCTACCGATTTCTGACACGTTTTCCTTAAGTTTTTAAGTTTTTTTTTTTTTTTTTTTTAAGTTTTTAAGCTCTTAAAAAAATATATGTTATTCTTTAAGATAGTATCTTTACATTCCCCACGCCTAATAAATCGCAAAATATGCTCCAAAAATTATTATTAACACGTTTTTTTCTGTTATTTTACAAGTTATATGGATGAAAAAATTCATAATGTTTCTTTAAATGCTACTTGGCACCCCACGAGATTTTTGCTCTTTTTTTAAAGGGGTCGTCTTATATTACACATTTTCACAATTTTCGCATGAATTTTATGGTTTTTATCTCTTCTTTTTGAGCAGCGTAGCGCGTCCATAAAGCTCAATAAACGAAATATTTTTAAACTTAGCCGAATACTAAAAACTGTTTTAGAAAGGTAATAAAATACGCTTTCAAATTATATTATTACAAATAATATTATAAAATTTAAAATGCAAACATAAAAAATTGTTGTAAAAATGACACACCTGTGAAGTTTTTATGTGAAAACGGTACTAAAATCATAGATAACGTAAAAAAACACTCATTTTATCATACAAATGTAAAATAAACCATTCTATCACCTCTCTTTTTTACCATTTCTTACAAAAATATTTATTAAAAAATTAACTAAGTCTGACAAAAAGTCATTTGATTTGGCGGGTAAAACTGAATCTACAAAATAAGTATTTTTTATCTATTGTCTATGGACAACTTTGAACAGAAATGTATAGTGTGTTTTATTCTAGATATTATCCTTTTTGTTTTAGGGTTGTAACAACGGAGTTAAAATGATTTCTGTGGGAGCACACGCGTTAGCTTGAAAACAAGCTTATTGGACTTGACTGCTATCGTTACATTGTCGTTTAGTTTTGTTGCAGTAATTAAGTGAGACTACACCAATGAGAAATAAATAAATTAATAATGAATAAAACATTATTATAAAAACTAGAACTGTCTATTTAAAAATCGTTAAATTAATAAAGCTGTCAGAATGGAGATTGGCATCGATATCATTTTTTTTTTTAATCATTAATTCCCTTATTGACTGACCTGCATTACTGCGATAGATTTCATTTAATGTTCCTAATAATATAGTCACGCGAATTAAAAATATATTTCACTGCAACAATCATTTGTTTATAAACTCCCTTATACCAAGCATAAACAGCTTAGATAGGTCCGAGAAAACTTAAAAAATAACAAAAATATCAAATACTTTTTTAAAACAGTTATTAGTATACATTTCGGGTACTATTCTACTAATTGCAGCACTTTTAGACACAGAGTATGGAAATCACAGTTCGTTTTAACAATTACTGCAAGAAAGAACTACAGTACAATCTCACTAATCCGGCACTTGACTAGACCGATACATCCAATAATCCGGCACCCTCCGCCCGCGCCACCCTCTCCCCTCTTTTTTTTTTAATTTTTTTTTTTTAGTTTCAATAGCAAAGTTTGTACATTATGTAGGTATAAAGTATAATTTTTTTGTGTTTTTGCACAGTCCTCATCACTAGGGTTTCCTGTGGGTTTTTTAAACTTTTGTATTTAGTAATAATGACATGCGCTCCATCGCCGCGTCGCCGTCTAGCAGTCTAACCCCCAGACTTATCTCGTGTGCATGTGCGTACATATTTGCCAGTTATTTTGAAGTGAGAATAGTGGTGTAATTATAAATGTCAAGTAAACGGAAACACAAGACACTAGATTTGAAAGATAAAATGGACATTTTAAAGAAGTCAAAAGCAGAACTCAATTAAGGAGTATTTTAAAACTATGTAATTGTGAGATATGTTACAGTTACAATAAAAGCTGTCAAACAAGAACGCAAATATGTACATACATTATATTCTCTTTATGAAATGCTTTGTTTTATTTATATTTTTTCTCTATATAATCCAGTAATCCGAACATTCCAATAATCCGGCACCCTCTGGTTTTTAATAGTGCCGGATTAGTGAGATTGTATTGTATTTACATGCATAAAATAGGTTATTAGTTCTTAGTTTGGGTTGACTAAGTTATTCATGCGTATTTAGATTGAAAAGAAAATCATGCAAATGTCAATCACTACAAAAAAGTAAATGGCGGCCGAGGAATCGTTTTATAAGGGAAATTTTGAACTTTAAACAAAAATGTAATTTTAATGCATCGTTTACTATCTATCTAAACGTAATTAGTTGTTTCTTTTAGTAATTAAGTTGAAAAGCAGTGTAATTTAATAAAAGAGAAGCAAAAGTAAAATATTTACCCATGTTAGTAAGTTTATACTATATAATTGTTCTGTAAACTTTTTTTATAAAAATTTATTTAATATGTTTTATTTAGTATGGTAGATGTACTATATATAAATAAATTATTTTCAAGGTAAAGCGACACTATGGATTTTGAAAAACCATCACGTGTTTCTCCGGCAGAGATAGGCAGAGGATGCACCGCCATACAACTCTGTCTTCACAAACACTTCTTGCTTCATTCACATTTATACATACTCTTCTTTGGTGGACAGACAAAAATCGAAAAACTTATTAGAAAGAGATTTACATGATTTGTAAATGTAAGTAATAACTTGTATTTATGTATAAATAATTTAATTTAGAATAATAACAAATCACTAGAATATTGACGTAAACGACATAAGACATGTTTATAGCAGAACTGTCAACCATTATTTTACGTAGATACAAAAAGGTTCAAAGCAAATTGCATTTAAAAATGATGGAAACAGTGTTTTATCATGAATATGATGATTTAAACAATGTTTTCGTTGAATGTGATGATTAAATATTGAGAAAAACCAATAATTTGATGTAAAACTCAACCAGACAGTTAGGCCGTCTACGGCTGTCGTGGTTAATCTCACAAAACCGAAGAATATTTCTGTAGCAATTACCATTTAGATACGTTGATTTGTTTATAATTAAAATATCGCAGTTGAGTATTGACAGGATGGGAATATTTTCTGACAACAAGGGAGTGTTTTTCGGCAATAAAGGTTGGTCAAGTTACAAGTTATAGAACGTCTGGTAGACACACAAACATTGGCGGCCGAAGATAGTGGATTCGCCTCGACTTTTCGGGGCTTTCACGCCATTATCGGATAAACAACATAATAAGGTATAGAAATTGTTAGTTCGTGACTCACATGGTGCGCAAAATAATTAATTAATTCAGCTCCGCAATGAAATATTAACAGTATATAATTCTGACACAAGTGAGCATTATTGTAAATTTCAGAACTGCCAACCTGAAGGTATTTCCCCTTGTTGGTGTTGCCAAGTCTGTGATCTCGGTTATCTCAATGATATTTCGTGCGTAGGTACTTCATATTCAAATAAGAGCGATAGGGATGGGACTGATGTACCAATGAATAGGTATCGAAACCAGAGTTGATTCGAACACAGCACTTTCGCAGGCATGCCCACTGCATGTGTAAAACAAGCACCTACCAATTTTATTATTCGGAAGCGTATATAAATGCACCAATATACACACTCCCAAGTACGTATTGATCAGCTTAGCTTTCGTTGAGCTTCCTACATTCCTAATTTCACTCCGAATAACATTGAGAGTGTAAGTTAAAACTTTCTAACGTTAGTTGTTGCATCAAAGGTAGATATATCTATGGAAATATTTATTTTCCTTCTATTGTGCAGTGATATTATTATTAATTTCATTTATTTTTTTCATTCTTGTGTACGTCTTTATTAGTTCTAACTTCAAACAAATTAAATTACAAATTAATGAGCAGTAGAAAGGTTAAGAAAATTGTTGTGCCTTTTTATTAGAATACCATGCACAAACTCCAGCGGCTCGGAGGGCTTTAAAGCAAAGAATAGAAGGTTACCTCGAGAGTGTTTTCTCTTGGGGTACGAATAATCTCGTTGAATTAAAAGTTTCAAAGACCCACTCATGTCTGATTACGTCTAAAATGGATCGAAATGACAATCTACTCTCCTACAACGGTAGCAATCTTCCGAACAGGCCCTCCATTGATTTGGTCGGGGTAACTCTAAAGAGTCGTTCGCACTGGGAGAGTAGTTTAGTCGAGTAGCGAGTAGCGAGTATATAGTAACTACACGTGTCCGAACACTACAATTTTATTAGAGTAGGTTAGTCAGCTCTTTAGTAGATTGAATTGATATGCGCAGTTCATTAGTAGACGCAGACACGCGTAATATTTCGTCCCGTTTATTCTTTATTTTCTTTTTTCGTTTATTTATTTTGATCTCACTAATTTATCTTCCACCTCTTCTAAAATAAGCATTAAAATCAGCTTAATTAGCGTATTTACTTTATTGCGTTGCCGCCGCTCATCTTGCGACGCGCCGCTTACTAATGTACTCTACTTGACAGTAGTGCGAACACTTTCTGGTGAGTCAAGTAGCAAGTTACTCGCCACTCGACTTACTACTTGCCAAGGTGTGAACAAGCCATAAGTGACCAGTTCAGGTACGGGGGCTCTATCGAAGCCAGAGCCAAGTTAGCCTCTCAGAAACTGGGCGTACTGTACAGGGTTCGCAAATAATTTAATAGTACACAACTGCTAACACAGCACAAATCGCAAAAGCGCCACTGCAAATGAGAACGGGTCGCTTCTACGACTCATTCTTGAGTTCAACATCTCGGCTGTGGAACTATTTGCCGGGCTTCGTGTTTTCTCCTTCCTACAACATGGGTCTCTTTAAGACCTGAAAACTTCTCTCTTGCCTTTAGAAATCATCCAATTAATATTACTAAAAATAAATTTTACAAAGCCGTATGATTATAATTTAAAGTACAAGAATTTACACAAATTATTTATTAAAAAATTACTCTTTTACAAATTCACAAAGATTTTTTCAACAATGAAATCTTAACACTATATAGCAATAGATCAAGTTTAGTGTTCTGTCCTTGTCCTTGTTCATCACTGTGCAACTGAAACAAAATATGCAAAATTCAAAAGTCCAATTTATAATTCCTTTCAATAGTATACCACAATTATTGTACTTAGAATATAATATAATATTTTACATTAAAAAATTGATATTATTTTTCTCCTTTTCTTTGTTTCGCTTTTACCTCTTTTTCTGTTCTCTTTCATATTTATTATTTGTTTTTTTTCTCTCGTTTTCTTACTCTTTCTAATAATGCTATTTACATAGGTTTCTCCACCTTTTCAACATGAGCGTTACTCTAAAGAAAGGTCTAATACGATATCTATTATACATAAAAATAACTTTATATAATGTCTATGTGTTATTTGTACAATTGTCTTCTTCCAAATATTATCTATAGATTACAAAATTAGAGGTGTTCATAAATTAATAATTATAAATACGATAAAGGTAATTTTATTTCATTTAATCGCATCTATGTAATATTTTTAACATTATCTCCACACAGGAGGCCTTAAGAAAAATAATCTCTCTCAGTGCCTACGTATGTCATCACGGGGATGGTGTATGAAGGATCTCTAAGAATGGGAAGGAGAAGAAGTTCTGGGAAGGAAATAGGTGTGAAGGGATAGTAATTTGCGGGTCATTGCTTCCAGGAGTGGTGGACATAATATGACTCCATCCCTCCCACTTGTCTGCGGTGCAGTTGATGTGCAGACATATCCACCGCCATGATCCGAAGAAACCTCACTTCCGTGTGCCTTGGAATGACCTATGACTAAATATTGGTTATCCAATGAATGGTTAACGGGCGGCGGTACCCATACCAACTTCCCATATTGAAAATTAGCAATGAATAGAAGTAAATTTTTGTTTTTCTGTCTAACACGGGCCAGTTCTTTCATTAATATTCAAATGTAACATTCTCAAAAGCGCCAATCTGCCATTTTTTAAATTTAATTTGTGCCCGTTTCATCTTTTTTAATAAATTGTGATCAGACGACGAGCAAAATACAAAATGCCCGTTAAAATATGCAATAGATTATGTAATAATGTGCTGTGATAAATGTACATAATATTTTATAATTTCATTTATTTACTTTTACTTAAGGCGCTCCGCCCACTGAGGCAACTGAAAACCAACTAAAACCGGCTGTTTTCTCTGTCTTGATTGGTCAAAAAGCTTGTTTAACCATAGATGAAGAACAATCAGCTGACAGCTCGCAACCTAGCAACGGCCGCCCAGGGTAATCAGCCGTGACAGTCGCAAGATGGTCGCAAGATGGTCGCAAGTCACCGCTTGCGTTACCATTGACAACGGGGTTTTGTATGATTGTGTAGTGTGCGGGCCATCACATTGTCATACAAAGACAGTTGGCAGTTGAGAGTTTTCAGTTGCCTGAGTGGGCGGAGGCGCTTAGACTTACACGAACAAGTAGTGACGAATTCAGAGGAACATATTTTTTTAAATAATATGTAACTACCTAATAAAAATATTTTGGAATTTCACAAAGATGATTTAAAACCATTTTTTAAAACGAGCAAAATCTTAAAAGTCAGTAAAAAAATTACACTGTATTTTGATAATGTAATCTCTGAAATATTAATAATGTCGATTGAAGAGATGGACCAAGATCTTATATCGCCATCTTGCTTGCAGGGTGAGCTATTTCCAAGGGGTGAAAGGGAGGGAAATGTTCTCAGAATGACGATAGAGGGAACCGCGCTATGGAGGTTAGCGGACCGGCTATTGGCCCGAATGTATTGATTTTTCTAACAGTATTACGGTCGGAGGAAAATATACCAACGAACGGGTTTGACATAAGTCGCGTTTGAGCCGCTACCCGGAAACGTTTGTTTTACCCCTAAACATTTTTTTAAATATTTCACAATTTAATAATATCAAATAGGTACGAAACCTCCGTTCAATTAGATATCGCGGAATCTTTTAATGTTTTCGGGGAGAGCGGGGAAAATATCCGCAACAGTTTTTTTGCGCTGCCGTTAATGCGGTTTTCATATGTCAAATTTATCAGATGGCCGACTTTCTTCCGCATTGACTTGTTCAAGTCACGAAATTTTCTAACGCAGTATTTATGTGAATAGGAAATGTGTAATTTATTATATCATAATGTGTGTTATTATATTTAAACATTTAAAATTTCAACAGAGTTTCAGAGTGGTACAGGGAATCATCTGCAGAAAATATTAGGAAGAAAATTTTATGCACAGTTTTGCACCGCATGATTTGATTGTCAATAGTGTTGTTTTTCGGTAAGGAAATTTAACACCTGACATAATTTAATAATTTGTTACTGTAGTAAGTAAATAGTAAGTATGTAATAATATATACTATAAAGGTGTTAAATTTTCCGCATAAATACGTGAAAATAAACGCCCTACGGTATACCAGACGTAAGATCGATGTTTATAAAATTCTTTCATAATTTCGAACGCCAAAATGTAGCCTAACCGACATTGAAATTTTAAGGAGTTTTCAGCTATTTATTCTTTTCAATTGTAAAAATGAAGTGAAGGTATTATGTACAGCTGTTTAAACGTCAGATTTTGAGATCTTCGGGGGTGTTTTTGTAGTAGGGCGTGTTTTAACATACTGATTTTATTAACAATGTGCTTTTATTTCGGTACGTTAAAAAACAAACTATTTTAAATATTTAACCGTGTGTCGTAATTTTTTATGATTTTTTATACATGCATTTCCAGACCATTTTTGTACAAATTTCAATGGAAAAGTGATTATTTATTCAAAGCTTTTATAATCTATACAACTTCGATGTCGTTAGAGCCGATGAAACTTGCTTTCAAAAGTATTGAACGATATCTTGTCGAATTATTATTTGAGACAGTCTTTTTGTGCAATTGTTTTTATTAAATTGTTATGTAGTTTTGTTGTCATTGCAAAACAGTCGTTATAAATCATATAAGCGACTCTTCACGGATTATTGTTTGGTTAGTTCGTCGCGTTCTTCACATCTGTTTTTTCAATAATGCGGCAAAACTTAGCTAGACATGTAAAACAGTCGTCGCCATTTTGGCAATTTCTTTAATAGCTCTGTGCTTCATTCCTGAATAATAATAATGTTGCGATATCGTCTAAAGATTGTTGCGAAATTACCCCACATTCCCCGAAAACATGTAAAATAAATAACTATTTTATTTCTTAGGTATATAAGAGTTTTTCAAATTCGGAAAAATGAATCAGTGTTGCGGTAATAAAAAATATATTTAAACCGTAGGCGCGAAGTGGTCGGAAACATTTTTTGAAATTTAAAAAAGTGCAAAAGAAGAATTCCAGATGATTGGGTCTTTCTGGAACTTGTGCAGAGCTTGTCCGTCAATGCCTGTAGACAAGGTATGTTCATATTAATTATATTACATATTATTTATGTATCCTTGACTTTATTTTTCAGAACCTAACCTAACTTTAGTATATACTTATTTTCCTACCTGCGTGACAATATTAATGTTTTACAGAAAAACTTTATGTTGGAACAACTGTGTCTTTTAAATCTAAAAAGATTCGAACTAATTTATAAATAGGTACTTACTCAAATGGGATTTTTTCAGATTGTTGGCAATTTTGTCAGTGTTTCAGAGCTGCAAAAAAAACCTTTTAGCTGTAGGTACTTTTAAAATATTAATATTTTCGATTTCTGAGGCGAGTGTGTGGTAAAGCAATCTATGACTGGGCCGGTGTGGAAAATAATGCAAGACTAATGAAAGTGTTATGAACAGCCTTTTATTATGACATTTATATAATCAAAGTGAACAGCGATCAGATGGTTTGCACGCGTACAGCGGCTGAATGAAGAAATGTTTGTTGGGAGAATAGAATGCGAAAGTGAATGGTAGAAGAAGTCACGAATAATACTTCTTATGTATGTGTATATTCTTACGTTATTTGTTGTGAGGTTGAGGGTAGTGGGGATTTCTACAGAATCAAAAAAAATGCTACACACATCAAATATTATAGAATATGTGAGATCATTTGGGAATGCCGAAGACCCACTGGCTCCAGACGGATGGAAGCAGTTGACTCTTGTGCGGAAATCTCATTAAAAAATTGATCTGTATCGTACGAAAGATACCCACGCGATATTTTTTTGAATTTATTGCTTTTACATATAAAACTTGCACGTTTTTTTTAAACCCCTATTGGCTGTTCCTTCAAATTGTGTATTTGCCAAGTCAGGTACGAAAGGCAGTAATGTACCTATGACTACGAAAATTCGATTCTTGGAGGCAAGCCAATTTAAATGGACATACCTCCACTGCGTATGTTGTAAAGCGGTGTTGGAAGGGAGGTCTACATCAGCACCAGTAGTGGCTAGGAGTAGACGATCGATCGTAAGAGGTTTTCAAATATTTTAATGACGGACTCACCATTTTTGTTTTTTTTTTGACATTTTAAAAGATTCCAAATTGTGATCAGTTGACATATACAACATATGTAACTGTTGTGCTTATGTGCATGCGGTTTAACGGAGATGAAAAAAACCTTCAGATGAAACCCGGTGGTGGAGAAATTTGAAAAATAGATTTTACTAAATTGTTGCTGTCACTGTTGCTCTTACTCCACCGGATATTGAGCGAAAGGGACAATGCACCTCGGGCTACTAATACCTAACTAAAATCGAGGTTTTGTATTCCCCGCTTTTCTCCTCCAAAAGTGGACTGATTTTCAATTTTTTTTTACCAACTACCCAAGAAAAAACTATTCTATGTCTGTACGTTTTGCTTTTTTAAAAAAACATTGTCTAGTTAGTATACTGAACGTCTTTTGACGGCGTTTAAACCAGTCAATTTTATTGATTTTTGGAAGGTCATAACTTCTATAAAAAATACTTGCAATATTTCCTACATAGTGGTCGGTGAAAAATTGCGGCAAAAAACGGCACACACTCTTTGCCTCATTCACATTCATACATCGTCTCATACATACTCTATTTTTCTGACTCTTGACATGGCCCGACTCAAGTATCTGATTCACTTGATCGTGCCATGTCTTCCTCGGACGTCCCCTACTTCTTATACCATTCACACGTGCATCATATATTCTCCTTACGCTCATTTCTTCGTTCATTCGCTCTACATGCCCAAACCATCTGAGGGTTCCTTTCTTAATTTTACTCATTACTAGTAGGCGGCTAGGCGGTGGCAAAACGAAGAATTCCATGTTGAAAATTCGCAAAAACATCATTCAGAGATATTGAGGTTTGAAGTTTAGAATTGATTCGTTATTACAAAAACATATAATTTCAAAAATTCAAATTTCAATATCTCCGAATGATGTTTTTGCGGATTCGTGACTTAGAATTCTTCGTTTTGCCACCGCTTAGCCGCCTCCTACGAGTCATTACGCTTACATCAGCCTTGCATTATTTTCGTATCTCCACATTTCTCACACGATCATACATGGTTTTACCACACATACGCCTCAGGGATCTCATTTCAACAGCATTCAGTCTACTTTCATCCTTCCTCTGTCAGTTCCATGCCTCACTGCCATACATCAGGGTAGGTACAAGCACTCCATTGTGGACTGCTAGCTTCGAACGCTACGAACTTTAAAAAAAAACTAGTATTTAAGTTTGCATGTCATCTACATGAACATATTTTTTATAAGTAAAAATATTTTTCACTCAACTTCCTTATTGTGTGGCAACGGCGTAGTTAGTTATTAAAACTTTTAAACTAAAGTAAACCAAAGTTTAAAATTCAAATAAAACAAAGTTAACTTACAACCTAAATAAACCCTTGCGTGTGGATTCTCAAACAGAGTAATGTCACCCCAAATTTTGCCACCCCCATCGAACAGTCAGTATGGCGTGTTTTATTTATGGGCAATCATCTTTTTGTGAAATGTTCTTTGCCGCCGTTATGGGATAAAGGCTAAGAGTATGGATATTAGAGAGACGGCATGTGAAGTGTGCCCGCGCGCTCCAAGTGTGCCTTTTCGAGAATTCTACCCACACGGCTGACGTTGGCTTTCACCATGTAAAATGGCTGCTGTCGGAACGTATTAAACGGCCAAAAACCAGCAGCCAATGTAAGCCGTTTGGGTAAAATTCGCGAAAAGGCACACGTGGAGCGCGCGGGCACACTTCACATGCCGTCTACTCTTAGGATAAAGGGCACCTTGATTGTGAATTTGATAGTCATAGAATTTAAACAAAGAGGGCAGAAAGTCTGCATAAAGCAGTAATCCCTTATTTTTAATCGATTTCCATATCATCGTCCAACTGATAAGTCAGACATCTGCGAAAAATCGAAATTTGAGTTGAGTATGCAGTTATATGTAAAAGTGAGTTTCATGAAAATTGACAGTTAGCTCGCCCACAGTTGACCTCCGGAGAGTTGATCCGTCGAACAGTTGATCCCTCTGAAAATTGATCCCTCGAGATTATTTCTTCAACTAAATATGCAAAAAGGAAATGCGGCCGTACAGCCAAAGGGTACGATCATAAAGAAAGCGGGTTTTGGCTTTCAGATTAACGGCGCTTAGTGCTCCAATCCGTCGACGGCAATTGGAACGCGGATAAAACCTGCGCAACCTGCGCGGTAGCCTGACAACGGCTGTCAGCTTGTATTTTGTAATAACAGCAAATGTCATTTAATACTTAATATACATACAAAATATTTAGTATTTATCACCCTCATACAATGCAGACGGTAAAGCAATAACCATAAAGAAAGCGGGTTTCGGCTTTCTGGTTAGTCGGCGCATGGACGGCCGACAGGCACGGCCGCACCGACGAAAATGTTTGTATGTCAATGTATGAGGTTGAACACAATGAAGGCAGGTTCAGATTTGTGTCCGCGCGAAGCGGCGCCGAGAAGCTTTACCGGAATGAATTCTTAATTCCTGCTCGCCGGTGACGCCGGTCAGTGAAACTCGGTGTTGTTATGTGCATGGTTTTTACCACGTTTTCATGGATTTTTGGTTATTTTATGATTTGGTGTTTTCTATGGTCACCTCCACGGTTATTTAAAAACTATGTCAAACATGTCTTTAACTAACAAAAGTGTGTACTTTTGATTGGATTGCGTTTTTTAGGATGGGTCACCTGGGGAAATCCTGAAATCAGGAATGTTATTCGCTTCAGTTTAATATTTTTTTCCCTGAAACATGGTTTTTCATTTTGGCAACACTGGTAAAGCTTGTTTCTTGTTTTGAAGGAAGTCTATTATCAAAAT
The DNA here is from genome assembly GCA_951813805.1 of Limnephilus auricula. Classification (NCBI taxonomy): domain Eukaryota; kingdom Metazoa; phylum Arthropoda; class Insecta; order Trichoptera; family Limnephilidae; genus Limnephilus; species Limnephilus auricula. The sequence continues at coordinate 10,308,243 of OX638415.1, forward strand.
GAGCGATCTATTAATTGCCGCTGTTTTCAACAAATCGCCAATATGGGATAAAAGAGATGCATTTCATAGCAACAGAAATGTTGTTGACAAGTGCTGGAAAGAAATCAGTGCGAAGACGATAAGTTCAAACTGATAAAATTTTGAAATAACCTCAAATGTCACAAGTAAATTCCCTTTAGGCGTGCGTGTACAGAATATTATCATGTTCTCCTGAGTTTTTTTTAAATATTTAAAGATAAAAAATCATTGCTTTACCGTCTGCATTGTATAAGGGTGATAAATACTAAATATTTTGTATGTATATTAAGTATTAAATGACATTAGCTGTTATTACAAAATACAAGCTGACAGCCGTTGTCAGGCTACCGCGCAGGTTGCGCAGATTTTATCCGCGTTCTGTATGTCCACAACTCGGCGCCAATTGCCGTCGACGGACTGAGGCACTGAGCGCCGTTAATCTGAAAGCCAAAACCCACTTTCTTTATGATCGTACCCTATGGCGATATACCTACTTATATCTGCGGGCGTCTTCAGTGTAAACCCGCTAAACAAATATTTTTACAAAAATAATTCTGTTAAATGTCGTCGGATAAATTGTCGGATCACCGTTAAAGTCTACCCTCAATCTGGTACAATATTCAGATTACTCATAAACACCACCAAATCAATTATAACCACTTCAGCGACAGAGCAATTTAATTTTTTTTTTCGGATAGCAAAAGGAAATTTTCCGCCCACATTAAAAAAATCATACCTCCGAATTTGAATATGGAGACATACAAACTGATTATATTCTGTATAGACAATGAGTTCACCTATCTTTTGTCTGTGATTACAAATTTCTTAGGATTTATAAAAAAAATATTATTAAATCGTTAATTTTAAAACATTTTAAAGAATCTAGAGAATATTTATTTTGTTATATTTTAATATATTATATGGTCGCTTAAATATATATATTTTTTAAATTGACATATTTTGGCAACAAAGCAATCCGTGGTTGTGGAAATAGTGCCATACTGGGGCAAAAAGTGCTCGAGTGGTTATTGCACAAAAACTTGTTGTGAATTGGATTGTTATTTAATTGGGTTCATGGCACGAGGTTTGTCTAGGTCTTGGCAACATGTTTGCTTACCTACTGCGTGGTAGACCAGATCAAGAGAGACTGGTTGAGGGAGACTTTTTGAACCTTCCAGCAAGACTTTCTTTCTCCATCGCCTTGCACTAGTGGAAGGGCCATATTCATACGTCCGTCACTCCTGGACACAATGACTTCCCGATTTCTACCAACTCCTCATACCTTCTTCCGTTCCTGAACTTCCTCTTCTTGCTTTTCCTAATAAGACACTCCGCGCAGCATCTCCAAAGATGACATACGTCCTGAAGGAATTTATTTCCTCAGGCCTTCCTGAGTGGAACTAATGTAAAAAAAAACTGGAAACCCGTTTTTGGAAACCCGTTTTTGGAGACACGTTTTTGGAAACCCGTATTTGGAAAGGCGTATTTGGAAACATGTTTTTGGAAACCTGTTTTTGGAAACCATTTTTTTAGAAACCCGTTTTTGAGGTGATTTGATGACATCCCTGCCTTCACACCACCCTACTAATTCCACCCTACTAACCCCAAAGCCCGGACCTTTTTTACTCTCTGCTGCCCTAATCCTAAAGGGATTGTTAAACCCCCTCTCCATCCATGCGAGTGTATTATAATATATTGCGCCGCGAAAATGTCATTACTTTATTTTAGGAGTTTATAAAGTGTACTGGAGAGAACAGTGGGTTTTAAGTTGTCTGTGGTTGGGTAAATTTAGAATAATGGATGTAAACCTAGATAAAGCAAAACATATTACTGTATTCTCAAAAGGCCAGGCTAGCAAATCTGTTTTTTTGTTTCCACGACAGTTGGCCTCTCGGCGTACAATAGGCACATTAGGTTTATAAATAAAGCTAAAGAGGTGTACAGAGAGAATGTACTGCAGAACAACAAAAGCTTAGAAACATACTTTGATACAAATGCATCATCAAGGAATAGACTACTTGTCAATATACTGTATATATATATAACAGCGTATAAGTACAAAAAATCGACACGATAAATAAATTCGTTTGATATCTAAATCAACTTTTTTTAGAAAGATAAACATTCCCGGGTTACGAATAACCTAACCTGACAATGTTTGAAAAACTTTTTTATATTTTTTTTTATAGAGAAACTTCACAAGCGTCCCAACTGCTCCCTTCTGGAGCCAGTGAGACTATGGCATCCCCAATTGGAGTATGTTGTGAGGTTGAAGGTAAGTGGGGAAGGGAAGGAGATGGGGAGGAGGAAGGTGGGAAAGTACCTGGCTATTCAGATCTAGTCACTAAACACGGCTTTCGCCATTTCAAGCAACGTTTCAATTCTGAACGGTGGTCTTACACCAGGGCGATACTGAGAGTATCTTCCACTCTGGAACGTGCCTCAAATATAACATATATTATTTTTATTAATTAATTGTGAAATAACACAAATTAATCAAATAAAATTTATTTGCGCACGGCGGGTTCGAATCCGCGACCTTCCGAATGGGAGTCAAGTGTCTTACCACTCGACCACGGACGGTCGTCATTACCACCACAGGAAGCGAAAAATGTTGCTTGTGTTGTAATAGATTGGCAGCCGAGGAATTGAACACGGGACCCCGGGGTGGGACCAAAACGCGATGCCACTCAGCCACCGACCGGTAATATTATTAAAGGTTTTTTTTTTCAAATGTTAACCCATCTTAGATTTGAAATTGGTAAATAATGCACAAAAATCATAATTTTATTATAATTATAATTTCGGAGGCCAATTGTCAGGGGATCAACTGCTGGGTCAGTGTTTTTGGTTAATTTCGTGCGACAAAGGCTTGAAACCGAAATCGCAACCAAAACCTTAATAAAACTAAACCTTAATAAAACCTTAATTAACCAAAACCTTAACAAAAGTTTGATAAAATAGGTTTGTTTGGTAAAACGGTGGAAGTATAAAGTTTTTATTCATTTTCCTTCACTAGTATTCATTTTTCAAATCCGGGATCTCTTTTCCTCCACGGTTTCCCGATTTCCCTTCCCTTATCCTATCGACTTTCTATTGTTAGGGCTGTAAAGTAAAAAGAAGAAAAAGCATTGAGCACAAGGTTCAGAGAGGAAACCTAATATATTTACATACTTACAATATGTTTTGTGGATCAAATTTTCCTCATGTAATGCCTTTGTGGTGAATAAGCGTGGTTTTTATAATGGATTTCACCTACCTACTTGATATACACGTATTTTAAACATGAATTGATAAAAGAAAAAATGGAAAAAGAGGTCGTACGTTTTCATAAATGTGCTTGATAGTGGAAAATAATAATTTGACTTTCGCCCTGGGAACAACATTGTTGACTTTTATCGTCTCGATATTGGTTGCAGAGGCCCTAGCACGCTTGCTATATAACGATCGGTAGGATAACTATCGGTAACTTCTCATCGTTCCCTAGGACAACTGCACATCGCTAACGATTGCCCTGCAAGAACGAGTCGTAGAAACGTCCAGTTCAAACAACAGTTGATGTCATATATGTTAAGGACACTTAGTCATTGTGAACTGTCACCTATTCGTTTGCGATTCTGCAGTTGTCCTAGGGAACGATGAGAAGTTACCGACAGTCGGTCGGTAACTTCATATCGAGCGACCGTGCTAGCACACCAGGGGTGCTAGCATGGACGGACAGCCCGTTTCTGCACAGAGTCGAGGGTTTTTTTTTTTCAAATATTGTGGGGCTCCAGACCAGAGGCCCTGAGGAAAATAATTTCCCTCAGGGCCTCTGTCATCTTTGGGGATGCTGTGTGGAGGGTATTTTTAATGAAAGGAAGGAGAGGAAGTTCTGGGAAGGAAAAGTTACATTTAACGTTTGTAGATCACCCCAACCTTAGGCCAAGTTGTTTCGCATTAAATCAAATATAATTTTTCGCATAAATTCTTCGACCAAAATAAATTTAATTAAAAATTAATTGAAATTTAGGAATTAAAAATAAATTAAGAAATGAAAAATAATTTTTAGATATTATATTTAACTGACACTATTGATAAATCCTTTATCGATGAAATTATATGATAGATTAATCTTTTTTATCCTAGGTACCCTGAGAAGGAAAAGGGTATGAACACTTTTTTTTATTTATTTATTTACATTTGATATATTTAAAGCCAAAATAACAGAAATAATATTACATAATAAGAGAATATATTTAAAATGAATACAAGTGTTATTACGTTGTTTTAGGTCGATATTAGTTCCTAGCTAGGCAGATTGCCTGTTCTAAGGAACCAAAGTGTGTAAAGTGCCAAATGCAATTTAAATTATTATTTATTTATTTAATTAATACATATATACTAACGGCCTTACTAAAAAAAAACACTCCGCGGCCGTTAAACGGTGTTTTTGTGAATCTTTATATGTGGCAACGCTGGAAATTTTACTTGTAAATTGGAGTTTTCATAATAATCCGCTAGGTGGTGTGATTGATGCGCCTGCGCATTGCTTTACCGCTGAAAAAAATAGCCGCGAATGCAGAATAAAGTCGGTCGCGATTTTGTATGTGATTAATATGATGTTTTCGTTAATGATTTCAATATTTATGACTAATTCGCACTAATATTCATGTAATCAATATATTTACTATTAATTTGTGTTGTTTTTCGTTAGTTTAAGTCAAATTGTGGCACTAAAATCGTGTGTTCTAAATTAAGCTGTCAGAAAATGGTTCATAGGTTATGTTCAGAAATAATTTGCATTTTAAGATCTTTATTTTATTATAAATTCTTGAAAGTGATGTTTTTTGGTGACTAAAATGTCTAATACATATTTTAGTAAACGTATCAAAGAAATTAATGCCTTAAGATGTGCAAGCAATGTATTCAAACGTGTGTTTTTTTATTGTAAATTTTTGGAAATGAAAAGCGAATTTCAAGATTTTTTTATATTTTTTTATTGTTTGAAGGAGTAAAAAGTGAGGTGATAGATTTATTTTAAAATCATTAAATAAAAGGACTGTGTTTTTTGAATTTTGAATTTTTCCAAATATTTCAATGTTTTAATAGAAAGTGTTTGGGGTAAGTGAGTTTTTTTTTCAACTTGATGTTTGAATCTTAAAATACTACAGTTTTTAAACATTTAAGTATATTTTAGATATGAAAATCTTAAAGGTAGTTAAATTTTGGTTCTAAAATGGTATTTGTTTTTACGACATCTCAAAAAATAATAAATATATAGGACATTAAAAAAAAAATCGAAATTCGTTGAAAATTACAAATGGAACAAATATATACAACAGATAAACTACCCTCCTTGGCCGTGTAAGCAATGTACATATCTTTCCATGAACAATTTTTTGTCAGTTCTTAATTAGTAAGGATTCTTCATACATGGTTGTTTGACCATTGTACACATTTTTCAGAAAGTTTATTAGTAAGGCTGGTAAAATGGCGACGTTGCCAGATCAAAACCATATATTTTGTTTAGTGAGAATTTGAAAAACGAAATGTACAGACTTTACACAACGTGCTACAGAAACACCGTTTAACGGCCGCGGAGTGTTTTTTTTTAGTAAGGCTGTAAGTTTTTACTAAATATTATATTATACTTATTAAAACCTATGAAAAATCGCAACCTTACAGTTTCTATTACTTCGTACTAGAACTGTGAATAGACGTATTGAACAAATTGATTAATTTATGCGAGAAAAACGAATTTTCACAGTGAAAACATAATATTACACATACGTTACAGAAAATCGATCACCCAAACCCAACAATGTCACAAGAAAACTAATGTCAGTGTAATTTAAAGGTCGTTAGCGTTCTGTTAACGGTACTATAAATAGGAAAAAACACGCTTAAAAGTATGTTTTTTAATATAGGTAGCATTTTCAATTCATTTGATATCTTTTGTAATATATGAAAGAATAAAAATATTTGATTCGCATAAGTTTTGTGGGTTTGTTTTTTTATGTATGAAAATGTACAATCTTCGTCCTTGCACTGTCCCAACTTTTTTTTATTATTTAATCTATACATATATTATAATTACATGTTATTTTTTTCAATGCCTGTCTCACTAGGGTAAACCTGTGTCGAGACAGAAGTAGAGTTACATAAATTGTATACAAACATGGTTATTTGAATATAAAGGTTAATTACATTTTAGGTTCAATGCAATAAAAGGCAGGTAATTGGAAGTGTGAATTAATTCTCTAAAGAGTTTGATCTTCCAAATCACAGGAAAGGTACATATATTACATACATATATTAAAATGATATTATAGTAAAATGAATTGGAAATGGAATAAATGGATAGAAATATACATTAAAATGATAATTATGTTAGTTTATTTGACGGGATTCTATTGGCTTTTTTTATTTATTTTTATTAGGTCGTACGTAATTGGGTATTTTTGTCTAAGTGCAATTGGTTTTACATATGTTTGCTATAGTGAGACGTCCTTTACTTGCAAGCCATTTTTTTATTTCGCTTTTGAATTTGGTCATTATTTCTGTTCGTCTAATCGTAGCTGGTAGTGTATTGTATAGTTTGCAAGCTACGTATTTAAAATGTCTTTGTCCAAAGGTGGTTTTAGTAAAAGGAGTTTGGAGAATTTCTTTGTTTTTGTTTCGGGTATTGTGTACCGCTTGTGTTGTTCGGTATAGCGTTTTGTCGTTGTTGTGTAAATTAATCAAGATGGATTTTGCAAAGAGCTGTTTTATGTCCATAACGTTGAAAGTATTGAAGATCGTATCAGTGCTGGTAGTGAGAGGGAGTTTAAAATTTTTTTAATGATTAATTTTTGTGCTTTAATAATGGGGTCTAGGGCACTAGAAACAGCATTTACCCAAGCTAAAATTCCGTATTCTATGTGTGATTGACATAGTGCGTAGTAAACAGATTTTAAAAGATTTAGGTTTAGGAAATTGCGTGTTTGTTTGAAGAAGTATATAGATCTACGAATTTTATTTGTAATGTTACGGATATGTTGTTTCCAATTTAGGTGTGTGTCAAAGGTTAATCCTAAATATTTGATATTGTTAACTTGTTCAAGGCATGGGCAGTCGCAATTCCAGTTCGGAGATGAATTTTTACATTCGTGTATTTTTAGTGTTAGGTTTAGGTTTGACTTTAGAATATTAGTGAGACTAAACAGTAAATATTTGGTTTTCGATATATTTAGAGTTAATGAGGTTTAATAAGTTAACTCATTGCCTAGGAAGGCTGAAGGGGTCGGCTCTTCTCGTTCTCAGGTTGTAGCTTCTTCGGTTCTGAGTACCGCTTTCATCCAGGCCGTTTCTCTTTAGAATTTTGGAGCATTGAGTAATCCGGGAATTCTTTGGTCTGTCTCTGGATGACTGTCGAAGAAGCTCCATAGACACTGCCTGCTTCACTGTCATACCATCTCAAATGTCGTTCTTCCAGCTTACTGTTTACGTCCGTGACACTCAGGTTACCACAAATGTGTGAACTTTTGATCTTAGCTTTTCGTGATACTCCTGACGACCATCTAAGCATTCGCATCTCTGCTGATTCGAGTTGCATAGAGTAGGAGTTGTACATGTACATAGTCAAGCACTCGGAGCCATACATTATCGCGGATCTAACAGGAATCTGATACAACTTAAGACCCATTGACCAGCGGCTGAGAATTAAAGTTCCAAAATGCTTGCAACTGTGTATGGAGGTTCCGATGAGAAAGATCGATTATTCCATTATCAAATTTTTTCAATAAAAAATTTAATATCGATTTATTTCATTAAAAACTTGCTTTAATATATACCTACATTCGAGTAAGCAATAAAAATGCTCAAAACGCACGATGATAAATTATTAAATATCGTGTACTTCTTGTAAGTATTTTTAATCATAAGTATTTATGATTTTTTAATGATGTCTAAACAAAATAAGGGTGTAAATTTTTTTTTAAATATTTTAGTTTGTAATACCTTAAATAAATAGAAAAACTGAGGAATTTTTGTCACAAAACATGTTCTCGGATTTAAATTTTAACGATTTTAATTTAACCAAATTTTAAGGCTAAGGCTAAGCCAAATAACGCTTGAGCTTTTATAGCTAGGTCTGTTGGCCCCATAACTCGCTACTTGACTCACCAAAAAGTGTTCGCATTGCTGTCAAGTGGAGTTCATTAGTAAGCGACGCGTCGCGACATGGCGGGCTGCAACGCAATTAAGTAAATACGCTAATTAAGATTATTCTAATGCTTATTTTAAAAGAAGTGGAAGAATAAATTAGTGAGATGAAAATAAATAAACTATGGTCAAGAAAATAGATTAATAGCCGCAAAAAAAAGAATTTTAGAGTAGTATTTTCGCTCCAACGGGACGACATATTGCGCGTGTCTGCGTCTACGAATGAACGCGTGGAGGGGGACTCTACTCGCCGAAAAAATAGAACTAAATGGATTCAATCTACTAAAGAGCGGACTAGCCTACTCTACTAAAATTGTGGAGTTCGGATACGTTTAGTTACTAATATATTCGCTACTCGACTAAAATACTCTCCCAGTCATAACAAAAAATATAATCAATAAGCAATGATTATATTTTTTCTATGTTTTTAATAATACGGATAATATATTTAATAATCAATACGGATTTCGGATACGTTTAGTTACTAATATATTCGCTACTCGACTAAAACACTCTCCCAGTCATAACAAGGCATTACAGCATCAAATATAGTATGTTCCTACAGCGTTGTACGTGGTCATATTGAATAATGAAGAACTCGTACGTCAGGGGATATCAAATCCGACGGGTAAACAACTCAAAGACATAATCCACCTTGCTAACAAAAACACTTCCCAATCGTTAAACGGTGTTTTAGTTGCACATTGAAAAAATACTTTATGAATAGCAAGCTCCGTTCTATTTCCATTTTTATGAAGACATTGAGACCACGGCATCCCCAATTGGGGTATGTTGTGATGCTGTAGGTAGTGAGGAGGAGAAGGATAAGGGGAAGAGGAAGCTTGGGAAGTACTTGGCTATTATTGACACCAAACACGGCTAAAGCCATTTCAAGCAACGTTTAATTATTGAATGGTGGTCTTATACCTGAGGCCCTAGCACGCTTGCTTTATATCGATCGGTAGGATATCTATCGGTAACTTCTCATCGTTCCCTAGGACAACTGCACATCGCTAACGTACAAACAACAGTTGATGTCGAATATGTTAAGGACACTCAGTCATTGTGAACTGTCACTTATTCGTTAACGATCTGTAGTCATGCTAGGGAACGATGAGAAGTTACCGATAGTTATCCTACCGATCGATATAGAGCAAGCGTGCTACGGCCTCTGCTATGCTAGCATGGTCGATCGATATAAAGTTACCGACCGATTGTCGGTAACTTCTCATCGTTCCCTAAGATAACTGCAGATGGCTAACGTACAAATGACAGTTGATATCGAATATATTAAGGACACTTAGTAATTGTGAATTGTCACCTATTCGTTTGCGATCTGCAGTTGTCCTAGGGAACGATGAGAAGTTTTTTTTTATAGAGAAACCTCACAAGAGTCCCAACTGCTCCCTTCTGGAGCCAGTGAGACTATGGCATCCCCAATTGGAGTATGTTGTGAGGCTGAAGGTAAGTGGGGAAGGGAAGGAGATGGGGTAGAAGAAGGTGGGAAAGTATCGGTCTATTCAGATCTAGTCACTAAACACGGATAAAGCCATTATTAAGCAACCTTTCAATTCTGAATGGTGGTCTTAGACCAGGGCGATACTGAGAGTATCTTCCACTCTGGAACGTGCCGCAAATATAACATATATTATTTTTATTAATTAATTGGGAAATAACACAAATTAATCAAATAAAATTTATTTGCGCACGCCGGGTTCGAACCCGCGACCTTCCGAATGGGAGTCAAGTGTCTTACCACTCGACCACGGACGGTCGTATTAACTTAGTCATTGTAATCTGTCACTTATTCGTTGGCAACCTACATTATTGCTAGGGAACGATGAGAAGTTACCGAAAGTTATCCTGTCAATCCGTATCGATCGAGTGTGCTAGGGGGCCTGATAGGGCACACGAAGAAGAAGAAGTAAGATTTTTACATAGGTACACGGTTTATCAATTTAAAATTTATAACAAAACGGTTTCTAACAATTCAACGATAATGAAATAAAAACTAATATTAAGCCACTGGAGATATTTATTTATTTATTTATTGATGCAATATTTTTACATTTTATAATAAAATTCAATAATGTTGGCCTCACTAGGTGGTTTACCCGTGCTGAGGCCTCCATTTTATCTACAAATAAATTTTACACAATACATTTAAAAATATATGAAAAACATAAGATTAAGATAAATTAAATTTAAAAACAGAGATTTGAAATTAAAGTAAAATTTAAAAAAAATAATATTATATAAGGTTTAAATAGGTATATTTATATTATGTGTTGTGTGTTTGTGGGTGATTGTGTTTTATATTGGTTTTGTGTGTTACTTTATGTTTTATTATTTTATGCTATGAGATTTTGGTAATATTGTCTTTTTTGTTCTTTAATCCATTTTGTAATTTTGTGTCGGAATTTATTTTTGTTTTCCTCAATTCTATTTTCGAGTGTTAGACTGTTGAATGCTTTTATAGCGTGATATTGGTGGTGTCTTTGTCCAAAGCTTGTATTTACCGTCGGAGTTTTTATGTTTTCTTTGTACGCTCGTCTAACTGGTCTGTTAGTAATATTTTGTGTTTGTTGAAGTTTGTTTTTTTGGTCAAAAATGTAGTTAAGTAGTTTTTTAACGTATAATTGGCGTATGTCTAGTACGTCACAACAATTGAATATTTGGTCTCTATCAGTAAGTCTATGTTTTTTAAGTATTACCTTTAAGATCGCTTTCTGCGCAATTTCTATGTGTTCGATAGCCGAGTTTGTTGCTCCTCCCCAAACAATTATACCATATTCTATTATTGATTGACAAAGTGCAAAATATATTGTTTTATTTGATATATTTTATATAATATATTTTATCGATTGAGAGCCTGTTTCAGAGGAAGAGGAAATGATACAAGTTCAATTGAAAGCGACGAGCGCTAACCGGAATGAATAAAACATGTTATTTATTTATAATACCACTATTTTATTACATAGATATTATTTAAATGTGTTATTAAACTTTCTTCTTAAGGTTGCTGTAAACGATCAAATTTATTTGTCAAATTTTACGTTTGCTCGTCACGTGTTTGATGAACAAGGCCGCAGACGTTCAAACTAAGTTGGTCAAACATCAGTTCATTTAATTTACAGCTTTCGCCGGGGATTATCCGTTGATATTTGTTGAGTCCAGTCTGAAGTGAGGTGAATAGTGAAGTATTTTGTTTTTTCACGTTTTCTTCTGTTATGTTGACACGGCATACTTTCAAAAAATCCGTAATTTTTTTTATTCCAATGTTTCTTTTATTATTACCTATGTAATCCCTACTTTTAACTTTCCATAACTTTTCATAATTTCATTTTTACATTACCTCCACACAGGAGGCCCTGAGGAAAATAATTTCCCTCAGGGCCTATGTCATCTTTGGGGATGCTGTGTGGAGGGTATTTTTAAGGGAAGGAAGTTCTGGGAAGGAAAAAGGTATGAGGGTTGGGTAGGAATCTGGGGTTCAGTATGTCTAGATCATCCACCGCCAAGACCTAGATAAACCTTATTCCATGAACCCGGGCACCCCTGATAAGTCACCAAACGTAGCGAACCACTCGGGGTGACCTATGGCAGAGGTGTTGGTTATCCAATAAATGGTTCCCGGGGCGGCGGTACCCATTCCCGAATGAAAGTATCTGAGAGTATCTTCCACTCTGGGACGTGCCGCAAATATACCTTACACTATTTTTAAATTATTAAATTGTGAAATAACACAAATCAATCAAATTTTATTTGACGACCTCCGTGATGGAACGATAAGACTCTCGACTCGCTATCCGAATGTCGCGGGTTCGAACCTTGCGTGCGCAAATAAATTTTATTTTTAATTTTTTTTTATTTATTTATTGGCTCGCCAACAGAATACATCACATAATTTTTACAGTAATTTACATTTATACATGGTTGTAATGATGTTTCTAATTATAGGTGAGCACAACATTCATCTCAATATTCTTTATGTAATAATGATTGGTTAGTTACGGATAAGGATCGAAATCAGTTATTAGGAAGAAAAATGCATACATACTAATAAATATAATATACATATACATACACACACATACATACATACACACACATACACACACAAATATACTCACATAATCATATATGCATATATGTGCTCAACGTACTCATATATATATGTATATGCATACATGTACTTACACTTGGACATACAAATACATTTCTTGTGGAGCCAATGCACAAGTAGTAATTGTTAGAAATTAAAAAAATAAAATGGCTTAAGTAAGGAGATCATCTGGTAAAAGTATGTGTAATTTTCTTCTGAAGGTATTAATTGAGTTTGAAAATATATCTAAGTCTTGAAGATTGCAGTACCTATTATACAATCGAGTCATTCTTGATGTTGGTTTGAACTATTTAATTAATTTGTGTTATTTCACAATTAATTCATTATAATAAAATAATGTATAGTAATAGTATATTTGCGGCACGTTCCAGAGAGCACGCTCCCGGTATCGCCCTGGAGTAAGAACACCATTCAGAACTGAAACGTTGCTTGAAATGGCTTTAGTCGTGTTTGGTGACCAGATCTGAATAGCCAGGTAAATCCCCGCCTTCCTCTTCTCCTTCCCCTCTTCACTTCCTTAAGCCTTACAACATACTCCGATTGTGGATGCCATAGTCTCACCGGCTCCAGACTGGAGCAATTGGCCACCGTCCTCTTTCCCATCTCCTTTCCCTACCCAATACCTTCAGTCTGACAAATTAACCAAATTAGGGATGCCATAGTCTCACTGCTTCCAAACGGTCGGGACTCTTGTGCGAAACTCATTTTTTTACATTAGCTCCACACAGGAGACTTCGAGGAAAATAATTCCCTCGAGGGTCTATGTCATCTTTGGGGATGCTGTGTGGAGGGTCTTTTTAGAAAATGAAGGAGACGAAGTTCTGAGAAGGAAAGCAGGGGGTCTGTGTGTCCAGAAATGTCGGACGTATGAACTCTGCTGGAGAGGTCAAAAGGTTTCCCCTAACCATGAACTCATGAACCTGGGCATCCCTGCTAAGTCGCCAAACGTAGCGAACCACTTGGGGTGACTAATGGCAGAGGTGTTGGTTATCCAATAAAACGGCCTCCCAGATTGAATGGAAAAAAATTCCAAAAGATCATAATATTTTCTCTTTGAATTTGGGACCGAACCACTTGTTTCTAACCGGCCCGCCATTTTAAAATGTTGAATATACCTGCCCCGTATCGCAAACCAATGTTTTTATATATCTGTCTGCCTGTGTCAGTCGGGTGAGGGGGATAGTGTTCCTGCTGTGCTAGCTATATGCCGTGTCTATGTGCCATGTAGCTACTAGAAATACCTGACATGTACTAGCGACTAGCCACAGCTAGATAAGTACCTCCTAGCACCCCTTGAGCCGGTGGTAACCATAACAGAACACGCGAACTGACCACTCCAGACATAACCCCTTCAGTACACTCCCGTGTTATTTTATTTTTTAGATTATAGAAACAAACAGTAGGTATATTGGTTACAGTGATAAAACAAATTTACAGATATTAAGTAATATTTAATAGTGGGTATCGGTGATATGTTTCTTTGTAATGTCTTTTATTGGTGGTACGTATATTTAGTAATTACCGGGTGATGTGCGAAGTGTGTAGGTGTGTGTGTATGTGTGAGGATGTTTGTAAGCGTGAAAAGTGGTGATCTATGAAGGGATATGTATGCTCATTAAACAGTTATATTAAGAGGCTAGACTTTGAACGATAAGCGGAACACCCGCGTCTGTCATTTTGTCTCGCTCACAATAAGCTCACGCACACTTACAATACATGCGAATGCGAAATGTGCGAATGAGACAACGCTCAAATTTACCTACAGATATCGCTCGAAAAGGGGTTTATAGAGAATACACTTTTCTACACTTTTCTACACCGAAACTTTCACGAAATTGAAATTTTAAAAATATATATTTTTTAGAAAGAAGAAGCTACGTCGGTAGCTTTTTATAATTTTATAATTCTTTATGAGAGTTGAGTTAGCAGCACTTTTTCCTTAAATAATATTTTTCGATAAATCGTACATGTTTGACAGTGAATGTTTACGTTAATACGAAACGCATCGAAAAATCGAAAACATACCGACATAGTTTTCACCCTCTAAAAGGCAGTATAAAAAAAATATGTTCATTTTGTGCAATTTTCGATGTAGAAAAGTGTTTTTTCCTGGGCGTCCTTTTTGTATGGGCCGAAAAGCGAAGTCTATCATCTTAATGACATGACGCTACTTTTGAATTTGGGCAGTGAATCCGAGAAAATGCGTTTAGGCAAAAGTTATTTTTGTATTTTGATTACGTGACGAATTACACAGGCGTAAATTTCATGTACCAATGGAGTTTATTAGGTACACACGGAAAAAAATACATATACTGAAATTAAAAAAAACACATTTAAAAAACCTTTAAGTACTATCTTTTGTTGTTTTTTTTTCAAATATTTAATTTATTTAGCTTACACAAACTAAAGTTTAAACCCCTAAAAAAAGATTTTTTAAGATCAGAAATGTTAATTATTGCAGTTGCTCCCAGAGTGGAAGATACTCTCAGTATCGCCCCGGTGTAAAACCACCATTCAGAATTTTCTTGAAACGTTGCTTGAAATGGCTTCAGCCGTGGTTGGTGACCAGATCTGAATAGCCAGGTACTCCCCCTCACCCTTCCTTTTCCCCATCTCATTCTCCTCCTACCTTTTACCTTCAGCCTCACCAACATACCTCAATTGTGGGAGAAATAATCTCACTTTTTCGGTGCGGAGCAGTTGGGACTCTTGAGAGGTATTCACATAAAAAAATGTTTAATTCTCTCCATCTGTAATTTTATCCATGTATAATTCCGTCCATGTGTTATTTTATCCATGTATAATTCCAATCGTGTGTAATTTCATCCACTTATAATTTCACCCGTGCGTAATTTCATCCATGTATAATTCCGTCCATGTGTAATTTTATTTATATTTAATTCCATCCGTGCGTAACTTCATCTATACATAATTTCGTCCGTGTGTAATTTCATCCATCTATAATTCCATCGATTTTAGTACCTAGAAGTTTTTCAAATATTATCAGGTTATTTTGATACACCTCACTTTTTTGTCAAAAAAAAATTCACAAAGTTTCATAACTTTTTTTCAAATTGCGATCGGAAACTTTGGTTTAAAAAAGATGTACATTTTTTTGTGTTTTACTTTTAAATTAGAATATATAGCGTGCTGTATTCTCTTTCCAATACCGTTTAAATCATACTTCTCACTATGATAGTAAGGGAGACACAACGATTTCTATGAGACCTATGTGAGCTGGGACAAATATGGTCTCCTGTGATTAAACGAGAAATATAAGAATTATCCATGACTTATTTTGCTAGAAGATTGCTAATTTGCTTTTTCATATTTAGACTTTTTCATTTGAGACTATATAACATTCAATTATACAGACGACACATTTGAGACAGCCATATGTAATATATGAAATATATTATAGGGTCGTAAAAAGTGTTGAAGTCAATCCTCTGTAGTATCTGTCAATCCCCAAGTAATTAATAGTACCTATTTAAAATGTGTTGAGAAACTTCCAAATAATATTGAAGTTCGTTGAGATTACAAGTTGCTTTATTTACGTTATCGTAAAAAGTAAGATTGGAAAGGTATTTAGTCCGAGTTTAAATAAAATAAATAATTAATAAATTAAAAGTGTCTAGGTTGTGTTGCTGAGGGGGTTAGAGCCGCCGATTTATCACATTCTATTCCAATTCCCCCGTTTAGTTTTCCGATAGCCTCAGAGTGAGATAGCCGACGACACGCCTTCGGCCATTTTCCTCCTGCCTTAAATTTTCTGCGCAAAGTTTCAGTTTTCTACCAAATGTCAGTTTGCGCGCACCACGTACAGTACAATAGGTTAACACTATTTCTAGGTTATCTGGTATATCTTTGACGTTTCGTTCGCCTGGCAGAAATTACTAAGTCTGTGTTTTATATATTTTCAATGAATAATTAATATTAGTTTTTATATTTAACAATGTGGTTGTTTAGTGAATGTTTTTACAGTGGTTTATGATTGTTTTTGGTGTCTGAGGATGTTTGTACAGATCGAAAAGTCTGGCCAAAGGAAAACGTACATAGTTTGATTGTAAAAATGGAAAACGTGAGTAATAATTTTTCACCCTGTTGTTGATTGTGTATTTTCTGGGTGGGTCCCTAATTTATATTTCGTCATTTCTTTTCTAAAATATTGCCCTTTTCATTAATACGTCGAATATTTATGAGTTTTTAATATTATAATCACAAATATTGTTGAATTAATAGAATTTTTTTTTTTTAATGTGACAATTTTTTCTCTTGTTCGTTGTAAATTTTCTGGGTGGGTCCCCCATTTTAAATTTCGTCATTTTACAAGTAATTTTATTGTTGAATGACGTATGTTACATGAATACGTCGTACTTTTAATGTATGCTTAGCTTTCTTTTAGATAAAATATTACTTATTTCTGTTGTGTTAAAATTACATATAACTTATAGTTGGAGCTTTTATACGTTGACGGCTTCCGTGGTCGAAGGGTAAGCAATCCGAAGGTCGCGGGTTTAAATCCCGGCGTGCACAAGTAAATTTTATTTCATATTCGTAATAAGCATTAACTTTGTGGCTCGCCATAATTTAATAAAATATATTAATTTGTTTTAGACCACTTCGGAGTTTAATTAAAATTTAAAAGTGGTCTTAAACAAATTTATATATACTTTTGAAATTAGCTATCACTTTGTGGTTATCCATTTTATAATTAAATGAAACAATATAACTCAGTTACAAACACTGATTTATATTGTTTCATTTAATTATAAATTTATATATTTTTATTGTAAATTTTATTTATTTGATTTGTGTTATTTCACAATTTTATCATTTAAAATTATGATATACCTACTAGCTTATGCCCGCGACTTCGTCTTCGCAGGATTAGTACTTCGAGTAGCCTATTTTCTTTTCCTAGGTCCCATCTATGAATATAACAAAATTCTTAAACTATTTATTTAAAATATCTATAATTCTTGATTAGATTCAAAGTATTAGGCGAGTACTTTAAATGAATTCACTAATTTAAATATTTTCTAAAATAGAAATTTGATTTAACAAGCATTGTTTTGCAAAATGTCATTCTCAAATTTTGACATTTTATATTAAATAGTAGATAATTATTATTTTTAATATATGGAATATAGCTAGCTCTATAAATTATAGCCTATATGTTATTCTGATGTATGAGCTATATTATTGTAAAATTTCATTAAAATCCATTCAGTAAATTTTGCGTTAAAGAGTAACAAACATACATACATCCATACAAACTTTCGCATTTATAATATTAGTAAGAAGTAAGATTTGCGGCACGTTCCAGAGTGGAAGATACTTTTATTATCACCACCATACCGAATTGAAACGTTGCATAAAATGGCTTTATCCGTGTTTGCTGAACTAACCTGAATAGCCAGGTATTTCTCCACCTTCCTCTTCCCATCTCATCTCCCTCTCCACTACCTTCAGCTTCACAATATACTCCGATGGGGTATGCCATGGTCTCACTAGCTCCAGGCGATTGGGAGCAGATGGGACTCTTATCTTGAAAATTCCGTATTTATATTTACATTTTAATGACAGCTGTTTTTGATATTACTTTCGATAATTAAACCTGTGATTGGATACGATTTAAGATTTTCACGGCCAAAACTATTTTTGTTATTTATTTTTGGGGTGTTATGCCGTGTTACGCTATCTCCTTCTTTAGCCAACGTTTCGGACAACGTTACAGTGTCCATCATCAGGGCAGATGTGTTTTTGTTAGTGGTAAAGTGTATGCTTAAGTAGGTACGTCTAAGCGATACTTAAGACGTACTCAAGCATACATTTTACACTAACAATAACACATCTGCCCTGATGATGGACACTGTAACGTTGGCTAAAGAAGGAGATAGCGTAACACGGCATAACACCCTAAAAATAAAAAAACAAAATTTTATTTTTAGTTTTAAAATGGAGATTGAACAAAAACTAAAATGGTCGTTTAAACAATTAAGAACTAAGGAGACGAATTGTTAACACTATGTAAATGTTTCATACAATAGATGAATACAAAATATAATATAAATACATCTACAAATTTACAAAGAAGTAAAAATAACTTACCATTCCATTCATCAGCAAGATATCAGAATACTATCAAAATCCCTACATTTAGTACAAAGCACACACAAAATACTTATCTCTATCTAGGTATAACATATTATAAAAAACTACCATTATATCTGAAAGTTATCGAAAATATTCAGGAATTTCAGCAAAAATTAAAAAAAAACCTAAAACTACTATAAGAGTCCATATATCACTATTATTATTATTTCTTTCAAATCCTTTATTGATAAATCTTGCATTTTCTTAATTATCCCTTGTTTTTTGCCATATTGTATTATTTTCTTTCACACATGATATTATATAATTGAACTAAAATTCCCTCACCAAACACAAGAGCCTTGTCTCTTTATGGTGAGGAAAAGCTATTCTTATCCACTATTTTACCACTGTATCAAATGTAAAAATTGTGTATTTATTGTAAAAAAAACCTTTAAATATTAAATTTAAAAAAAAAAATATATATATATATATATATATTTAAATCATTGTCACTCATAGTTAAAAGACAAACTTCCAGAAGCAATATCATTTGTTTATGGTTCAACTATAAAACCATAAGGCAGCATAATGATGACAATGTAATTGTTCAATAAGACGCTTCCATGAATAATAACGCCGTATAAAGGTGTTTTTGCTGTAGCCGGAAGCGAACCCGTTACCGTTATGGCGGTAAGCCAGTGCGCTAACTACCTATGCCTAAAATTACCGATTTGACTTGCTGAGCGTTGCCGGTTATTTGCATCGCGGATCTGCACTTCTCACGGCCATTGAACAAGAGATAAGGGGCCTCCATTAGACTTCCGATATAAAAACAGATTATTTGTTGAAAACATGATTGTGAAAAAAAAAAATCGATTGAAATCACGTACTTCTTACGATAGTAATAATTTCTCCTTCGTTCACCCCTCCTTCTCGGATTCTCCTGCTCCTACATACTTCTCTCTCCTTGCCGCTAAACTGTATGGAATACACACATTTTTTCAAACAACTCGCGCGCAACCTATTGTAATTTTTTTATGTATATGAAAGCATATGGGACAATAAATAAACATTAATTTTTAGATATAAATATAAATTCATATAATTTATATAATATTGAAATGTTTTTTGGTAAGAGTATAAAACAAATTTTCCACATTAACAAAAAAAAAAAATCTGGAAAATGTTTCGTAAGTAGGAGATTTTACACTTCAAAGCATTGTGTTGTAGGTCTCCAACACTTTATTTTGCAACTCGCGTTTTTTTAAGCGATCCTTAATGCTAAATCACCATTTCTATTGAATAGAAATAAAATAAAAAAATTAAGTACTTTTTAAAAAATGTATGCGTAAACTACAAAAAAAAAAATAGAGATGTATGAAAGAATATAAGAATCAACTTTTAAAAAATACAATTTTTGGTTAAAATTATCTGTGACAATTTTCATTAATTAATTTTATGTAGTTCTCGGTCGAAGTATGATACAGTTAAATATGACCGAATCGGATAGGGACACGTTATCTTAATTGGTAGAAATGCGGCCCGGAAAGCCGAAGGTCCTGGGTTCGAGTCCCAGATGTGACCGTATTTTTTTCTGATTCTTCTGTTTCCGATTTTCGATTGAGCTTCGCTAATATGGTGTTCATTTTTAGTTTTACGACTTTATGTCCGCGTTAAATCTTCCCCACAGGAAAAACTTAACCCTTTCACATTCTTTTCCACAAATGATCATCTAGTCAATCCATGCTATGCAATTGTACTATGTAAGTATAATAAATACAAAACAATACAAGAACAACATGTTAACCCACTAGAGACCAAATGGGAAAATAATTCACCGACTACAGATATTTTCATATCAGAGGGTTCGACTTGGTAGAACTCCTAACTGGACCGATAAATTCTACTGATCCCTCAATATAAATATTTAAAAAATCTTTCGTAATCCTACATGTATAAAATGACTGATTTTTGCATTTCTATATACAAATTCTTTGACAAATCTAATAAGCCTAAATTTTTATTGAGAGCTAGGTATAATGCCAGTAGCCGAAATAATAATTGGTAATATTTTAATAGTCTGAGAATGCCAAATTCTTTTAATTTCAATTTCCTAAATCTGTATATTTTCTTATTTTTTCAGAAACAGATTTTTCAATATTACAGGAATTTGGAATAGCTACATCAATGATATAAGTTAATTTTTTAATTTTGTCATGTAAAACTATATCAGGTCTATTATGACCAATTGGTCTGTCTGTTAGTATAGTTTTATCATAGTAAATTTTAAAGAAATTATTTTCTAAAAATGAATTTGGTTCGTATTAATAATATATGGTACTTATATTACGACAGTCAATTAAGATATGTTTAATTACCAAACTTTGGTTAATTATTTAAAAAAATAATATTACTGCTTGATATTTTAAATTGATTTTAATTGGGGCACCGAATTCTGTCTGTCCGACCCTGGTCTTTAGTAGTTCTGGGCTAATTAATTTCCTTTACATAATAAGGCGGTACGGCGAGAGGAATGACTTTAACGTATCGTATCTAATGTATTATTTCATAATTACAATTCATTGTGTATTAGCTTTTGTATCTGCTTTTCGCCGTTGTTTAATTCTCAGTGATTTATTTGATTTATACAAGAACTCTTACCACAACACTTCAACGTATACTTTCGTATTATCATATCACGTCATCATACAATAATAATATTAATACACGGAGAAAATTTTATTTGAAAAAAAATGATCATTTTAATAGAAAAAACGAACATTTTAATAGAAAAAACGATTATTTTAATATTAAAAACGGGACTTAAGTTCTTACGAACAAATTAACAGGGTTTCAATGTTTATTGGCGGGAACATTAAGAATAATTTGTTGGTATACGTAATTTCGTACGTATTTTACCGCCAATAATCATTGAATTACTGTTAATTTGTTCGTAAGAACTTCAGTCCCGTTTTTAACAGTTCATTTTTCTCCGTGTAGGGGCACTTACCCTAAAGATTTTAACTAGCGATTCCTGTGCCTATTTAGAGTAAAAAAAAGTAGAATATCACCTTAAGGTGATACTTAAGAGGGTATAACCAGACAATACCGGAAATTTGTCCTTTTAATTTAAATTCTAGACGTATTGACTCTTTTTTACAAAAAAAAAACATAAATCGATTTTGAAAGATTGTTATTTTATCTGGTAAACGTTTAAATTTTGAAAAACTAAGTTCATATTTAATATACTAAGGTTATACCGTTGGTCGTTGGCAGATTTGTTAAATTTTCAAACGAAATATTGTATTATACAACACAAATTTCAAATCATATAATCATACAGCAAAATAAATCAATTAATAATCTAGTAAAGACACTTTTCAGAATTTTAATTTTAGTTCACTTAAAATCATTAAAAAATAAATCCAAGAACGTGTTTTGTAACGAAAATACCTCAGTTTTTTCTATTTATTTAAGAAATTATTGAAAAATCATAAATACTTAAGATATGATCAAAAAATACTTACAAGAAGTACACAATATTTAATAATTTATCATCGTGCATTTTTATTGCTCACTTGAATGTAGGTTTTGTGCAAGTTTTTAATGAAATCAATAAATCGATTTTAAATTTTTAGTTTAAAATTTGATACGGGGAAAAATTCATAATTCTCGTCGGAACCTCCCTGTACAGTTGCAAGCATTTTGGAACTTTAATTCTCGCCGCTGATCAATGGGGCACTTCGCTTTTCGGCCCATACAAAAAGGACGCTCGGGAAAAAAACACTTTTCTACATCGAAAATTGCACAAAATGAATACTTTTTTTTAAATATTGCCTTCTAGAAGGTACAAGCTATGTTGATATGTTTTTAAATTTTCGATGCGTTTCTTTGTTGACGTAAACATTCACTATCAAAAAACGTGTATAATTGATAGTGCTGCTAACTCAACTCTCATAAAGTATTACAAAATTATAAAAACATATCGACAAACTCGTAGGTAGCTTCTTCTTTCGAGAATTTATTTTTGTTTTTAAATTACAATTTTGTGAAAGTTTGGGTGTAGGAAAATGTTTTCTACCGAAACCCCTTTTCGAGCAATTTCGAAGGTAAATATGAGAGTTTACAGCAGTAGTCCCATTCACACGTTTCGTATTCGCATGTATCGTAAGTGTGTGTGCGCTTATTTTGAGCGGGACAGAATGACGGACAATGAAATACCTAAACGTTCCGCGTGTAGTGCAAAGTCTAGCCTCTTAAAAGCATTCATAATCTTCTCTTTCATAGATGACGCGAGTATAATTATTTTATGGAAAAATGCTTTTTATTGATTTTATGGAAATCGACAGTTAAATTTGTAAAATATCCAAAATAAAACCAATTATGGATTTCCTCCTTGTGACTTTACATAAGACAGCATAATAAGAAATAAATAAATTTATGAGAAAGGAATATGAATCCAAAAATCATATAAAACATAAAAATTATCGAGATATGCTTTAAAATATTAAGATGAATTAATAATTTGCGCCCGTACATAAGCAATACGAATATGAATAATTTGTCCATAAACAAACTAAAATCTTTCTAAAAAGGCTGACAAATACAATATTGGATTAAATCACCGTTACAATATTGTTTTGTTAAGCCTTTCTTGAAAGATTTGATTTTGTTTGTGGACAGAACTATTTATTCATATCCATATTGCGTATGTACGGGCGCAAACATTTAATTCATTTTATTTATGACTAGATCTGAATAGCCAGGTACTTCCCCGCCTTCCTCTTCCTCGTCTCCTTCCCTTCCTTACTTACCTTCACCCTCATAACATACCCCAATCGGGGATGCCATAGTCTCACTGGCTCCAGACGGGAGCAGTTGGGACTCTTGTGAGGTATATATGCGAGGTAAAAATATATTTTAAAGATAAAATAATTGTACTCACGCCATAAAAGGGAAGATTATGAATTCTTTTGACAATCACCTAATTGTAGAATAGATTAGTTTCGAATTATTGGCTATTTAGAACCACTGGAGCGATTTAGGTTCAAATTTGGACCCCTTTTATTTTTATGCGATTGATATCTGTCCAAAATTGGACCACATTTAACCAACCTACAAATATGGGATAAACGGTGAAATCTAGGTGGATTTATTAGCTTTAAACCGCAGTAAACAATTTGTATGTTTCCATATTAATATTTTGAGGAATGATATTAATTAAATCGAATGGCCAAATCAAAAACTGAACATCAATCGCTCGAGTGGTTAGAGGTGCTTTGCGTGACCTTTTGCACTTGGATGTGGATAATTTGTATGAGCGGGTTGCCATCTTTCAAATCATTAGTTCAATTGGCTCATTGGCTGTCCCAACTTCCAACTAGTATATTTGTCAGTCAGCAGTCTGTAGCGTAGCTATGCCTAGCGTTAAGGTGGAATCAGACAGTTCACTCGAGTGAAGGTTTACGCCATGTTTTTTGGGCCTAATGTTCCATCTTCGTTTCATTCCATGTTAATAGTTCCATAAGCGTTCACTCGTCCATTCCCACCACAGCGTCCCCGAGCGAGGTCAGGCGCGCTGGAATTCGTTTGATTTCCAGCGCGGTCCGGCTTCGAATTTTAAGGAAAAACATGTCAGATGCATCAATTTTTACGCAATTTTGTTGACCCAATTAAATAAAAAAAAACAGTATTGTTTCGTCTTATAAACCTTTTTATTTTTTATGACATAATAACACAATTTGATTTTACTTTTTAATTACGAACATTTACCTACAATATTACATATATTAAAAAAAATATATAACACATGGATAATAAGGGAGACCCAACAATTTCTATGAGACGTGTTCCCAAAAGCAAACAAATTAGCCGAACGAATACCATTTTGACATTTTGCGTGCGACGTGATAGCGTCCTTCCAATACAGGACGCGAGACGTGAGATAACTGATTGAGATTTCACTCCGTGTTCAGACGTTTCACTTTGCTCTCTTCCGCGCGCGAGTAAAGGATGCCGAATGAAAATATCCAACATTGTTGGATCGGTTCACTTGAAGATTTCATTCGGCAGTGTTCAGCACTTTCGTTTCATTTTATGTTCAGACGTGTCATTCCGAGTAAAATAGGCCGAATGAAATACAGAAATGAACGATTAGTGAACCGTCTGATTCGTGCATTAGTACAATAATAATATGTAGGTAGATAGGCGTTGTTTTACCAATTGACTTCCCAGATAGGTGAATAGAGCGATGTAAATTTAATTCCAATAATAGGGTATTTTGGCAAACGAGGGATTCTGTTGAAAATGTATGGAATATTTAAAGATCATTTTTCTGATTTTAATCATCAAACTAAAAATGTTTATTTCTATGATTTCATTCAAATTTATTCATTTTAAAAACGCTCAAAAACCTACAAAACCAAAACGGCCTGTGGTTGCCAAAGACGCTTCATACGCACCTCAACAAACGAACAAAACACTACTATCAGAAATTTTTCAAGACCGGGCGACGCTTGTGACGTCACACGTCCAAAATACCGTTTTGGCGGGATTACAAAAATGGGCAACTTAAACTCGTTGTGGAAAATGTATTCGTCAACATAAAAATAAAATAAAAATGCCATAATAATCGATTTTTTTGCGTTTGTCCTTCTACCGCGTGGCGCGCCAGATCGGGAGAGGCTTGTTTGAGGAATGGATTCATACGTCCGTCACTACTGGACAAACTGACCCCCAGACTCTTCCTTCCCAGAACTCTCTCGCCTTTTTTACCTTAAACCGACACACAGCACCCCCAAAAATGATTTAAAAAAATTATAGTGAATACTTCACAAGAGTCCCAACTGCTCCTGCCTGGAGCCAGTGAGACTATGGCATCCCCAAATGGGGGTATGTTGTGAGGCTGAAAGTAAGTGGGGAAGGGAAGGAGATGGGGAAAAGGAATCTGGGGAAGTACCGAGCTATTCAGATCTAGTCACTAAACACGGCTAAAGCCAGTTCAAGCAAAGTTTCAATTCTGAATGGTGGTCTAAAACCAGGGCGATACTGAGAGTATCTTCCACTCTTTAACCGTTCCCTGACCGTTCCCCCATTGTTCATTTTAAATTAATCTTTTTTAAATTCTAGTTAATTTTATTTTATGATTTGTTGATTTCATAAAAACCCATGTGGAAATGGCCTTATTGTTAACCGAGAAAGCCGAGGCATGTATGATGTCGTACATACTACATTTCGATTATTTTGGCAGTCTTGGAAAAATCGCCGTCTTGTAAACATTTTTAACGCCGTAGTTTCAACGAATTCGGGAAATGACCAAATATATCTACTATATTTTATTTTTAATTAATTAATTGTGAAATAACACAAATTAATCAAATTAAATTTATTTGCGCACGCCATGTTCGACCTTCGGAATGGGAGTCCAAAGCCTTACCGCTGTACTACGCCGGCTGTCAAATGGTGTTGACCGTTAGGGAGATTTTTCACTCGAGTGTCGAGCTAATGTAAAAAAAAATACTGCCTACGTACAGTGTACCTTGAAGGAACAATTTAAAGGTGGATACATACGATAAAAAATCAAAAAGGTATGTTAAATCTCGGGCATAACCGGGTAGTTATCATATTAAGTAATAAAATTGAAATAACCATTACAACAATCTTAAAAGATGTTTGTATTTGGAAGATTCGTCCAATCTCCATCCTTTTGCCTTTCAAAATCCATTCCTTTGAGAAATTAACATTTTTATGACTTCTTTGTCGCCAGTTTTAATAGTGTGATTAAGATATCACGTAAAGATATGCACCAATCAAATTGAATTTCAAATTTTGTCGATCCACGTACAAAATTGAAACACTTTTAATAGATTATCTTTATTAGTGCGAAATATGCGAAATCCTTGACTTTTTTGAGAATTTTCAAAGCGCAATGAATTTGATGGTATCCTAAATTAAATATATTAAAAAAATAAAGTCTCTATGTTGTTAACAATCTAATTATCGAACCTCCACTATATTTTATATACCCTGTAGTATTGTTTATTTAGTTGTTGTATTATTTTTAACTAGCTGACCCGGCATGCGTTGCAATGCAATTAAATAAAGAAACTGTTTCTCTCTGCGTGTCTTTTCCCATTCATCCTCGTTCCCCTCTTGCCTCTTCGTCCCCTTCCGCGCGTCCTTCACTTCCCACGTTCCACTTTCACCTTCCACCCTCCCCTCTCCCGCTGTCCCCCTTCTCGCGACCCCCCTCACGCATTCCGATTCCACTCGCCTTCGGCCACCCTCCAGCGAACCCCCCCTCATCAATTCCCCCCCCCCCCTTTTTTTTCCCCGCCGCTAAACTCTATAAAATTCACCCATTTTTCAAACAACTCGCTTTGAACTATTTTATTTTTTTTATACAAAATTCATAACGCAAGACATCGTTATCGGGACGGAGACGAATCCAACACATCAAAGATCATAAAATCGGTCCAGCCGTTCTTGAATTATAAATGGTGTAACTAACCCGACTTTTTTTAAATTTTAATTTTTTTTATTTTATATTATTGACAAATTTTTTTGATACATACATTTACAGGTATGTAGGTACATACATAATAACGTAATGAAAAGAGTAACAAAAAATTCCCAGAAAGGCGAAGCCTGTGCGTGGGCATTATAATATGTGGGTATGAAAACAGTGGCGGTTAAAATAAAAAGATAAAAAATTAAAAATATAGTACATATGTGTAGAGGTAATTGATTTTGCAGGAATTTCTGTCAAAATTTTGATTAAAATTTTAAAAATATTTTTGTATTCTTATATTCAGATTTTGTATTCTTAAATATATCGCCTAACATGTGAACACGGTTGACATTTGTCACATGAGAACGGGTCGTTTCTACGACTCGTTCTTGAGTTCAACAGCTCGGCTGTGGAACGATTTTCCGGCCTCTCTGTTTCCTCCCTCCCACAACATGAGTCTGTTCAATACCCATGTTCACTCCTTCTTCTCCTCAAATATACCCTCCACACAGCATCTTAACAGATGACATAGACCCTGGGGGAAATTATTTCCTTGGGGCCTCCTGTGTGTTATATATTGATGATGATGATTACAATATAAACTTATTTATTTAATTTTTGCAAAGTTACTTTGTGGCATCATTTTAATTAAATGAAACAAATTACTTTGTGTAAACCACTATAATCACATGTTATAATATCTACATGTTTCAAAAGTTTTCATGTTATTATCCTGACGAAGAAACCATCGGTTTTGAAACATGTAGATATTATAACATGTGATTGTAGTGGTTTACATAAAGTAATTTGTTTCATTTAACCACTGGAGCGACAGAGCAATTAAAATATTTTTTCTCGGATTGCTAGAGGAAATTTTTCCGCCCATATTAAAAAAAAATCATACCTCCGAATTTGAATATGGAGACAAACAAACTGATTATAGTTCTATGTAGCCAATGAATTCCCCTATCTTTTGTCTATTATCACATATTTGAAGAATTTATAAAAAATATATAATAAAATCTTTTACCTTAAAACATTTTAAAGAATCTAGAGAATATTTATTTTGTTATATTTTGAATGTACAATATATTATATAGTCGTTTTAATAAATAAAAAAAATTAAATTTGCCACATTTTGGCAACAAAGCAATCCGAGGTTTTGTAAATAGTGCCATAATGTGGCAAAAAGCGCTCGAGTGGTTAACAATATAAGCTATTCACTTTCTCCATTTGCCGATTTTTGTAAACTTCTAAAGTAGAAATGAAAGTGTTGACGCCATTTATATATACATTATATTCAATTATTGTTAAAACTGTATTTTATTTTAGTAGTTGGGCCATGGAACTAGAATTATCCATACTCTTTGAGTTGGGCTAATCAACCATAGACCGAATAGAATTTAGTTTAGTCGCCAACCGGAAAAAATCCATTTCAGCCGTGAAATTAGAACAAATACAAAACGGGATCTATTCCAAAAGATTTCTCTTTACGATTTTTCATCACTTTGAAGTTAGCCGCTGTCTTTACTAGGGGAAATATTTCCATAAAATGAATGAAATACGAATCCGGAGGTCACGGGTCAAATAAATTCTGTGTATCACAAACTACACAAACAAAGATAATGAAAAATCGACAAAAAATCGCACAAAAAATCGCCAAAAGAAATGGAAAGTCGAACAAACAAAAATTTAATTAAACCATGTTTTTCGATTTCATTCGAAGTCACAAAATCTAACAAACAAAAAGTTATTGTTATATATTTTTATGTCACTCTTACGTAAACAGGTTTGTATTATACTCTTGTTAAAGTATATATACTATATATATACTGATAGTTTATGAATCTGTTAGTAGCCGAATGAACAAATGCGTTGGGTTCACTCTAGCTGATCAATAAATTATTTGGAGAGTCTTCATCATTGCAGAAGTAATATTTTCCGGTGACCAGAATGTTCAGTGGAAACTTTTTAAGTGTATGAATATTGAGTACAAACTTTTCATCGGATGTTAATTCCTCACATGATAATTCATCATGTCTCAAAGCGTCGAAAATTGATATTTTGGGTTTTTAACCTTAGGTTGGGTTAGGTTAGGTTAGGTTAGGTTAGGTTAGGTTATGTGAGGTTAGGTTAGGTTAGGTTAGGTTAGGTTAGGTTAGGTTAGGTTAGGTTAGGTTAGGTTAGGTTAGGTTAATGTGAGTTATGATGTGATGAATTATCATGTAAGGAAGTATCGTGTATGAATAAATTTACTATGGGAATTCAGATGCTGAGATCTCATAGTCCGATTAGACATGGAACCATGTTTTCCACTGCTATTATGATAGTGGGAAGAAGATGATTTTCAAATATTGTCAGGTTATTCGTAACTCTTATTCTATAAATTTTATTCTCTATTCGTAAAATTTTATCAATAAATATCAAAATGCTGCGAAATTGCGAGGGAAGAGGGGTGGCTTTCAAATTGTCATGGAGACAGCGACCTTCGTTGTGTTTTGAAGGTCATGTGTGCAAAACTACATCAATCTCGGAATATACTGGAGATTTGTATAAAAAAATAAAACAAAGCCATACCTGCCCACAAACACTCTTCTTTAATTGTATTGAGGTAAACATGTTTTTTCAAACACCGTACCAAATTGAGCAATTATTAGTAGAATAACCATGGCTGTATACCTTATAATATTATTATGTATCTATCTTAATTATCAGCAAATATCACGAGAACATGTTTTCCCTCTGGCTTCAAAGTGCCAACCAAGTCAATACACAACTACTTTACCGTGTTCTTATAATTATATTTCTAGAATATCGGATAATACTTCCAAATGCCAATATTATACGAACCCTTACCAGTCTTTCTGGCTTTCAAAGTTATTTGTCTATGGTACATTCATTTATCCTACCACTGTTTTTTTTATCTGGCGCACCCTCGACCGAATTAAAGGTTATCGTTACGTGGAAAATTGCTATTATATCTATTGTATGCGTATCTGGGACCGAAATTATACAATAAAATCCCCCCAGACTTAAATATTAAAAATTGCAAAATGTCCTGCATTGGTTCAATAATAAATAAATGGTTGATTGGCTTGGGTAGGGAGGAGTCTCAAAAACTAATATGTAATGTGACTTAAAACTATACATGGTTACCTTGAATGGCACATTTAGTAAAAACTTAGTATTTATAAGTATTAATTTTAAAAAATGATAATAATTTAAATTGCATTTGGCACTTTACAAACTTTGGTTCCTTAGAACAGGCAATCTGCCTAGCTATTAGGAACTAATATCGACTTAAAACAACGTAATAACACTTGTATTCATTTTAAATATATTCTCTTGTTATGTAACATTATTTCTGTTATTTTGGCTTTAAATGTATCAAATGTAAATAAATAAATATCTACAGATAAATTGGTAATATTCCAACGTTCTTCGTGTAAAGAAGGTGCGAGCAAAAATGATTGTTCGTACAACTCCGGGGGTCTAGTTCCTTTAAAATGTCCGTCAGATTCTTGATTTATTTAGAAATATTCCCGTTTTGTATACATTTTCAAGTAGATTCGCTTATTTTTTTACCGTCGCTTACCGATTGTTTTTTTTTCTCTTGTGAACATCAGAAAAATAACACCTTATACGATATTTATATTCCCAAGTGGGAATGAATGGCGAGTGATATTCTATATATTCTTCTTCTCATGTTGGTTCCTCATTAATGAGGATCGTGACCCTGCTCCAATTTCCATGGTGGAAGAGGTTCCTCCACTCCTTGCGGATATGGCCTGGTTAGACAGCCAAGAACGCCGACATACCGGACGCTGGTAAACGCATTGCTGCTCCTCCTACCAAACCTGCTTCCTCTGCTTCTCCTGCCAAACAGTTTGCCAATGATTTTGAGTTTCTCCAAGTTGGAGTCATTAGTATACATGTGTGCGTCTGGCTGATCATGGAATTCTGAGCATTTTTCTCCAGCACTACATTTCCAGGGCTTCTATCCACTTCTTTTCGCTGGCTCAAGTGTCCATGTTTCCATACCGTATAGAATATGGGGGAAATCAGCGCCCTAACAAGTTTAAACTTGGTTGTCTTCGTTATACCTCTGTCATTCAATTTCTTTTGCGTTTTGTTCATGACATCTTTTAACATGCAAATCGTTCTTTTCACTTCTTATAAAATATAAGCCCACATATATTTGAAGTTACATTTCCCGTCCGTAACTAGCATGGCCGATTACCGATCAATAACGAAAAGTTTTTGTCTTCATATTTTTATTAGAAAAACTCTCTTTTTAACTTTTGAAGGTTATTCCCATCAATGTAATACACCATTGAAGAAGAAGATAACAATAAAAATCTAATTTTTTAAAATATGAAAATAAACAAGACACAGAAAAATAATAAAAGATAACATTAGTCGAAGATAATATTGTTAATTCTGAAATTTGAAATATGAAGTTGACAATTACGACAGTCTCATATAAGATCGCAGTAGCCCAATTGGTAGAGGTGTATGTCCCGGTAAGACGTAAGGTTCTGGGTTCGTGTCCCAGTTGCGACCGTTATCTTTTATTATTTTTCTGTGTCTTGTTTATTTTCATATTTTAAAAAATTAGATTATTATTGTTATCTTCTTCTTCAATGAGTTTTTATCTTTCCTGGAAAAGCTTCAATTTTATTGAAATTTGGGGCAATCCTGTATAATAACTTTCAACTGTTATTGAATTACCAGCATCCCAAAATAGAAGATCTCCAAACCACGTAGGCAGGAAAGTGCGTCATATAATAATTAAATAACATGATATCGTCATGAATTTACTGATGATTCTTTTGACGGATATTTTTTTATCACCGTTTTTACAAAATTGTAAATGGTAGTATAGACAGTTCCGATTTAACTAACCTCATTGAATTTCATATACCTACGAGAGCAACTCGTTCCAAAGTTCTGTTTAACTGCTTGGACACATACGCTTGTTTTCACGATAATTTAACGTAGGTAGACATAGGAATGACGTATGTCCCGTACCTGAGTTATTAAATGCAACAACACCAGGACTGAGTATTCCAAAAACTCACTTGTACCTAGGTTGCATGCAGTTAGTAATAGATACGCAGATGTGGCGGATATATTTAACTGCACGGAAAGTAGGTACAAGAGGGCTATGCTATCATATATTTTCAATCAATATTAATTTAATCTAAGTTTACCTTATTTGTACTATAAAATTTGTTTGTACTTGTATCTCTTGCTCATATCTCATATGTCATTTCACAATCAAATGCCACAATCAATTGTTATTCTCTTTTTTGTTTTTAATTATTCCTAATATATGCTTTTAATGTGAAATGTAAATATTGTTTATGGTATGTTTATACCGTTGAAATTAAATAAATAAATAAATAAATAATTGTATTTGACTAACTCAGAGTGGTAATAATTTTATTAGTCTTAATGTCGGATAGACCACTTTTCACGAAAGATTAACTTTAGCCAATGTGTTTGGTGGCTAATTCTGATTAGCTAAACATTTAAATTCCTCTTCCTTATTTCGTATTCCCACGAGCAGTGGGGTGCAGTAAGAACACTTATGAGGTATTCAATGTATTCATATCATACAAAGTGAGCGGGGACTTCTGCCTATCAGAACGCGCCAATAAACAGAGCGACTCAACTGCTTAACGATTCTGCATTGACCATCGACATTTTCAATGTCACTTACAGACGGTTGTTCAAAAACTATCTTTTGACACATTTAAATTTTTATTTATATGAATACCGCACAAGAGCCCCAACTGCTCTCGTCTGGAGCCAGTGAGACTATGGCGTCCCCAATTAGGGTATGTTGTGAGACTGAAGGTAGTGGAGTGGTGAAGGAGATGAGGAGAGGAAGGTGGGGAAGTACCTAGCTATTCAGATCTGGTCACCAAACACGGCTAAAGCCATTTCAAGCAACTTTTCAATTCTGAATGGTAGTATTACACCAGGGCGATACTGAGAGTATCTTCCACTCTGGAACTTCGGACTTCGGATTGGCACTCGAGAGTCTTACCACTCGACCACGCCGTCCGTTGCCGACTAAATTACGTAAAACAATGCACTTTAAATTTGTAATGTTCTTCATGATATATTGGTGAATAACCGTTTTACGGAGAACATGAAAAATAAATAAATTAAATAAGTTTTTTATTTATCTTATTAAATTATATTATATTTTATTATGTGTATGTCCCGGTAAGACGTAAGGTTCTGGGTTCGTGTTCCAGTTGCGACCATTATCATTTGTTATTTTTCTATCTTGTTCATTTTCATATTTAAAAAAAATATATATTATTATTGTTACTTCTTCTTCAATGATATATTTCTTTGTTGGGAATAAACAGAGAGTTTTCCTATAAAAATAATAAATTATATTCTATCACCGACAGTGATATTACCTCAGTTCTATCCAGTTTACAGATACTGAGACACGTGTTTTTTATATCACTAACTTTATTGAAATGTACCTCGTTCCTAATAAGAAATTATTTACATCATTCTTTTTTATCACCAAAATAAAAGAGATTCCCATTTCTACCCAGTTGAACGTTCTGAGATACATCCTTTTATCACCAACATTTTTCACCATTTCATTATTCACCAACTTCGTTCTTGCTAAGATCCATTTTATCAACAACATTACTGTGCCTTTTTCTCAGGTATAGGTATATATTTTTATCACAAAGTTTTCTAAAATATACCTTGTTCACACTAAGATATTTTTATATTTTTTATCTCCTACATTACTGTACCTTGTTCCTAATAAGATGTAGTGTATCTTGGTACCGCCAACATTTCTATACCTTGTTCTAACTAAAATATATGTATCTTATTATCACCAAATTTATTAGAATGTACTTAACCCTTTCCTACTGACATTTTCTATCAACAATATTACTGTAGGTAACTTTGTTCCTCTAATAAGATATATATTTTTATCACCAATATTACTAGAATGTACCTCGTTCCTGCTAAGGTGTATCTTTTTATCACCAACGTTATTAGAATGTACCACCAGGTGTATTTTTTTTTATTTAAATTAAACAAATGACTTTGTTTAAATCACTAAATCAATGTTATAATATCTACATGTTTCAAAACCGAGGGCTTCTTCTTCGGGATAATAACAAGAATATATATAAAACAAGCTTCTGCCCGCGACTTCGTCTGCGTAGGATTAGTACTTCGAGTAATCTATTTTTTTTCCTAGGTCCCATCTACGTTTATACCAAAATTCTTAACCTATTTATATAAAATATGTATAATTCTTGATTCGATTCAAAGTATTAGACGAGTACTTCAAATAAATTCACTAATTTAAATATTTTCCAAAATAGAATTTTGATTTAACAATCATTATTTTGCAAAATGTCATTCTCAAATATCGACGTTTTCTATTAAACAATAATTATTATTTTCAATATATTGAAAATAAGTAGCTAGCCTTATAAATTATAGCCTATATGTTATTCTGATGTATGAGCTATATTATTGTAAAGTTTCATTAAAATCCATTCATTAAATTTCGATTTAAAGAGTAACAAACATACATACATCCATACAAACTTTCGAGTTCATAATATTAGTAAGATATCCTGACGAAGAAACCATCGGTTTTGAAAAATGTAGATATTATAACTTTGATTTAGTGGTTTTCACAAAGTAATTTGTTTCATTTAAATAAAATGATGCCAAAAAGTGAATTTGCAAAGATTGAAGAAATAAGTATCTTTTTATCACTAATATTACTAAAATGTACCTCATTCCTGTATCTTGTTATCACCAACATTATTAAAATGTACCACGTTCCTGCTAAGATGTAGCTTTTTATCACTAACACTAGTTTACCTCGTTTCTACTAAGATGTATATTTTTATCACCAACATTAGTTTACCTCTTTTCTACTATGATATATCTTTTTATCACCAACATTACTAAAAACAAACTTACTCTCTCTCTACCTAACAACTGCCAAACTCTTTCCTGCTTAGACTCCTCTATCACCAACATTACTGTGCCTCGTTCCATATCGTTATATCATTGGAATAACAGATGTTCACCTCATTTAAACTCATAACCGACACCTATATCCTATTTATATTTTACACAGATAACTATAATGGCAGAAAGATAACGTGTACAATATAATATTAGGATTCGAGAAGCCAACAGCCAACACCACGACCCGCTGCACGTAATAACGATTCCAAAAGCGTCTCTTCACGCCACGTTATTGTTTCATTTGTACGTTAAGACGATAGACTTCGCTTTTCGGCCCATACAAAAAGGACGCCCGGGAAAAAACACTTTTCTACATCGAAAATTGCACAAAATGAATATATTTTTTTATACTGCCTTCTAGAGGGTTAAAACTATGTCGGTATGTTTTCGAATTTTCGATGCGTTTCGTATTAACGTAAACATTCACTGTCAAACATGTACGATTTATCAAAAAATATTATTTAAGGAAAAAAGTGCTGCTAACTCAACTCTCATAAAGAATTATAAGATTATAAAAAGCTACCGACGTAGCTTCTTCTTTCTAAAAAATATATATTTTTTTAAATTTCAATTTCGTGAAAGTTTCGGTGTAGAAAAGTGTATTCTCCATAAACCCCTTTTCGAGCGATTTCTGTAGGTAAATTTTAGCGTTGTCTCATTCGCACATTTCGCATTCGCATGTATTGTAAGTGTGCGTGAGCTTATTGTGAGCGGGACAGAATGACGGACGCGGGTGTTCCGCGTGTCGTTCAAAGTCTAGCCTCTTAATTAACGTCGTTTTGGGTCCATGAAGTAAAAACACGATTCAGACACTGAACATATGAATGAGCCTATACAAGTGTGCTATGGGCGTGTCAGTGAGCCTGAATGTTAATTAACACCCCAGGGCCCCTAGCACACTCGATCGATAAGGATTGACAGGATAACTTTCGGTAACTTTTCATCGTTCCCTAGCATGACTGCAGATCGCCAACGAATAAGTGACAGTTCACAATGACTAAGTGTCCTTAATATATACGATATCAACTGTTTTTTGTAATTTAGCGGTCTGCAGTTGTCCCAGGGAACGATGAGAAGTTACCGAAAGTTACCGATACAATCTTTCTCGATCAAAAGGATAACTATCGGTAACTTCGCATCGTTCCCTAGGACTGCACATCGGTAACGTACAAACAACAGTTGATGTCGAATATGTTAAAAACACTTAGTCATTGTGAACTGTCACTTATTCGTTGGCGATCTGTAGTCATGCTAGGGAAGAATGAGAAGTTACCGATAGTTATCCTATAAATCGTTATCGAGCGAGTGTGCTAGGGCACCAGATCACAATAAAATCCAAATAAATGTAATATTTCTGAACGCATCCGAAAACTAAAAACTGTTTTTGAATGGTTATAAGGTGGTGAAATACGCTCTCGAATTTTTTTTGTTATATTATTATAATTTTATGTAAAAAATTGGAAGCAAACATAAAAAAAAGTTTTAAAACATGGCGTAGAAACACCTTACGTATTTTCTAACTTATTAAAATTACTGATTACGAAAATAAATAATTATTAGATAAGTATATTATAAAAGTCACCTTCACCTCACTTTTTTGTAGTTTCATTCAAAAATAATTTTATAAAAATTCACAAATTTTCATATATATGTATATTTTCTTTAATTAGCTGTCGAAAACTTTGATTTCATTGTAAAGGTAATATTTTCAAGTAAAATGAGTGCAAAGTTGAAACTTTTAAAGTCGAATTTGAACAAAAAAATCGAATGCTTAGAGTTAATATCAGTTTAACGTATTTTAATCCGCTTCGGAGTGAACTGGCTGAAAAAAGGAAAAAAATAGACTTACTAAAAGCACAGATCGAAAAAGATTTTTTTTATCTGTGGTTATGTGATGTGGATTCATCTGTTTTTCGCATGTTAGATATATATGTAAAATGAAAAAATTATATATTTTTCTGCTGTGAATATCTTTCACTTCTAGAAATTGTTTATTCAGTGACTTCAAACGATGCAATGACTATTTTAGAGGGACTAATAGAGTTGATACGGCTCGCGGCGTCAGTTACGACTTGCGAGTTGATACGGTAGCGTATGTATAAGCCAAATGCCAGTTTTCCGTGTCATTTAAAAATAAATATGTATATGTAACAAATAGCACGTAATGTAACATGGATTTAAAAAACGTGTGAATTAGGTACATAGTTGGTATGGTTTTAAACCTTTAGTTTGATATGGCAGTGTGTGAATACGCCAAACGCAGTTTTCCGCGTCATTTAAAAATAAATATATGTAACAAATAGCACGTAATGTAACATGGATTTAAAAAACGTGTGAATTAGGTACATAGTTGGTATGGTTTTAAACCTTTAGTTTGATATGGCAGTGTGTGAATACGCCAAACGCAGTTTTCCGCGTCATTTAAAAATAAATATATGTTACAAATAGCACGTAATGTAACATGGATTTAAAAAACGTGTGAATTAGGTACATAGTTGGTATGGTTTTAAACCTTTAGTTTGATATGGCAGTGTGTGAATACGCCAAACGCAGTTTTCCGCGTCATTTAAAAATAAATATATGTAACAAATAGCACGTAATGTAACATGGATTTAAAAAACGTGTGAATTAGGTATGCAGTTGGTATGGTTTGAAACCTTTAGTTTGATATGGCAGTGAATGAATACGCCAAACACAGTTTTCCGTGTCATTTAATAATGTATTAAATAACGTTAAATATAATGTAGTTAAAAAACGTGTAATGTAATGTGGTTAAAAAAGGTGTAATATTATATGGTTAAAAACGTGTAATAAAAACATTTGGTATTGTTTTGAAACCTTTAGCTTGATATGGTAGCTTACGCGTACGCCAAACGTCAGTTTGCCATGTCATTTGATAATATATAAAAATAACGTGTAATATAATATAGTTTAAAAACGTGTAATATAAACAGTTACTATTGATTTGTAACCTTGAGTTTGATATGGCATATGCCAAACGCCAGTTTCCGTTTATTTCCTAACTAATATTATAAATGTATATGTTTTTTTGGTTTGTTTGTCCTTCTTTCACGTATCGACGAAGCGACGGATCTACGTGATTTTGTGCATAGGGATAGTTGGAGTACTGGGAGGTGACATAGGCTAAATGTTATCCCGAAAAAACATTTCACTCCCATGGGAAA
Source organism: Limnephilus auricula (assembly GCA_951813805.1). Lineage (NCBI taxonomy): Eukaryota > Metazoa > Arthropoda > Insecta > Trichoptera > Limnephilidae > Limnephilus > Limnephilus auricula. The sequence goes on from OX638415.1 coordinate 10,346,407, forward strand.
ACAGAAAACACTGTACAGTAAATTCTCCCTGATACCAAGTGAACGAAGCTGCGGGTAAAAGCTAGGGTTCCATGTCTAATCGGACTATGAGATCTCAGCGTCTGAATTCCCATAGTAAATTTATTCAGACACGATACTTCCTCACATGATAATTCATCAAATCATAACTCACATTAACCTAACCTAACCTAACGTGACCTAAGGTAAAAAACCCCAATTATCAGTTTTCGACTCTTCAAGACACGATGAACTATCATGTGAGGAATTAACATCCGATGAAAAGTTTGTACTCAATATTCATACACTTAAAAAGTTTCCACTGAACATTCTGGTCACCAAAAGCTAGTATAATATCGTGGGGTATTTACTACAACTAGGTACCTCCGAAATCAGCTTTATTATGAAATTGAATTATAGGATGGTAATCATTTAATCAATCTGACAAATCGGATGTTGAATATTTAGCGCCTCCGCCCACTCAGGCAACTGAAAACTCTCAACTGCCAACTGTCTTTGTATGACAATGTGATGGCCCGCACACTACACAATCACACAAAACCCCGTTGTCAATGGTAACGCAAGCGGTGACTTGCGACCATCTTGCGACTGTCACGGCTGATTACCCTGGGCAATTGAGAGCTGTCAGCTGATTGTTCTTCATCTATGGTTAAACAAGCTTTTTGACCAATCAAGACAGAGAAAACAGCCGGTTTTAGTTGGTTTTCAGTTGCCTCAGTGGGCGGAGCACCTTATACTGACTAGTTATTGTATCTAGTTACGTTAAATAACGCTCACGACTATGAAAACTTCGAAAGTATTTCACCTGATGGCGCCACTTCCGTTTGCAAAAACCGTGCGAGCGACTGCTAAATGTGTATATTACGGCAGCAGCTCCGTGGAAAAATGCACGTTCACGGACGGCTCAGAACGGTTTCCATACAGTGTGGCGTTGGAGATTTACTCGGAGTAGGGTTCCTTAATTTGAACCGTACGGGCATTACCTTATTAATATACTTCGATAAGTATGGTTAAATCGAAGATTCATGTGTTGGGAACCGTAAAACTTACATTTTGGAAATAATGGCTAATCATTTTTTAATGTATTTATTTACAACTTTTAACGCTACAACCAGTCAAGTCTAGTTGCCTAATTGAAACGTGAAAAAACACATAACTAGAGTTACCTAATTATAGAATTAAACGATACTGTTTTTTGGAGACATCGATAAAAAAACATATTCAAACTACTTGATGATTCCAATGCGTTACGACTTTTCTGTTTGTAAAATTCATAGACGAGGAAATAGAGTTACTGCTTTTAGTGTGTAACCCAAAAACGCTGCTTTCGGAGTTACCTAGTTCTGGTAATTACAAATTACCCCACGATGTTATATTAAACTAGCTTCTGACCGCGACTTCGTCTGCGTAGGATTAGTACTTCGAGTTATCTATTCTCCTTTCCTAGGTCCCATCTATGTTTATATCAAAATTCTTAACCTATTTATTTAAAATATGTATAATTCTTGATTCGATTCAAAGTATTGGGCGAGTAAGTAGGTACTTCAAATAAATTCACTAATTAAAATATTTTCTAAAATAGAATCATTGTTTTGCAAAATGTCATTTTCTATTAAACAATAATTATTATTTTCAATATAATGAAAATTAAAATAATAAATTAATAATTATAGCCTATATGTTATTCTGATGTATGAGCTATATTATTGTAAAGTTTCATTAAAATCCATTCAGTAAATTTTGCGTGAAAGAGTAACAAACACACATACTTCCATACAAGCTTTCGCGTTTATAATATTAGTAAGATAACGTTCAATATTTAACATAACCTAAATTTATATAATTAGTTTTTGACGATTTATAGCTATCTCCGATTGATTCAATATTTTTACGAGAACTTTGTCGCTAGTGTGAAAGGCCGTTAATATAACATTACATATATATAACATGTTTTAAAACGTGTAATTTAATAATACGTTAAATAATTTTTTCACATCTAGTTCACGTTTCTTTTGCGAGTAGGGATAATTTTGATTGTGAATTAAGAGGCTAGACTTTAAACCACACGCGGAACACCCGCGACTGTCATTCTGTCCCGCTCACAATAAGCTCACGTACACTTACAATACATGCGAATGCGAAATGTGCGAATGAGACAACGCTCAAATTTACCTACAGAAATCGCTCGAAAAGGGGTTTATGGAGAATACACTTTTCTACACCGAAACTTTCACGAAATTGAAATTTAAAAATATATATATTTTTTAGAAAGAAGAATCTACGTCGGTAGCTTTTTATAATTTTATAATTCTTTATGAGAGTGGAGTTAGCAGCACTTTTTCCTTAAATAATATTTTTTGATAAATCGTACATGTTTCACAGTGAATTTTTACGTTAATACGAAACGCATCGAAAATTCGAAAACATACCGACATAGTTTTCACCCTCTAGAAGGCAGTTTAAAAAAAATATATTCATTTTGTGCAATTTTCGATGTAGAAAAGTGTTTTTTCCCGGGCGTCCTTTTTGTGTGGGCCGAAAAGCGAAGTCTATCATCTTAAGTACGCCAGTTTTCCACGCAGATGTTCTCCATGCATGTCTTTTCCCATTCGTCCCCGTTCCGCTTCCGCCTCCTCTTTCTCTCCTGCTCCCCCTTCCCCTCCAACGTTTCCCTTTTACCTTCACCACGTTCTCCCTCCCCTCTTTCGTTGTCCACCCTCATGCAATCCCCTTCCACCTTCTCCGCCTTTCCCCTCCCTCGTCCCACCTCCCGCGAATCCTCCTCCTTAATTCCCCCTCCCAGATTCCCCTCCCCCTATTTATTCCATAAATTACACCCATTTTTTAAACAATTCGCTTGTGATCTATTAACATTTTGAATGCAAATTTAATAACGCTAGAGCTCACAAATATAGAAATATCGCTACGTAGAAAGCTTCGCGGGCATGTTCACAACAACTTACCAAATTTTCATCGCAATCGGATTAATAGCATAGGAAATAATTCCATAAATCCAGAGCTCACTATCCTATAACTATCGCGGGGGTGCGCACATCATATCCCCAAAGTTTCATAAAACATGTAATGTAACAAGTAATATAAAGAGTTTGTGATGTTATTTGACCTTTTGTTTGTTAAAGGTCATATTTCGTTCCGGTGGAGCATAATAATTTTGGTGTGAATTTCGATTCGCAGCACCGTGAAATATTATGGCATTTATTTTGCATACCATTTTTAAATAAGGTTTACAGTTTGACTTAAATAGATTGTACAAATCGACTTTCTGGAAAACAGATTGGACAAATTTATATTTCTTTTTCGTAGTAGAAAATGTGGAAATTTTTCATAAGATTTCGGTTTCTGCAACGATCTACCTGGGTCAATGGTTATTTTTTTAAGTAAAACTTCTTTACGCACGCTTGACTTGGGGAGTAAACTGGCGAATGCGTGACTAGAGCGTTACGAAAAGTGTAGTCGGGCAAGGCAAACGGACTGTATCACACTGTAGGAGCAAGAGAGAGCAGTACGCGCTCACACTTTCTTTATCTCTTCCTCTCATATTGATGTGCACAGTGCATGAAGATTATTTGTAATTTCATTTCGTTCTTGAACAATTTTATAAATACTGTAGGAGCAAGAGAGAGCAGTGCGCGCGCACATTTTCTTTCTCTCTAGAAGTTTTACTTCAGTCGTGTGGTCTTAAGCACACTCGTATTTTTTTTAACCATGTATACCTATTATCGAGGCTTATGACTTCTAATTCACATAATGTTGTCATTTTTTTGCCTCTTCTGTTTTTAAATAATAAAAATAATATATTATCATTATAATTTATAATCTCTAATGTTTTTTTAAAATGTAGGTATTTAGTGTTTTGTATATGCATCGAACTCAGTTGAGCCTATTAAATTCTGAACTTCCGATGAGTTCGAGGGTCAATGGTTAGTTATACCGGTTATACACGGTGTTCGGAAACTCGTCGTGCAAACGGAAAACTAGTGAATCGATATCACATCCAAGAATCACATGGAGAACGCAAAAATTCTTTGTTTTTCGTTTTTTTTTACATAAAGTAACAAACTTTTTAGCCGAGTCTCATGCTTCGATGCATTTTGAAAGATGTGAACAGGTGATATTAACACACTAGCGAGCAAATTGTCTCTAATTTGACAAAAAATTCAACATTAAAAAATAAATAAAAAAATGTTGCAAAATCGACTCAAAATATTTTTTTAAGCGTGAATATTGCACAAGAGTTTCAACTGCTCCCAATCACCTGGAGCCAGTGAGACTATAGCAACCTCAATTGGGTTATGTTGTGAGGCTAAAGGTAGTCGGGAGGGGCAGGAGATCTGGATGAGGAAGGTGAGAGTGTACATGGCTATTCAGATGTAGTCACCAAATGCAGCTAAGCCACGTTTCAATTTTGAATTGTGGTCTTACATTAGTGCCATACTGAGAGTATTTTCACTCAGGAGCAAATATACATAGCATTATTTTTAAATTATTAAATTGTGAAATAACACGAATCAATCAAATAAAATTAACTAGTTGCGAATGTGATGTAGATTCACCAGTTTAACGTTTTTTCTACGAGATTCCGGACACCGTGTACATGAAAAATCTATAAAAAAACATCTGAGGTTTAGGAAAAAGCGTTTTTTTTTAACCTGAAAATTTTATAATTTTCCAGCGAGTACCCGGCATGCGTTGCAATGCTACTTAAAAAAAAAGTGTTTGTGTTTTATTTCTGCTTTCGAGGTTCTTTAGGATTTTTTGTTTTTATATCTGGGACGTAAATCAGTAATTTTTCCGACGCCACATACAGCTGCGTAGGCCACATACAGCTGTCGGTGTGAGAAGCATGGATTTTTAAAAACTACCCCCTGCTTTCCTACCGTTACTATGTCTTCTTTGCAATCCCTCCATCTGCCTCCCCTTGTCCCCTACCCCTCAGTCATCACTCACCAGGTGTCCTTTCCCAGGGGTCCCCCTTTCATAACGCTAGAGCTCACTTGCACTACACGTAGAAACCTTTACGGGCATGCACACGACAAATCACCAAAGCTCCATCGCATTCAGATAAATTCTTTAGGTTCCGCATAAGAGACATACAAAGAAACATTCATTTATGTATTAAGATAATTAAAAAAAAAATTATATCATATTTTCGTTGTAAAAAATCTGTTAAAACGCAATACATTAGTTTATCCCAATAAATTTATTTATAGTTTTGCGCAATTTTTAAAAGTTTTAAATGATAAAGATTTGTTAAAAAAAATTGTTTTGTGAAAAAGTGAGTGCCAGTCTTCTCCATGAAGTAACTAAAATAATAAATACGAAACGAAAATGCTCTCAGGTTTTGAAATAAGGGTAAGTTGTATCATTTTTGTGATAAAAATAAATACTACATCATTTCTGTTTTGAAAATAAACCCAAATTAATGTATTTGTTCATATGAAGCAGAAAGAAATTCTCAGGCGGGCAGATAAGAGAACTGGTCACATTAGTAAAAGTCAGGAAAATTTCATATCTGGGTGACGCCCGGGAAAAAACACTTTTCTACATCGAAAATTGCACGAAATGATTTTTTTTTTTATATTGCCTTCTAGAAGGTGAAAGCTATGTCGGTAAGTTTTTTTAATTTTCGATGTGTTTCGTATTAACGTTAACATTTACTGTCAAATATGTATTATTTAATCTACAATTCTCATAATGAATTACAAAATTATAAAAACATACCGACATAGCTTCTTCCTTCGAATACATATTTTTGTTTTTAAATTATAATTTCATGAATGTTTAGGTGTAGAAAATGTTTTCTCCCGAAGCTCTTTTTCGAGCGATTTCTATAGGTAAATATGAGAGTTTACGGCTGTTGTCCCATTCGCACGTTTCGCATGTATCGTAAGTGTGTGTTAGCTTATTTAGAGCGGGACAGAATGACAGACAATGAAATACGTAAACGTTCCGCGTGTGGTGCAAAGCCTCATAACCAAACACCACCTATCGTCCGTTGCCCATAACATTATTAGCAAAGACCCGAACCGTTATGACTGCAAATGTCCCAGATAATACAAGTCCGGTGCCACGATTTGACTAGCCTTTTTAAAACTCGTCGGTCGAAACCTTTGCCATTTATTTTTGGCACACTATGGTAATAATAATATGTAAGTACAGACTACAGAGTACAGTCGCCATTATCCGAGAGATCGATCAATATGGCGCCGCGACACAACCAGGCCTCCTTGTCTGCCGTCTGGACTGTCTCGGTCTGATATCTGGACCCAGAATTTAGAGCAGTCACCAATTACTTTCATTAGGGGTTCGTTTTTTTATTTTTTTTAAATAACGTGACCGTCGCGGTCCGGAAGGGAAATAATAAAAAAATGTTATGAATAAAAAGAAGTTCCAAGGGGTTTTTACAATATTAACTTGTTGAAAGCCAGCATACAAAAAATATATTTTTTCAATACGACGTAAAATATTTGACAGTTCTTACCTTTCTTACGAATTCAATTTTTATAACATTTCTTTTGTGATATATTACAAAAATTACATCAAAATAATGTAGATAAAACGAACTTCTTAATAATCACTCAAATCTATGCTTTCCACAATCGATTTATATAAAAAACAATGAATAAATATAGACTTCGAATATGACAGCGTTCATATTATCAAGCGGCAGCTATTTTGTCCGCCATCTTTGGTGCCCGGCGCGTCATTGGCAATTAATATGATTTATTCGGAGTGGCTAAATTCTATCCAGTATTTCGTTGTCAAGATCGAGAATGGCCCAAGCGATTCTGACCTTGTTCTTCATATAATTTCTTTATACATAAGGGGCAAAATCGCTTCAAAAATCCGGACTCGCCGGGGGGACTGCGGCATGCAAGAGGTGAGAAAAGTGACATTTTTTGCCTTGGACGACTATCCGTCCGAAGTTTGGACTAAAGTTTGTGCAGGCAATTGTCATTAAATCTTGGAGATGTTCATCGGTAAGTCTGCTCCGGAATTTATTTTTATTGAAGTCATCTTGGAACATATGTTGACCCAAACAATGTGAGAAGTTTCAAGGATATTTTTTTAAATTCTCTATATTTATTAGCACAAACAAATTTTATCCAAAACTCTTGACAAGAAACTTCCTGTTTTTGGTGTTTTAAAACGGTATTTTCTTGGAAAATCATCATTTCCATCTGGAGAGCAGCTTTATTACTCCCGAAAATATTTGCAGTTTCATTGCTCCATTCATCACCAGGATGCAGAGAGTAAATGTTACTAAGGATGTCGACGACATTCTCAACTTTCTTAAATCTGTGAATTTGTTTTCAAAATCCCAGTCAAGTTACATTTGTAAAATATTTTGTATATATACTAGGTCCGGATAAAATAGGTCAGCGGTCTGGATCAGGACCGCGGTCCGCCATTTGGTGACCTCTGATTTAGAGGTTTAAGCCGCGGCATTCCACATTTCTATCGATTTATAACATATTATGTCTCTTGAACACTTTCACTTTTTAAGTTCCTAAAAAAATATATTTTATTTTTGAAGATATTATATTAAATTCAAACAGTAATTATATTAAATTCTCTCGATTAGAAAAAAATCGTGAAGTATGCTTCAAAAATTATTAAAAACACATTAATTTCGTTATGTTATCGTGATATAGCCATGAAAATATTCACAGTTTATTTAAATGTAACAGCGTTTGTCAAGAGATTTTCGCTCTATTTTAAACGAGTCGTGTTTTATTAACCGCTTGGGCACATAAGCTTGTTTTCACGACAATTTAACGTAGGTAGACATAGGAATGCCCCGTACCTGAGTTATTTGAAACATTTTCACAATTTTCGTTTGAATATTATCGTTTTTACTATTAGCGCCCTCCCTCTAACATTCGTGTTTACGTATCTACCCGTCTTCTTCTTTTTGCGCACCCGGAATATAATTTCATTACCGGGAAATACATTTTTCTGGTATTTGATTGAGCGCAGCAAAGTTTGCATTTGAATACCGTTTGTGAAAACGGTATTCAAATTTTTTATTCTTTGTGAAAAGACAAATAATATCGACAAAAAGGTTTTTGTCGTTGCACAGTTTTAAGAGGCTAGACTTTGAACCACACGCGGAACACCCGCGTCTGTCATTCTGTCCCGCTCACAATTCTGTAAGCTCACGCACACTTACAATACATGCGAATGCGAAATGTGCGAATGAGACAACGTTTAAATTTACCTACGGAAATCGCCCGAAAAGGGGTTTATGGAGAATACACTTTTCTACACCGAAACTTTCACGAAATTGAAAATTTTAAAAATAAATATTTTTTAGAAAGAAGAAGCTACGTCGGTAGCTTTTTACAATTTTTTAATTCTTTATGAGAGTTGAGTTAGCAGCACTTTTTCCTTAAATAATATTTTTTCATAAATCGTACATGTTTGACAGTGAATGTTTACGTTAATACAAAACGCATTGAAAATTTGAAAACATACCGACATAGTTTTTACCCTCTAGAAGGCAGTATAAAAAAAATATATTCATTTTGTGCAATTTTCGATGTAGAAAAGTGTTTTTTCCCGGGCGTCCTTTTTGTATGGGCCGAAAAGCGAAGTCTATCATCTTAAGCGAATAAACTCTAATAATCACAGAATATGTCTATGCTAATAATCTTTAAATGCATTTTCAATTAACTGTTAGACATGATAAATAATAACTAGACTCAATTCATTTGTTGAAATCCAATTGAGTTTGAGCCAATGATTTTCGATTGAGTTTCTAAAAAGAAAAATAAATAAATTTTTCCCTTTGTCGGCAATTAAAGGTAAAAAAAATCACTTTAAATCAGTTCTACGCTTCGGCGAATATTAAAGGACATTTATTTACGACATTTTACTAGGTTATTACTATGAATACATGTAACAAATTCACGGGGTAGCCAAATGAAAAATAATAAAAAAAAATTTAGGACCACCTTAATAGATTAATAATATAACGCGGAGAAAATAATTTTACTTGTATTTCACCCCTTTGGATCGTATCCCATATTAATAAATTCCTGTCGGCTTAAATTACTCTATTTATATTTTATCCAGTTACATTGAAAGGGAATCGAGATAAAACTTTTCGTTATTCTCATGGTAATTTCTATCTTCAACTTTACAAACTTCACGCAATATTTCACCTTTATATGGTACACCGCGTAAGACTTCCGACTGTCTAGAATTCTAGAACCAGTGAAACTATGGTATCCCTATTTTTGTGTACATTGTGATGTTGAAGGAGCGGGTTGGGAAAGTAATGGGGAAGAAATATGTAAGCGAAACAAGTACCTACCCGAATTTAAAAAAGTAAAAATTAACAGCTTTACCAATAAACGTGGTGTAAATTTAAACAACCGTGTATTTAAAAACACCTTACTAATAAACTAAAATTGTGTATTAAACACATTCTTTTAGTTTACCCACTGGAGCATCAGAGCAATGTAAAACTTTTTCTAGGATTGCTAAAGGATTTTTTTCCGTTTACATTATAAAATCGTACCTCCGAATTTGAATATGAATACATACAAATTGATTATAGTTCTATATAGCCAATGAATTCATCTAACTTTTGTCTATTATCACATATTCGTAGGATTTATAAAAAAATGACCCGCCCACACGCAGCTGTGGCTAAAGAAACACAACGCCATCTACTTGATGGTTACCTAACTTAGAACACCAAGTGTTGTGTCAATAAATTAACTCATACCGCCATCTGTCATAAACTTTTTTTTTTATAGAGAATACCTCACAAGAGTCCCAACTGCTCCCCTCTGGAGCCAGTGAGACTATGGCATCCCCAATTGGGGTATGTTGTGAGGCTGAAGGAAAGTGGGGAAGGGAAGGAGATGAGGAAGAGGAGGGTAGGAAAGTACCTGGCTATTCAGATCTAGTCACTAAACACGGCTAAAGCCATTATTAAGCAACGTCTCAATTCTGAATGGTGGTCTTACACCAGGGCGATACTGACAGTATCTTCCACTCTGGAACGTGCCGCAAATGTAGTATATATTATTTTTATTAATTAATTGTGAAATAACACAAATTAATCAAATAAAATTTATTTGCGCACGCCGGGTTCGAACCCGCAACCTTCCGATTGGGAGTCAAGTGTTGTTACCACTCGACCACGGACGGTCGTCAACTATTGAACTTACAAATAATTGTCCCATAAAAAACATTTAATTCGCAATAATAAATATTGAGGACAATAATCGACATCCTATCTTTTAAGTTGGACCAAATTACACACAGTAAACCAAATTTCATCAAAATCGGTTAAGTAGTTTCGGAGTTTACCTCGGACGAACATTGTGACACGAGATTTTTATATATAAATATATTATAAAATCATTAACATTGAAACATTTTTAAGAATCTAGAGAATATTTGCCAGATTGTGGCAACAAGCAATCCGAGGCTTTGGAAATATTGCCATAATGTGGCAAAAAGCGTTCGAGTGGTTACGGATATTGCAAGAAAATTATTGCTTCATATTTTTATCTCATTTATACAGTAAAAAAAAATATATCAATACACTTTTACAAATTTATATCTACATCTTGTTTATTTAACATTGGTTCTATTGACAAATGGGTCACTGCTCAACTATAAATGCAGAATTTCTCCCGGATTGCAACTGATTTTCAGCAGTGCCTATAATATAATACACATAACATTATATATTATATAATACATAATTAAAATGAAATCTTTGGTAAATGGGTACACTTGTTTTATAGTGATTATGCATGAATTGGATTTCAGTTTACAGTCTTTACCATGCCTGTAAACTAGGTTGCAGTGTTGTGCTTATTTATCAATGAAAACACTTGAGTATACAAGTCAAATATATTTACAGAAAAACGTATTTTTACAGTTAATTAAAAGCGTTACAACCGGAGGGAAAATGGGCAACTGATCTCGCTTAACGTTGGAACCGGAATAATTCGCTAGTCACTCACGGTTTGTCATGCGCAACGGCTGTCGGTGATGCCATTAGAGAAAATTTAAGAGGTTATTACCAGAGAATACCGGAAATCAGTCCTTTTTAAATCAAATTCCAGACGTATTGACCCTCTTTACAATCCTTTATTGAAAAACCATAAATACTGAAAATAAACCATAAAAATGATCAAAAAATACTTACAAGAAGTACACGATATTTAACAATTTATCATCATGCGTTTTGAGCATTTTTATTGCTTACGTTAATGTAGGTACTTACCTATATATTATTAGCAAATTTTGAATGAAATAAATCGATATTAAATTTTTAGTTTAAAAAATTTGATACGGGGAATAATCGATCCTTCTCATCGGAACCTTTCTGTACAGTTGCAATCATTTTGGAATTTTAATTCTCAGCCGCTGGTCAATGAGTCTTAAGATCACTTTCAAGATGGTATCTGAATCTCCGAACATACAGGTATTTGGGACAAGCCTTGATAGCAACTCATGTTATGCTAAAAAATACATATCTCTTCGTGTACTTTAAAATTATTTTCATTGAGGGGTGAGCCCTAAACTTTCCATTGCCCTTTCTAATAAAATTAAGGTTTTCACCGTAGCCCAGTACAGTTATAAATATAAATATCCATACCATTCTAAAGATGGCTTAAACTAATTGCATGTTCTCGATATTCACAATCATTCTTCTTCTTCTTCGATGGCGCTACAGCCCATGTCGAGCTTTGGCCTCCCGCAACATTCGCCTCCAACTCCTCCTGTCCTCAGCAGTTGACTTCCAGTTTGTTACCTGGAGAAGCTGTGCTGCATCCCCTCTTACCTCGTCTTCCCACCTCAGTCTGGGTCTACCCACTTTTCTCTTTCCACCTGGGTGTCCGGTCATAATTCTTTTTGGGACGCGTGTGTCCGGCATTCTCTGTACATGCCCAGCCCATCCCAACCTGAGGAGTCTCATATGTGCTGAGATGTTGGGGGCCTGATGTATATCGTATAGTTTATTCACAATCATTAGCTATTCAAAATGGTGCTCCAATCAGACCAATTCAAAGCATTTTCTTTCTGTGCTACAACGCAGTTTAACTTTTCTGAATAATAGCAAAGTTGTACCTAATATTGTAAACACGGAGTTGCCTTGGAGTTATTTCGGTAAACTGTTGTTTAGCGTAGGTCATAGTTCACCAGATTGTTATCTTAAGATGATAGACTTCGCTTTTCGGCCCATACAAAAAGGACGCCCGGGAAAAAACACTTTTCTACATCGAAAATTGCACAAAATGAATATATTTTTTTATACTGCCTTCTAGAGGGTGAAAACTATATCGGTATGTTTTCGAATTTTCGATGCGTTTCGTATTAACGTAAACATTCACTGTCAAACATGTACGATTTATCAAAAAATATTATTTAAGGAAAAAGTGCTGCTAACTCAACTCTCATAAAGACTTATAAAATTATAAAAAGCTACCGACGTAGCTTTTTCTTTCTAAAAAATATTTTTTTTTAAATTTCAATTTCGTCAAAGTTTCGGTGTAGAAAAGTGTATTCTCCATAAACCCCTTTTCGAGAGATTTCAGTAGGCAAATTTGAGCGTTGTCTCATTCGCACATTTCACATTCGCATGTATTGTAAGTGTGCGTGAGCTTATTGTGAGCGGGACAGAATGATAGACGCGGGTGTTCCGCGTGTCGTTCAAAGTCTAGCCTCTTAATGTGTTCAAGGGACATATGTTATAAATCGGTAGAAAATCGGAATTCCAGCCCTCATTCGGATATGATATATTCATTTTGTGCAATTTTCGATGTAGAAAAGTGTTTTTTCCCGGGCGTCCATTTTGTATGGGCCGAAAAGCGAAGTCTATCGTCTTATCGTATAGTTTCTAAGTTCTTAAACAAGTATATGTTATTTTTTAAGATAATATCTGAAGATTTGTAGAGCCGAAACGTTAATTATATAAAATTCCCTCGATAGAAAAAAGTCGCAAAGTATGCTCCAAAAAATATTATTTACACGTTTGTTTCTGTTATTTTACAAGTTATATGTATGAAATAATTCACAATGTTTCTTCAAATTTTCTTTTATTTAAATCTTCGTTTTATTTTTATATCATTTTTTAAAATTATTTTTATATCATGTTACACCTCTTTAGGCTATATCTCTTATGGTATGTGTGTAAACAATATATTTTTTTATGAATGTAAACAATTATTTCTTAATAGTTAATTGATTTTTTGTTATAATCCATTAATTTAAAAGAACCCATTGACAAACTACTTAAAAGTAGTTTATTGGGACTTTTTTTCTGTTTTTGTATTATGTTTTTATTTGATATGTATGTATTATTCTTTGTTTTAAATGTTTCTTTAAATAAAAAATAAAATTTGCTACTTAAGTTGTTGAAGAAAGATTTTTGCTCTATTGTAAACGAGTCGTGTTTTATTAAATTTTTAATTTTCGCTCGAATTTTTACGTTTTTAATATTGCGCGCTCGCTCCAACCTTCGTATTGTCGTATCTCTCCTTCTTATTCTTTTTTGGGCGGGTACCATCGGCCCTTAATTTAAGTAATTTATCTTATTCAAATTGATACATAATTTTTTTCTTCGCTTTTGCTAATTTCACTATCAAACAAACTGTGAACATAAATTTACTGGCACTTAAAATCCGAAGAACAAGTTTAATCGTTCCAAATAATGTGCTCACTCTTGGTAATAAATTCTGCCGGTTTATTTAGTTTTTTTACAAAATCCCGAGCTCTACTGCTAAACGAAGCTAGCACAAGACCATAAATATTCCTGGGAACAATTTTTCTCAAAGTATAAACTGGAAAAATCAAGTTTACGGCAATGCTACCCGGCGAAGCTAAATCTAGACATAAATTTCCTTGAGTTTCAGACACCTGGGCTCCTAGTACACTCGATCGATAAGGATTGGCAGGATAACCTTCGCTAACTTATGGTTGTGAAGTTGAAACAACCCAATTTTTCGGTGAATGACGATTTGAAGGAAATTCAAATTTGAAGGAAATTCAAATTTTAAGGGAATTCCGAAACAACTGGTCCTATGGAATTTTCGATGAAATTTCTTCTGACGGAGGTTGAAACAACCCAATTTTTCGGTGAATGTCGATTTGAGGGAAATTCAAACGTGAAATTTTCCGAAACAACTGGTCCTAAGTTTATTTTTAATATACTATGGTTATACCGTTGGTCGTTGGCAGATTTGTTCAATTTTCAAACGATAGATTCTATTAAACAACTCAATTCAAATAATATGATCATACAACAAAATAAATCAATATATAATCTAGTCAACACAGTTTTCAAAATTTATATTTTAGATTCAAAAATAAATCCGAGAAAATGTTTTGTTACAAAAAAACTCAGTTTTTATATTTATTTTAGGTCTTACAACTAAAATATTTCAATTTTTTTTTACACACTTATTTTGTTTAGACATTATTGAAAAATCATAAATACTTATGATCAAAAAATACTCACAAGAAGTACACTATATTTAATAATTTATCATCGTGCGTTTTGAACATTTTCATTGCTTACTTGAATGTAGGTATATATTAAAGCAAGATTTTAATGAAATAAATCGATATTAAATTTTTAATTTCAAAGATTTTTCATGGGTAATTTATTCATTTATTTATTTTTTAGGAAGAGTTGACAGCTAATCTGAGATTATACAATGTTATGTTAATAAGATAGTTAATTATGCCAATTATGAACTTTCCACTGATAATAATAAATGATAAGGTGTGACAAATGGTAGGGTTGTTTCCTTAATTAAATTATTTTCTAGTTACAATATGTGAAAGGGAGTTACTAGTTACAATATAAAAAAAGGGGGAGGAGGAAACATGGGATTAGGATGAAGAGGCAAAGGGCGGGAATATATAGGGAATGAGTTTCTACTTAGAGTCATGTTGTTTAGTGAATTTTACGTTTTATGTCGCGTAAAGTCGAGCTAAAAATGTCAATATGGTAATAATTTAAGTTAAATGAAATGAAATGTTAAATGATCTGTAGATAAATGAGTTTTGTTTGGAGTTGGTCTTGCAAAGAGGGAGATTAAAAGTAAGCGACTGTCTGCTGTTGCGATATGGAACATGGAATGATAGGCGTTGGAGAAGATCGGGGCTATCGATTAAGTTGTGTATGATTTTAATAACATTACCGAATCTGCTATATTTCTTCGGCAAGTCAACGTCTGTATATTGAAGAACTTTGCAGAGTCTTCACTACTGACATGCGATCGGAAAGAGCGGAAGTTAAGGTACCTTAAAAATCTATTTTGAACACTTTCAATTCTATTTTTATGTATTGTGTAGCCTGGGTTCCACACTTGTGATGCATATTCAAGGCTGCTACGAACGTATGAGTAATAGAGTATTTTGAAAGTAGCAAGATTTTTGAATTGTTTGCAGGAACGGATTACGAAACCCAGCATAGAGGATGCTTTATATATGTGATATATTATATATGATTATTGAAATTTAGTTTACTATCAAGTATAACCCCAAGGTCCCTAATTTCTGATTTGGTGGATAAAGGTTGATGATTAGTTGAGTATTCGTGGATAACTTTTTTTTTGTTTCTAGTAAAGCGTACGACAAAGCACTTGGATGTATTTAATTCCAGACCACGGGCGTTACAGTACGTGTTTAAACGTTCCAAATCCTCTTGTAGTTTCTGACAATCCTCGGTAGACTTTATGGGTGAGAAGATTTTCATGTCATCTGCATACAGGATGGTCTGGGAGTTTAAACAGCAGTTACCAATATCATTGATATATATTAAATAATAATGGTCCTAACAGGCTGCCTTGAGGAACTCCCGATGTTACAGCAACAGAATCGGATTTAAATCCAGCAACCACTACCAATTGACTACGGTTGGAGATATAAGAAGAGAGCCAACGATAAAGATTGCCATGAATACCAATCTTTAAAAGCTTGTTCAACAAGGTTGAGTGATCGACCTTGTCAAACGCTTTACTGTAGTCGGTATAGACAGTGTCCACTTGTATTCTGTTATCCAAATTATCTTGGAGGTACTCTGTGAAAGTTAAAAGATTTGTGGTTGTAGATTTCCCACTAATGAAACCGTGTTGTGTCGCATTCAGGCTGGGCTTAAGAGCAGCATATAGTTGATCATAGACTATTTTTTCAAGAATTTTGTTAAATATACAAAGTTTGGAGATTGGCCTGTAGTTTTTAACGTCGGTTTTTTTACCATTCTTGAAGATAGGAGACACATATGCAGATTTCCATATAATAGGGACAGTGCAATCAGTTAGGGAACGATTGAAAATTAAAGAAAGGGGTAAAGCTAGGTTGTGTGCACGTTGTTTGACAAAGATTGAAGGTATTTCGTCAGGACCTGCACCCTTGTTAGTATCAATTTCCTTAAGATATTTTAAGACAATTTCCCGTGTCACTGCAATATTGCTTATATTGGATGTATGGTTCCCGACGTCAGTTGGATCAAGGGTTAATGGATTGGAGGGCTTACTGAAGACTGAACTGAAATATTTTGAAAATAAATTTGCAATTTCTGTTCTCATTGGAACCTCCCTGTATGGTTGCAAGCATTTTTAAACTTTTATTCTCAGCTGCTGCTCAATCGCTCTTAAAAGGGTGTTTGCCAGTTAGTTACTTGCCACTTGCCAGTAGTCTTAGTTAATTAATATTAGCTCATTTATTGTACGTGTATTAAATTTACATTATGATGCATTGAGTCGCATATGCAAGTTGAATTACTTCACAATATGCATTTCCTCTAAGTTTAGCATCTATATCATAATATTCCTCGCATATCTACGTGTTTGTAAATAATTCCACTTGCTTGGTGAAATATTGCGCCTTTCAGAAGTTGCATGCAATATGTATTACAGCATGTTAGGCAGATTGCAGACAACAGGCGCTCCGGTGTACCAATGTAAATTAATTGCCTAGCAACAGGCGTTACCGGATTTTCTTACTAGCACAACAACATAATAAATAATTATCTGTTGACTATTAGATAAGGTTTAAATATAGTTTAGATTGGGTGTGATGATAATACATCTATAATTATTTATATTCAAATAATACGCTATAAAACATGTAATAGTATTAATTTCAGTTCAGTTTTAGTTTCAGTGCCGGCAACCCGGGCGTTTATTTAATATAAATTGGTTGATTTACAATTTTCTGTTCTTTTACCTGCCTCACTAGACAAAGTCTGTTCCGAGGCGGGTAAATAACATAATAAGTATATATATTTAAAAAGGATATGAATCATAAAAGAATGCATTAAAAATATGTTTTAATATAGATACGCATTAAAAGAGATATGTGTTAAAAAGATATGTGTAAAAAAGCAAAAAGTAAATATATATATATATTTACTTTTACCCATTCTCTTATGTCACGAATTTTCCGACCAATAACAAGGAAAATAAATTTTAGAAATTATAGACTGTAGTTTTTAACTTTTATGACGGCTTTCGTGGTCGAGGGGTAAGGCTCTCAACTAGAAAACCAAAGTTCAAAAGCCTGCGTGCGCAAAAAATATTTATTTGTTTTATTTCACAATTAATGAATTTAAAACCAAATATAGTATATTTGCGGCACGTTACACAGTGGAAAATACTCCCAGTATCGCCCCACAATTCAGAATTGTAATGTTGATTGAAATGGCTTTAGCCGTGTTTGGTGACTAGATCTGGATAGCCAGGTACTTTCTCAGCTTCTTCTTCCCCTCCCCTCTACCCTCAGCTTCACAACAAACACCAATTAGGCATACCATAGTCACACTGGCTCCGGACGCAGTAGCTGTGCGGTACTCGCATAAAAAAATTAAATGTTAAATATCCTGTAAATCTGCAGGCCATTTATTCATATTTTCATTCATATTTCGCATTCTTGCTTCGTAAAAGCACCCCTTTAGGGCCTAGGAGCTGGGAGCTATGAGCTAGGGGCTGGGGGCTGGACTGAGGGGGAGGGGGGTAGGGGACTAAATGGGAGAACTGAAGGGGGAGGTAGAGTGGGGTTTAGTTGGCATGACACGTTATGTACAAGTTGTCCTATGTATAGAAAAGGGTAGACAGCACCGCAGTGCGGCAGGAGACAGAACTAATTATGGGAAGACTTAAATCTTCTACTTTAAGACGTAAGATGTAAAAATAGTCTCTAATAGAAACTTTTACCACTTTAGGAGGCTGGTATGGGTACCGCCGCTCCGGGAATCATTCAGTATTGGTAATCGATAATTCCTCATCCTTTATTTACACATGTTTTATTTCCAATTATAGAGATTTATTCTTTCTTCTTATTGATTTATTATTCTTACAACTTGTATTTTCATGTTTATTTTCTGACTATTTTCCTGTTTTTATCTTTTTTAATGTTCTAATTATTACCTTTCTTCTGTTTATTTTTTGTTTATTTTCCGACTATTTTCCTGTACACCTTTTATCTTTTTTAATGTTTTAATTATTACCCGTCTCAGATCAGACAACGTCTAGTGAGCAGTGGCGGCTGGTGCTCACAAAAATCGGTGGTGCGCTAAAAATCTTGTACATATACCTACTCTAATTAAAATAAATTTAAACCAACTAACCATGGGCAGAGAGAACGGACCGCTAAACAACTCGGTCTTGGCACACACTCTTTGCCTCATTCACATTCATACATCGTCTCATACGTACTCTTCTATTTTTCTGACTCTTGACATGGCCCGACTCAAGTGTCTGATGTCTGCCTCGGATGTTCTCTACTATGTTCTTTTATCATTCAACCTTGCGTCATATATTCTCCTTATACTCCTTTCTCCTTTGAAATAAATTTAATTATGAAAATAACCCACCTATAGTATATTAGGTCCATTCTCCGTTGTCTCTGAGTAGCAAAGACATCAATGAGCCTGGAGTTAAAATCCGGTATAGATTTAGGCATTATTTAATGCTTAGCACTGACAATGCATTGAGTCTATCTTGGCTAATTGTGTTTCTCAAGAATAATTAAATTCTTTTTAAAGTTGAAAATCACCGAAACAACTTTCCTCGGCGTCATAGGGATGATACCCACGATTTTTAACAATTTAACACACGAAAAAGCATCCGATAATTTATTACTTACTATAAAAGAGTTGTAAAATAGATATTGATCACAATGTTTAATTTCTAACCGTTTTTCAAAGTTCAGCGCATTTTTAAATCTTCCTTACTCATCCAAGAAACGGATCACAATAGCGTATTGGACCTGTGACCAGTCACAACATGTCTACATTGTTTTTGTTAATTATGCTAAGCGGAACATTAAATGAAATAGTAGATGTTAAATTAAATACACAATATCGAAAATAATATTACACAAACGCGTCTCATTTTAATCTGCTGGTGAACAAACCGTTCCTTTTGATGTGGTGGAAATTTTCAGATCGCCGATCTCGTACACGTAAGATTTGTTAAGGATATTACCCATATTATACCTACCCACGGTTTGAACTTATTAGATAATTATGAAGGGACTCTTTGGAGCGATTTTAAAAACGATCCAGCGCTCGGAATATAGGCACACAACGATCTGCTTCGATACGCACACAGTTATATGGACATATTATGTATGCAATGTATGCATTAGCGAAGTGTGTATTGTGATTTGTGACGAGGCGTGTCGGAAATATATTATTCGGCGCTAGGGAATTTTTGGATTGGCAGAAATTCTGGGAGTGCGTCGCACTAGCGCTCTTTAGAGCTGGCCACCACTGCTAGTGAGGCGGGTAACTTACTAGAGATAAAATAATGTATTATCTCAATAAACGCCCGGGTTGCCGACAATGAAATTGAAAATTGAATAGTCTCTGGTTCGCTACGTTGGTTGACTTAGCAGGGGTGCCGGGTACATGGGGTGAGGTTGCAATTTTAGAGGCGGGAATTTTTTTTTTTATTTAAGTTTATTTAGGAAACATACAGTTTTATAAAAAAAATCATTGAACATAAAACAGTGAACATAATATACCAGTTAAGTTCCATTTATAATATTTAGTTATGATTATTGATTATGAAGCAAGAAGTTAATTAAAAGTTATACTTGTACATAGTGTGAGTAAAAAAATATTAAAAAGAAAATAATAAACAATAAAGAAGTAATAGTTTTGATTTGGGTACATTGTGAGGTTAATTTCACGTTAAACGATTTAATGATACAAAATGTCAATATCTCTAAGATTTGCAGATATGCCCGAGCAAGGAGTTTTGTGCGTACTTCGATTTGAAATTTTGTATATAAAATAAGGTAGTCGATCTGGTAACTTTTTAAAACAACGCAAAATATTTATTTATATTTCGTGAAAACCAACAAAAACAAACAACATTGATGAGGAAATCATGATCAACACCATATGACAACCTGCAGTCCACCTCGGAACAGGAATACCTAGTGAGGAGGACTGAGGATAAAATATTTCACTTTGTATTCTTAATTTGTTTAATATTGTATTTTAATTTTAATTTGTATTGTCATTAAATAAAAAAATAAAAAAAATTGCTTCAGGGCAACGAAATGCAATCTTTTCTTACAGGGCTGGGGAGTCGCTAGTCGCTAGTCGCTAAGGCAGTTCACAATTTTGTACAGAAACAGTACCTGAAATTTTTTTTCGCCGTTTGTAAAGAGCAATATGATTACACTTGGAACCATTTATCGGATAACTAACACCCCTATCATAGGTTATCCCAAGTGGTTCGTTACGTTTGATGACTTGTAGGTGACCGAATTTATGGGGTGAGGTTTGTATAGGTCTTGGCGGCGGATGCATCTGCGTGGCGGGCAAGATAGGAAGATGCTGGTTGAGGGAGATCTTTTGACCTCTCCAACCGGACTCTCACGATTCATCGCCCTGCACCGCAGCGAAAGGAATAGATTCACACGTCCGTCGCTCCTAGGCGCACTGAACCCCAAATTCCTACCCACCTCTTACATGTTTTCCTTCTCAGAACTTCTTCTCCTTCTTTTCTCTGAAAAACCTCCACATAGCATCCTCAAAGATGATATTATAGTCCCCAATGAAATTATCAAAAAGATTTTTTTTTCTTTTTGCTTCAAATGGCGTTAACCATTTTTGGTGACTAGATCTGAATATCCAGGTGGGTGCATCCCAACCTGACTCTCATCCATCTCCTTATTTATTTATTACTTTTCTCACATGTTATGAATATTATTTTTTTACATAGAAATTAACCTCACTAGGACTTTAATAGCCTGTATTGAGGTTAACTTTAATACATTATAATAATAAAATACAAACAACAACAAAAAAAACAAAATTTACACACATAAGTTGAATTCAAAAAAACACAAAAACTGCAAAAAAAAAACACAACACTAAAATATTACATGGAGAAAGAAAGAAATATTACATTGTGGCCAGATGGGTAGAACTTGAGGATGAAATTGTTACAATGTTTAAACCATAAATACATTAAATCTTAAACTTATCGTTCACAAACTTCAATCACACAACGTACCTTATTTTTGAAGCCAAATCAATTGGAAGGTTCGCAATTTTGTTCGGTATTGATTATATATTTATTTATTGTTTGAAACATTTACAGAGTGTTAACAAGTATTACATTAATATTATTGTGTTGGAATGTGTACAGATATTAACACTCCAATTAAAAATGTTCACAGCATGCGTAATCAAGGTTTAGTTGTTACTAGGCGGTGATGCTAGTAGTGAAAATGACAGATAATAATAAAAATATATATAAAACATGAGATACAAAATACAGAAAGTGTACAGAGAAATAGAAGATATAAAAAGATAAAGAAAAGATACAATGATAAAACAATTGTATGTCTGTTCTCCATGACGTATCATGGTAGAAGATTTTTAATTTGTTTATTAAAAACGAAATTTTAAAAAACTCTTCCACCTCTGTGACCTGAACCAAAAAGTAAAGCACTGGCCACTCTGCAAAGAGATCGTCAACCTTTTTCAATAAATGAAAACCGTTTTGTGTTTGCAATACAGTCATAAATTTACAGCAAGCTCTAGCGTAATTAAGCCATTCGCGTAAATTACACCAAATGAATAAAGCCACTAATAGAGCAACTAAGGCAAAGTTATTGCGGTAGAAATATTAATTAAGTTATGTTTGAATAGGTTTTGGGTTTGAACAAACTTTTTTGATGGTCAATTTCTTAATATAACAATTTCCTTTGTACTTACGCCGTTCTTCCATGGAGCTTCGTACAAGCGACGCGATCGCCGCTCGTCTGTATTTTCCATACTATTATTGGTGTTTGAAAACGCCGCTAGGTGCTGCACTAGCAAAATAGTATGACAGGTAGCGGTAGCGTCGCTTGTAGCTAATATAACGCCGTTCTTCCATGGAGCTACCTTCAAGCGACGCGATCGCCGCTTGTCCGTGTTTTTCATACTATTATTAGTGTTTGAAATCGCCGCTAGTGCAGCGCCTAGCAGCGATTTTAAACACTAATAATACTATTAAAAATACAGACGAGCGGCGATCGCGTCGCTTGAACGTAGCTCCATGGAAGAACGGTGTTATAGTATGGAAAACACAGACGAGTAGCTATCGGGTCGCTTGAACGTAGCTCCATGGAAGAACGGCGTAAGAGTACAGGAGAATCATTTCAAATTTTAAAGAGATTCTTGCTTGTGTGGTGGTGTCCTGTTATGGTAGTACTTGGGGGCAAGATACTCTCAGTGTCGTCCTGGGGTGCTACCATGGTCGATCGATAAGGATAGGTAGGATAATTGTCGGTAACTTCTCATCGTTCCCGACGACACGGTATCGCTTCCAAGTAAATAAGCACACTCTTAACACTAACAATTTCACATCGTCGGATCTGCCGGATCTGCCGGATCTGCCCTGATGATGGACACTGCAACGCTGTCTGAAACGACGGCTAAAGAAGGAGGTAGCACAACACGGCATAACACCCCAAAAACAAACAACAAAAATGCTTTTGGCCGTGAAAATCTAAAAACGTATCTCAATATTCATACACTTAAAAAGTTTCCACTGAACATTCTGGTCACCGGACAAAACGCCGCCGCTCGACAATATGCTCATTTTTAGCAGAAAATTGCAAAAAATGCACGTTGCATTTTTTCCGATCTCTAACATATAATAAAGGCACATGTTTTACGTGCCAACTTTTCGTTCCCTACCCCTGGTTGTAAATCATACGCTCTGACCTTGCCTGCATACAAGGTTCAGTGCAGGAATCCGGTGGTGCATTGCCCCTGCAGTTCATTGCCTTTGCGCTATAACCAGGACGAATACATAACCAATTGCGCAACTAGCTACTACTGGTGCACCTGTGCACTATGCACAAGTGCACCACTACAGGTAGGAAGTGGAATGAATGAATGTGCAATGGCTGAGGTGGATGGTTTTGAAGGAGATTGTGCCGGTTATTATTTCTGTGCCTTAACCACTCGAACGCTTTTTGCCACATTATGGCACTATTTCCAAAACCTCGGATTGCTTTGTTGCCAAAATGTGTCAAATTTTCAAAAAAATAATTTTTATTAAAATGACTATAAATACATTGTACATTCAAAATAAACACAAAATAAATATTCTCTAGATTCTTTAAAATGTTTTAAGGTTAAAGATTTAATTATATTTTTTTTATAAATCCTACAAATATGTGATAATAAACAAAATATAGGGGAATTCATTTTTTTTTATAGAGTCCCAACTGCTCTCGTCTGGAGCCAGAGAGACTATGGCATCCCCGATTGGGGTATGTTGTGAGGCTGAAGGTAAGTGGGGAAGGGAAGGAGATGGGGAACGAGGAAGGTGGGGGAAGTACCTGGCTATTCAGATCTAGTCACTAAACACGGCTAAAGCCATTATTAAGCAACGTTTCAATTCTGAATGGTGGTCTTACACCAGGGCGATACTGAGAGTATCTTCCACTCTGGAACGTGCCGCAAATATAGTATATGTTATTTTTTAATAATTAATTGTGAAATAACACAAAGTAATCAAATAAAATTTATTTGCGCACGCCGGGTTCGAACCCGCGACCTTCCGATTGGAAGTCAAGTCTCTTACCACTCGACCACGGACGGTCGGACATTGGCTACATAGAACTATAATCAGTTTGTATGTCTCCATATTCAAACTCGGAGGTATGATTTTTTTTAATATGGGCGGAAAAATTTCCTTTAGCAATCCGAGAAAAATATTTTAATTGCTCTGTCGCTCCAGTGGTTAATAGGATAAATCCCGTGGTTTATACATTTGTTGGTTTGGACTTTTGTTCAGGAAAGCGATTTTTGGGTTTGTGAACTAAATGTTTGAAGGTCTATAACTTTTTTTACTTACTGCAATAATTAAGATCTGTGAACGGTATATTTCATAATTTCATTCGTTTTTCGCCATAGTTAAGACAAATATGTCAATTTATGAATATATTTTTGTTTATCTTCTAATGTAAATTGGACTGCAGTGGTTTTGTAATGAGTTAAATCAGTTAATATACTGTTTATGGATCATTGTTTCATCCAATAATGTAATGAAATACATCAAATTTTTCTGTATATTCAACTCAAAACCGCCATAAAGTGGACTTCCGTGGTTTATCCTTTATAGTATAGATTTATGTTATAGTTTGCATTTGTTAGAAGTCAACTTGAATACAATTCTACCGTCTGGAACCCACATTATAATATTGTTGTACAAGCTATTGAAAGAGAACAAAATAAATTCTTACGTTTTATAAATTATAAAATGAGTTTTCCAGCAATTATATTGAACCATAACATTCTTTTAAATTATATGAATATGCTGAAATTGTCAGACAGGGGGATTTTCACTGACTTGGTATTTTTATATAAAATATTAAATGATTTAATAGATAATCCAGAATTGTTTGCATTGATTCGCTTTTGAACTCCACTACATAATACTAGAAGTCAGGATTTATTTCAGTGTAGAAATTCTGGGACTAACTACCATATTCAGAGTCTACGGGAAGGCATGTTGAACTGGGTGAATTGTAACAAAGCAGGCTTGTCAGTCATAATTTTTTTATAGTGAACACCTCACAAGAGTCCCAACTGCTCCCGTCTGAAGCCAGTGAGACTATGGTATCCCCAATTGGGTTATGTTGTGAGGCTTAAGGTAAGCGGGGAAAGGAATGATATGGGGAAGGGAAGGTGGGGATGTACCGCTATTCAGATCTAGTCACTAAACACGGCTAAAGCCATTTTAAGCAATATTTTAATTCTGAATAGTGGTCTTACACCAGGGCGATACTAAGAGTATCATCCATTATGAACGTGCCGCAAATAATATGTCGGTTGTATCTTCTCATGTGTTTTCCTTGAACAATTGCAATTTCGTCGGCAAACGAGAACATTTTACCAGGTACCATATATCAATATTATATAGGTCATCTTCATTTATATAAACTAGAAATAGTACGGGCCCTAATACAGTTCCTTGTGGGATACCATGTTTAACAAAATCAAAGTATCTCAAGCATTCTCCAATTTTTGTGCATTGTTTGCGATTTAGTAGGTAGTTTTAAATAAAGAAGGATGTATGTGTTTGCTTTTTATAAAAATCTACAGTTTAGTATGTAAAAATTGATGAAATTTAGCGCACTTGACCTTCAAAGATCACTGTTTACATTTTTTTAGCACGAAAAACTTACCAATCCCATTTTCCCCACCCCTTAAAGCTGAATTTTGATACTTCTTGATGAAATTTTGCACACTTGACGTTCAAAATAAGAGTAAAATTAATTACTGCCTGCATTTTATTTCGAAAAACTCTGCGTAAAGCCCGAACAACGTCTGTTTTCAGCTAGTTTTATTGTTAAAAAGGAGATTATATTTTTTTTTTCTTTTTAATTTAACCACTCAAACGTTTTTTGATTTTATAATTTTTTTTATAAATCCAACGAATATGACGTAATAATCGACAAACGATAGGTGAATTCATTGGCTATATAGAACTATAATCAGTTTGTATGTTTCCATATTCAAATTCGTAGGTATGAGTTTTTTAATGTGAGCGGAAAAATTGCTGGAGTGGAAAATATTAGAATTTTATCGCTTTTAATTTCTTTGATATTTTTCATAGAAAATATATTATGAAAGTACAGTTTTACCCATGAATGATTGTTTTACCATTGAGTTTTAATTTGGCTCTCATTTGTCCGCAGCTGCACTCCGAATACCGCAGCACCTACCGATGGCACGAGTACCGCGGGGCGCGCGCCCAGGCCGGCGTGCCCCCATCGGGCCCCGTCAACATCATCACCAACGGGGCCGAGGAGCCCGCGCCCGTCGTGCGCCGGGCCCCCCTGCCCTCGCAGGCCGCCGCCAATGGACCCAGAGGTGAGAGGGCCAACGTCACTTCCTTGTGGCATACCTATTCAGGTACTAGCTGAGGCTATTTAATTACTTATGGCTGTTGTCTTCGTCCTTGTTGGTATTGTTTCGTGTTTATTCAAGGGAACTATTTCGTTCGCCAGTAATAGAACGATACTTACGAACCACGTCGTAAATTAGCCGAACTTTCCTGTATTCTCACAAAGCTAAATAAAATAGGTGTGGTATCAGAGGGCATCCGTGTGGCATACCCGAATCGGTACAGCTGAGATTATTTCATTACTTATGCCTATTGTCTTCGCCCTTGTTGGTATTGTTTCGTGTTTATTCAAGGGAACTAGTTCGTTCGTCAGTAATAGAACGATACTCACGAACCACGTCGTAAATTAGCCGAACCTTCCTGTATTCTCACAAAGCTAAATACAATATGTGTGGTATCAGAGGGCATCCGTATTGGTATTGCTTCATGTTTATTCAAGGGAACTCTCGCATTCGCCAGTGGTAGCACTAAGCACAATACTTAAGGATCATGCGGTACATTTACCAAACCTTACTGTATTCTCACAATGCTTAATAAAATATATGTGGTTTCAGAGAGCATCCTTGTGGCATTCCCGTACACAACTGAAGCTATTTCATTACTAAGGGCTGATGTCTTTGTCCGTTGTTCTTGGTATTATATTTGTGTAGTAATTGATTATTTATATAACGTAGGGAATCCTTGTGGTGTACCTGCATTGGTATTAGCTGAAGTTATTTCATTTCTGATGGCTGTTGTCTTAGTCCGTTATTCCTGGTATTGTGTGCGTGTCTGTGCATCTATCCAATGTAACCGTGTTCCCACAATATAAGTGGTATTAGATCCTTGCGGTATACAAGAACTGATGTCAGCTGAAGCTATGTTATTACTTTTGGCTGTTGTTTTTATCATTTTTGGTTATATATTTGTATGGAAATTTAACATTTAAAATATAATATTCTTGATGGTATACCTTTGGCATATCTGAAGTTATTACACTTGTCACTTGTCTTCCTGTTCGAGTATCCGTAGCCTGAATAACTTTTGAGCTAATGATCAATCTGTCTTTTAGAATAACTCCGACCAAGCAAAGATTAATTTCGCGGCAGTGCAGTCCTAGGGGATCAGCTTACCCAGCCCTTTCTACCCATTGTTCTTACAATATTTAAATGAGCATCACGGAATCAGCAGCATCCCTGCAACTTATCAGCTTACCATCGTCATCACAGCGCTTTTAATCCCAAACTGGGCTATTTACTCAAATGCTCTTCTCTGGTGGCGGTTCCTCGCCATTTGCCGCCTCCAGTTCTCAGGCCTTCAATCCTGCCCCAATCCTCTTTCATGAAGTCAATCTACCTCTTCCTCGGCCTGCCTTTGCGTCGCTTCCAATTGGCCATTATTGTTGGTGTCCCATCATCTGACATTTTATCTGCTTGTCCAGCATTTTCTATACTTCTTCTGTTGTCTTTCTCTTTTTAACGTTTTGCTTTTTGCAACCAATAACAGAGAATTCATCCTTACTTCATCAAGGTGAGTTATTTTGCATTTAATCATTTCGGCATTTCAAGCCTTCGTCCGTTTAATTGGTATAGTATTTGTGTGTTATATGAAAATTTACTTCTTGGGTGATTGAAAGAATCTATTACACACTAAGGAATTTATACACTTTTTCCGGTCTAAGTACATACTTGTGGTAAACCCACCTTGTTGATTGTAAAAATCTTGTGTTAGTGTTTTTTTTATTTCAGTTAACTTGATTTTTGTCTAAGGATTTGAAATAAGCGTCTCCATTGGGTAAAGACTTATTTCGTCTTTGTGATTCATATTTGAGTTGAAGTATTTACAGCGTGGAGACCAATGTCACATCCCTGAGGCATTCCGATTCAGGTTTAAACTAAAAATATTCATATGTTATTTGCTAGAATTAAACCGCAAACATGGACATGCTATCAATCTTTCATCTCACCAAATTGTAGGTACTGAATTTCGATTATCAGTCTTTAATTTATATCGGTACTGTACTTCAATACCATTCTTTGACGCTTCTAACTTGTCAACAATAGCTTTATCATTAACCATAATACTGCTTTGAGTATATAACTATATCACCATCTAATCGTTTTAAATGCAAACTGTTTCGATAGCTGTTGAAAAATAGCTTTCAGGTCGCGTGAAAAACTTGAATTGTGAATAACGAATGGAAAGGAAGCAGGAATATAGAGAATAGAGGATGCCACCAGAATATTGAAAGTCCTACCTTTTGAAATGTATCCTCTGGACTCTGGATGCATGATCACTCACGTATTTATTCGTTATTGCACGGCACTCTGTATCGACCTTGAAAGCGTTCTCGAAAAACATAATATGACGCAACGTGCGTGCAAGGCGGTAGAAATGGTACTGATTAGGACTTAATTATCTCCTGGTGACAAAGGTAAGTAAATTAGTATTTTTTTGTAGGTACAAAAAAATACTAATTTATTGTAAATTATGCCCGAACACAAACCATTACTATTTTTTATAAGAAATACGCTTTCTTTAAACTTTTTGAAGGTTATTCCCATCAATGTAATATATCATTGAAGAAGAAGATAACTGTAATATCTGTGAGAATGTGTATGAGAGCAAGCGAGAAAGTACGCTTGCGAGACTCTATAAAAGGCGATGCGTGCTAGAAGTATGTCTCTTTTGCTACAAGCAGCTCCCTAATAAATACCAGTACATTATACTTATACTCTCTCTTCATTAGCGTACTACCGACACCATTAACATATCGCACATAACACTAATAATCTAAATTAAAATATGAAAATGAACAAGACACAGAAAAATAATAAAAGATAACGGTCGCAACTGGGACTCGAACCCTGTCTTACCGGGACGTGCGCTCTACCAATTCAGCCATTGCCACCTAATATAAAACCGTCGTATTTGTCAAAGTCATATTTCAAATTTTAGAATTGAGAATATTATCTTCAACTAATGTTTTTTTTTCATATTATCGGCAACTACTTCTGCTGGACATATAATGGGAAAAAAAACATTAGTCGAAGATAATATTGTTAATTCTGAAATTTGAAATATGACTTTGACAAATAAGACGGTTTTATAATATGTGGCAATGGATGAATTGGCAGAGCGCACGTCCTGGTAAGACGAGAGATCTGGGTTCGAGTCCCAGTTGCGACCGTTATGTTTTATTATTTTTCTGTGTCTTGTTCATTTTCATATTTTAATTTAAGATTATTAGTGCAAACTATTACACTTACTTGTACCTGTAGAATGTAATCTCTTATGTTGCTTTAATTGCTTTGCCTTATTATTATTAATTTATTATTTGCATTGATGTAAATACCACATTGCTACAGAAAATTGGTAAAAAAATTATAATAACCATATCAATGGTGGATATTCTGGCGAATATATTTGATCGGTACAGAAGTTGGTTGCGTTTATTTTAATAAAGGGATCCAGTAATATTTACGATAAGTTCCAACGTTTTTTTTTTTCAAACAACCCGAAAATCCCATTGGAAGGTGAAGAAATCATCGAAACAACAAGAGCAATAAAGTATCTATAAAAGTACACTTTTCGTATATATTTGAATAGCGAACAATTAACAATGCAATAACTCCGAAAAAGTACAAAAAATCAAGTAATTATTTAATTTTTTAGTAATTTTATTGTATTCAAAAAGTTTTACGGTATTGACAACTCCATAATACAACAGTTTTTAACATCTTATTTGGCTAAAAAATATATATATAAGCTTTCTGGATCACGTTGTAGTGTGCCACAGGGTCAGAACTAGGCCCTATTCTGTTTACATTTACATCAGTGATCTGGAACCACTCATTTCTTCACTTAGAGTAAATTATGCCGGCGTAGTCCAGCGGTAGGGCGTTGGACTGCCATTCCGAAGGTCGCGGGTTCGAACCCGGCGTGCGCATATAAATTGTATTTAATTGATTTGTGTTATTTCACAATTAAGTATTTAAAATGATAATTAATTCAGAGTGGAAGATGCTCTTAGTATCACCCTGGTGTAAGACCACCATTCAGAATTGAAACGTGATGAAATTGAAATGGCTTTAGCCGTGTTTAGTTAGTAGATCTGTATAGCCTGGTACTTCCCCACCTTCCTCTTTCTCGTCTTCTTCCCTTCCCCATGTACCTTTATCCTCATAACATACCCTAATTTGGGATGCCATAGTCTCACTGGCTCCAGACGGGAGCAGTTGGGACTCTTATGAGGTATTCACTATAAAAAAATAAATCAGCTCAGCTATGCTGAAATCCAAAACGTTTCATATTTATCCAAGTACACATCGATCCAAACTGCTGTAGATTAGGTGTACCGCAGGGCTCAGTATCGGGTCCTCTTCTAATTATATTATACAGTAGCGATCTGAAACCACTTTCTTATTAAATCGTCGCAGCTAATCATATTAAGCTTATGCATCGACCCAATCTGCTGATTTTATTTTGCTATTCAGGCTTTGTTCATCTATGCCTTGCCCCTCGACCAGGTTAGATGTACAGTGTGCGTTTATTTATTGCATTGCCCATCTAAGGCGAAACCTAAAAATTGTTGAACTTATACATCTACCCAATCTGCTGTATTCTCATTGGCTAATCTTAATCTGACTTTGTTCATCTTCGCCTGGTTCCTCCACCTAGGCTAGATCTACAGCGTGCATTTCATTTGTTGCAGCGCCCGGTGTCGAGCCCGCGATGCCCCGTAGGAAGAAGTACCCTGGACTGGCCTACAAGACCAACGATATCTTCGATGGACCGGCGGCTGGCCTGCCCTCTGGCGGGAGAGAAGGATCTTCCACCCTGGACAGAGCTAGGGTAAACTATTCTTAAATAAACCACTGTTACGGTGACTTGACAATTGATCTGGCGACAATTCGACCGCCGATAGTTCACCCGCACTGTTCATCCCCTGGACAGTTGATCCAGCAGACTGCACATATAAATACCGTATAGCGTCAACGCATGCTGCTTCGATTTCCACTCAAGACGCCTAAAGATATAAGTATTTCGACATACTATGGATCTTTGCATACTCACTTAAATGAATAAACCCCAAAAAAATATTTAAGGAGATCAATTGGCAGAGGTATCAACTGTCCGACGGGTGAATTGTCGGCGGTTGAACTGTCGGCGGGCGAATTGTCGCCGGTTGAACTGTCGGCGGACGAATTGTCGCCGGATCAATTGTCACGGAATACCACTGTTACTTGTGTAAACAACTTTAATCCACGGGGTCTTTTGAAAGTTTGGCGATTCGTTCACGGAGCTTCTTACAAGCAACTCGAGCTTCGTGCGCGTAGCACGTTGTAAGTAGCTCCGTGAACGAATCCGAGCCAAACTTTCAAAATACCCTGTGGATTACAGTTGTTTACACAAGTAACAGTGGGATTCCAAGCTCGAGTCGCTTGAAAGTAGTTCCGTGGACGAATCTCCTTTGTCGTCAAGTTAGCCTTAAAAAATATATAGAAATATTCTATTTGACATAAATTTTCAAATAGATTCGCTGTGTGAAATGTATCGAAAAAAAATACTATTTTTAAAAGCAGACGAATGAATCCTTCAGGTTATAATATTGCAAACGGACATAAGTACACAATTAAAAATATTATTTTAAAATTGAGGAATTCTTTTACGATTGTTTTTCGCTTAGGTACCGATTTTTTTTTATTTTTGGAAATTGTAAAAATACTGTTTTATACGAAAATAAAATCCATGGGCTTTTATGAAGGTTATTGTAGGTTCAATTTTTTCTTTCTATATAAAAATAATTAGTAAAAAATGACAACATTGGTAAATCTTTCGCAATGTTAAAACTATGGCAGTCGATGACTTTTTGTTATATTACAATTTTTGGTTATATTACGATTATTGGGAAGTTTCTATGTTAAACTTTAAATGTAATAAAAATCATGGTGTTGCCATTTTCTCACACTGCTTTAAGTGGGCGATAGACGCGAAGTTCACCTCAAAAGATACTTTATAACACAATAGCGCTTAACATACAATCCCATACAGACATTACAGACCCGCCACACGTAAAAAGATGATGTGTTATAAGCGCGGTTCGGGTCTTTGCTATTCGGCGTTATTAGCCGTTACCGCTCCCGATTGGAGATTTGAACAGTTATACGACCCCCCCCCCCTCCCCCCCACCGCCGTAAACAGGAGAAAGGGTCATTTCAAATACACGGAGCGCCGTGCTCAAGCTGTCAGCCGTCAATTTGACATATCCAGTACAAAGAAATGATATCCGAATTCAACTGACCTCCTATCCTGCCGTAGGAAGAAATCTTTTATAACGTAGT
The DNA here is from genome assembly GCA_951813805.1 of Limnephilus auricula. Classification (NCBI taxonomy): domain Eukaryota; kingdom Metazoa; phylum Arthropoda; class Insecta; order Trichoptera; family Limnephilidae; genus Limnephilus; species Limnephilus auricula. The sequence goes on from OX638415.1 coordinate 10,379,180, forward strand.
GTGTCGGTAGAAAATATATTTTATAACACAGTATTTTTTGATGTGAACTTCGCGATGTCCCGTGCATTAATCATATATCTCACAATAACACAAAATGAGATAGAGCGACCGTATCAACTTGTGCCGTAATATTTCACAAGAACACTCTACTACTGTCGGAGTTTAACCGTACCTTTGTTTGATTTATTTTAATAAGTTGATTAAATATATATAATCATGAGAATGAGAAACGAATATAATCAAATGATAATAAGGGTGGGTCTAAAAAAGACGGAAATAATCGCAAATTAGGGGTGGAGAGACACGGGGTTTTAGCGTTAACTAACTAACTAACTAACCATCACGCCGTTTTCCGCAGGGGTAGGCAGAGAGGACGAACTTCCAAACAACTCGGTCTTGGCATACACTCCTTGCTTCATTCACATCCATACATCTTCTCATATATGCTCTTCTATTATTCCGACTCCTGACATGGTCCGACTCGAGTATCTGGTTCACTTGATCATACCATGTCTTCCTCGGGCGTCCACAACTTCTTCTTCTATTCACTTTTACGCCATATCTTACAAACCATCTGAAGGTCCCTTTCTTAATCTTACTCATTACGCTTACATCAGCCTTGCATTCTTTGCGGATATCCCCATTTCTCACACGATCATACATGGTTTTACCACACATACACCTCAGGGATCTTATCTCTACAGCATTCAGTCTACTTTCATTCTTTCTCTGCCAGTTCCATTCTTCACTTCCATACATCAGGGGAGGTACCAGCACTCCATTGTGGACTGCTAGCTTCGCTTCTTCGGACAGCTTTTTGTTGGCGCCAACGGCGTTCAGTCCACCATTAATGGAGTTACCTGCATTCATCCTTCTTTCGATATCCCTATCAGCCTTCCCATCTCTCGTAAACATACTTCCAAAATACACAAACTTATCCATCTGCTCCAAGTATTCATCATACACAACTATATTGCACTTATATTTATTCACAACTATATTACAATTATATTCACAACTATATGGACTATATTGTTTTATCGTTAACGGCTCGTTTTAGCGTTAATTCGTAACTATAATAACTTTTTTTTCAAACCGATCCCCGCGGATGTAAGTTATTTACATTTAAGATTAATAAAAACAGTGCCTTACCATTAAAATATTTTACATAAAACGGTTTGAAAATTTTATAACCCGTTTTTCAATTATAACTTTTGTGGTAAGCATCAGATTTTATTTTTGTAGACGATGAGTTAATAACTTTCGGAGGGATTCGTTTAGAAACATCTGAGATTTTAGTAATACATTCATCGGAATCCATTAAAATAAACTCCGCGGAAAAATAAAAATTCCCAGGCCTGCCAGGGCGAATTCGACTGTAAGTCCGTCTATTACGCCGCGCGTCGAATATTTGCGTACTTCTTCACTTACGCCGTTAAGATTCCCACATTATTTTATGAGTATTTTTAAGGGCGAATTCGACAGTAGGTCCATCCAGTACACCGGGGTCGCAGTCGCATATTTGTGTACACGCCTTCTTCGCTTATATTTTAGGGTATTGTGTCGTCTTAACATATATAGGAATACGTCAGTCTCAATTAGTTTTTGCTGGGCTTTAGGTGCATGTTTTGATCTCCGTGTTTCCCGGCTATGCACCGGTGCCGAGGGGATCAACGATGCTAGTTCCTTGGAGTATCTTCCATTTATATACCGGTAGAACAAGGACAGCGTTCCCACCCGACGCCTGTGCTCTAAAGATTGCAATCTGTTTATTAAGACGGCAGAATATATCAAACGGATCGCCCGTTTCTGCACAGAGTCGAGGGTTTTTTTTCTCAAGTATTGTGGGGCTGCAGATTAGAGATGGCTGCCAAATTCAACCGTGGGGGCACTTGCGATTTGTGAAGGGTTAGCAGTTGTATACTATTAAAGTATCTGCGGGCCCTGTACAGTACGCCCAGTTTTTGAGAGGCTAGCTTAACTCTGGCTTCGATGGAGCCCCCATAACTGAGCTGGTCACTTAGAGTTAATATAATGGAGGATACATATCAATGGAGGGCCTGTTCGGAAGATTGCTAGATTTTCATTTCGATCCCTTTTAGACGTAATCAGACGTGATTGGGTCTTTGAAACATTGAATTCGACGAGGTTACTCTTACCTCAATAGAAAACATTCTCAAGGTAACCATTGTTCTTTGAGATAATTTTTTTTTTTGAGATTCTTTCAGGTGCTATTTTTATTTGTTGTCGTGTTTTGTTATGAGTGGCTTTTGGCATTTTCAGTCTATGGAGCGCACAAAGTACTTGGCTAATAGCCGGGACCGCCGCAGCAAGTCCGAGGGACCCCGAAATGCGCAGGCGAACGGACCCCGAAATTGGACCGATACCGTCGAAGAAAAGGTAAACGTCTCAATACTTAGTTACCTTAGCAGTCACCCACTAAACTTCATCAATCAATTCATTTGAAGACGCTGTAGGTGTCTTCTTGGGTGCCAGTAAGGCTTATCAAACAGTTCATTGGAAGACGCTCTAGGTGTCTTCATCTCCATGCCATTAAAGATCATCAAATAGTGCATCGGAAGATGCTTTAGGAGTCTTCATGGATGCTATTAGACATTATCAAATAGTTCATTGGAAGACGCTCTAGGTGTCTTCATTAAATAGTGCATCCGAAGATGCTCTAGGAGTTTTCTTGGATGCCAGTAAGGCTTAACAAACAGTTCATTGGAAGACGCTCTAGGTGTCTTCATCTCCATGCCATTAAAGATCATCAAATAGTGCATCGGAAGATGCTTTAGGAGTCTTCATGGATGCTATTAGACATTATCAAATAGTTCATTGGAAGACGCTCTAGGTGTCTTCATTAAATAGTGCATCCGAAGATGCTCTAGGAGTTTTCTTGGATGCCAGTAAGGCTTATCAAAAATTCCATTGGAAGACGCTCTGGGTGTCTTCATTTCCATGTCATTAAAAATCATCAAATAGTGCATAGGAAGATGCTCTAGGAGTCTTCATGGATGCTATTAGAGATTATCAAATAGTTCATTGGAAGACGCTCTAGGTGTCTTTATGGGTGCCAGTAAAGGTCATCAAATTGTGCATCCGAAGATGCTCTAGGAGTTTTCTTGGATGCCAGTAAGGCTTATCAAAAAGTTCATTGGAAGACGCTCTAGGTTTCGTCATCTCCATTCCATTAATGAACATCAAATAGTGCATCGGAAGATACAGTAGGTGTCTTCTTCGGTGCCAGGGTAGATTATTAAATATGTAGTTCATTGGAAGACACTCTAGGTGCCTCCATCTCCGTGCTACTAAAGCTCACCAGACGTTTAATTAGAATAAGCTTTAGTTGCCTTCTTGGGATCATCAAACAGTTCATTGGAAGGCGCTTTACGTGTCTTTGTGGGTACCCATAAAACTTAAACAGTTCATTGGAAAACGCTCCAGGTGCCTTCATCTCCATGCCACTATAGTTCACCAGACGTTTAATTAGAAGAAGCTTTAGTCGCCTTCTTGGGATCACAGTTCATTGGAAGGTGCTTTACGTATCTTCTTGGGTACCCATAAAACTTAACAAAGAGTTCATTGGAAGACGCCCTATGTGCCTTCATCTCCATGCCACTAAAGCTCATCAGATGTTTAATTAGAAGACGCTTTAGTTGCCTTCTTGGGATCACCAAACAGTTCATTGGAAGGCGCTTTACATGTCTTTGTGGGTACCCATAAAACTTAACAAACAGTTCATTGGAAGACTCTCTAGGTGTCTTCATCTCCATGCCACTAAAGCTCACCAGACGTTTAATTAGAAGAAGCTTTAGTTGCCTTCTTGGGATCATCAAACAGTTCATTGGAAGGCGCTTTACGCATCTTCGTAAGTACCCATGGAACTTAACAAACAGTTCATTGAAATACTCTCTAGGTGCCTTCATCTCCATGCCACTAAAGCTCGTAAGACATTTATTTGAAGACGCTTTAGTTGCCTTCTTGGAATCACCAAACAGTTCATTGGAAGGCGCTTTACGTGTCTTTGTGGGTAACCATAAAACTTAACAAACAGTTCATTTGAAGACTAAAGCTCATCAGATGTTTAATTAGAAGACGCTTTAGCTCCCTTCTTGGGATCACCAAACAGTTCATTGGAAGGCGATTTACGTGTCTTCTTGGGTACCCACAAAACTTAACAAACAGTTCATTGGAAGACGCTCTAGGTGCCTTCAAGATTATCAAACAGTTCACTGGAAGACGCTTAATGTGCCTTCTTGTTTAACACTAAAACTCGACATCAGACGTTAATTGGAAGATGCTTTAGATTTCTTCTTGTGTTTGTCAAACAGTTCTTGGGAAGGCGCTCTAGGTCTAGGTGTCTTCATGGAGGCCAATACAGTTTATCAAATAGTTAATTGGAAGACGTTATGGGTGGTTTTTTGGGTGCCGGTTTATTAAATAGTTCATCGGAAGATACTCTATCTAGGATCCTTCTTGGGTCCCAGTAAAACTTATCAAAACAGTTCACTGGAAGGTGCTTTGAATGTTGTCACGGGGCCAGAAAAGATTATGAAATAGTTCACCGGAAGACGCTAGAGGTGCTTTTTTGGGTACCCGTATATTAAAAAGTTCATCGGAAGAGATACTCTGGATGCCTTCTTGGCTGTGAGAAATTTCATCAAAATGTTTATTAGAGGAGGCTGTAGGTACCTTCTTGGGTTAGTATCCAAGCTTTACTGGCGTAAAATGCATCAAACAGCTCTTATGAAGACGCTTTAAGAGGATACCCGGCGGTGATTTTTCCATACAAACGTATTCCCTATTTATCTCTCTGGATTTCAACCCTAGAGAAAATATTGTTTTTACATAAAATAGATATCAACTACTAGTCGATACTTTTTTTTTTTTTTTGATATGTTACTTTTTATAGAAGTTATGACCTTCCAAAAATCAATAAAATTGACTGGTTTAAACGCCGTAAAAAGATGTTCAGTATACAAACCAGACAATGTTTTTTAAAAAAAAGCAAAAAAGACAGACATAGAATAGTTTTTTCTTATGTAGTTGGTAAAAAAAAATTGAAAATCAGTCCACTTTTGGAGGAGAAAAGTGGGGAATACAAAACCTCCATTTTAGTTAGGTGTCACTGCATTGTCCCTTTCGCTCAATATCCGGTGGAGTAAGAGCAACAGTGACAGCAATATTTTAGTAAAATCTATTTCTGCACCACCGGGTATCATCTTAAGTTCCGCCCTGAGATTACTCGTCGAATTCCCACCCAGGCATCGCGGGTTTAAGATTTCTAACATTGCGCAAGTGACATTTTCTAACTGTGGTAGCAGGAATAATTCAAATATTGTCAGGTTATTGGTAACCTGGGACTGTTCGTCAATCTCTAAAAAAATCAACCCGTAAAAACAAAGATGTATTTAAAAAAAAAAAAGAAAAACCGTAAGTAAATTTACAATTCCAAGCGATAGATTTTAATTCATTTTCACGTTCTGTGTAATTTCTTTTCAAGTTTTTGCTTCATTAAACTGAAAAAATCACAGAAGTTGAATAAAACTTTCACAGAACTTGAAAATTAACTTAAAATATTTAATGAATTATTTCTTCAATCTTTGCAAAATTACTTTGTGACATAATTTTAATTAAATGAAACAAATTACTTTGTGTAAACCACGATATAATCAAATGTTATAATATCTACATATTTCAAAACCGATGGTTTCTTCGTCAGGATAATAATATTCATGTTTATTATCCTGACGAAGAAACCATCGGTTTTGAAACATGTAGATATTATAACATGTGATTATAGTGGTTTACACAAAGTAATTTGTTTCATTTAATGAATTGTTCAAATTTTTTTAAACAACCCATCCTGAAAGATTCTGGTAAATTATACGAGGTTCATGTTGCGTGGGATATTTATAGCTCTATTCAGCTTTCTAGTCTAATGTTTGTAAGAAGTAACGAGATGTCTACAAGTTTATATTTATTCATGAGATTTGTCCAATTTCAAAGGGAATTTAACATCTCCAGTAGGACTGTTGCCAATTCAATTCTGAGAAGGCAGTTATTATACAGGGTGTAAGAGCACGGCGTATATGGAATCTATACCTTTACACAACGCTCAATAGTGTTGAGCTCGGGTATACATTAAAAATACATCCGGCCGCAACAATTTTTTAAGGTATACATTCAAGTTGGGAACTCCATATTGCTACGCTATAATGCATTGATTTTGAAAGTGGAGGGCGCGCCCCACTAGGGAGGCGCGAAGACATGTACGAAGACATGTATAGGGGAATTTTCAATTAATTGGTGGGATTTTAGGAGTTTTTGATTTCAGTTTTTGGGATAAATATGTTTGAGAGTTGGTAACACTGCACCTCACTTCCCGCACCGCACGCGCCTAGCGATTCTAGCGAACACGTTTGTTAGAGTCGTGAGTGACAGGTTATTACTTCCCGAGGGGAGGCGTGGGCATATTCATTTTAAGCGGTAGGGAAGCGTGATACTTATGTTTGGAAACCCCTACTAATGTATGCCCGTTAATTGTCTCTCGACTTTTATTTACGCTAACGAGTAGACAGACAGAGGGACGGTGAGTTTTATAATATCTAACCTAACCAAGCCTTCTATCCCCCCCCCCTCTCCCAACCTAACCTTACCTAACCTATGGTGACAAGACTGACAATTGATGCAAGTAAAAAAATGTTATGACAGCTAGCGGGTGAAAGGGGAATTAACGAGAAGAGCACCAGAAAGATTGCTTCGTTGCTTTCGGGTATATCTTAAAATGCGTACGCGCGAAATCCTCATCTGAAAGTATACCCGGAGCCAACTCGCCCAGCGATGTCACAAATGTTATGTAAAGGTATACTTTAATGAGTTAGTTTCCGATTTTTGCATTTGAAAATATACCCGAGGGCAACGCTGCCGCTGACGTCATCAGCGTTGTGTAGAGGTATAGAGTCCGTATACGCCAGCGCGTATCTGATGGATTTTAACCAGCGATTCCTAAGCATACTTGGAGTTAAAAAAGTAGATATTATCATTTTGCTGTCCGATGATATTTTTTCTCGTAATTTTTTTTTTATTAAATCACACTTCTACAACTACAAGTCGCGACGGGATCACGTGATACGCGCCCCGTTTCATGTGTTACCGTGCTGCTGGAACGAGAGGGAGTGCTATCACGTGACCAGCTAGACTATACCCGACTAATCAGTTGCGACGTGTGATAGAAAAATATTTTTAATGTTTTTAATAGAAAAAAATATCATTAGACAGCAAAATGACATCTACATTTTTACTCCAAATATGCTCAGGAATCGCTGGTTAAAATCCTTCTGGTAAATGCTGTTACACCCTGTATAAGCTCAATTTTTCCCTTAGTACTGCTGAAATTGAACAAAAATTTGTATTATTTACAAATGTTCATGTTTATTTAAAAAAAAGAAACGTATTAGTGCCTCCGCTGACGAGGCAACTAAAAAAAAACATTTTGCAACTAAACTCGCTATCGTTTGTATGTAAGTGTGATATTTACACACTACACAATTTCTCAAAAACCCGTTGTCAATGGCAACGCAAGCAGTGACTCGCGACTCGCCCTGCTAGTTGCCGTGGCCGGCCGTTGCCAGTTTGTTCGGTTGTCATGGTCGCGCCAGTTTTGTTGTGAGTTTTCTAGTTTTTTCTTGTTTTTTCAATTTGACAGCGATAGATGACTACGATGACAGCTGATTGTTCTTCGTATGATTTAAAAAGGACAAATTTTCGGTATTGTCTGGTTATAAGAGCAAAACGAATTACCTTGAAAATGTATTTATAAGAAGAAGGTGTAGCACATTTAATAGATTATGCCCAAACATCGACGTGTTTAACACGAACCTTGCTAAATTCACAACATTCATAAAAAAATGAAATTCCATCGAATGCCACATGTTTAACCAAAAACTTAATTTCATTGATTTCTTTTTTTTTAATTAATTCCTCACATTTTCTCTTTTACTTTTAGTAGTTTGTATTTTAATGAAATCTTTTCCTCGAAGATATTATTGATATCCATTAAAATTTAAGTGTATACCTTAGAAATATGTATATCATAAAACACTTTGTATATTGAAGATGCACTTAATCAGAATTGTTTGTATTAGGTATATTGTTGCATTTTTTTATTTTTTTATTATGGTCCTGCATTTAAATGTCGTTATTTTATTGGTATATGACATAAACATACTTATTCACTGTCATATATAAATGTATAGACTGTTTATAACGCAAATAAATAAATAAATACCCTCTTAATAATAAAATTATGAAAACTCGTAGGTGTTAACATTCCCAGCAGATTGTTTCCTTTGCTATCAAACGATGGTGCTATTTGAAGGCGTGAGAGGTGCTTTGCCATAACGACATACATCCATACATGTAGTTACGGGAAATAGCTACAATAATCGGTGTTATTTGTTAGGGATCAAAGGCAGACATCGTTCTAACTATCGACCTTTAGAGATTTCTTTTATAAACCAATACTACGAACATTTTACTATCTTATTGAACTTTTGGCATTGATAGTTATTTATTTATTTATTTTTTCATGTTCTCCATAAAACAGTTATACACCAATGGAGATGATTATAAATTCTATATCATGGAGAAGATTATAAATTACAAAGTACATAAGGGCAGTTTTACTACTTAGTGACATGTGCTAAAAGATAGTTGCTGAACTGTCTGTAAGTGACATTGAAAATGTCGATGGTCAATGCAGAATCGTTAAGCAGTTGAGTCGCTCTGTTTATTGGCGCGTTCTGATAGGCAGAAGTCCTCACTTTCGGAGCATAAAAAAGTGCATGGGATTTCCCACGAGTATATTTGTTAGGGACGTAAAAATTAACCTCTTTTAACATAGGCGGATTGAGTATGATACCAGAGATTAGCTTAAAAAAGTGTTTACCTAAAAATATTTTTCTGCGGGCTTCTAAGGTGTTGAAATCGAGCATCCCTGTTAAGAACAAGGATGGATACATATATGTACATATATACATATATGCATACATATTAGTTGTTAGTAACTGACTAACTAACCATCACGCCGTTGCCCGCGAGGGTATGCAGATAGGCCGGACCGCAAAACAACTCGGCCTTGGCACACACTCCTAACTTCATTCACATTCATACATCTTCTCATACATGCTCTTCTATTATTCCGACTCTTGACATGGCCCGACACAAGTATCTGTTACACTAGTGCCATGTCTTCCTCGGGCATCCACAACTTCTTCTTTCATTCACATTTGCGTCATATATTCTCCTTATACACTCTTTTCTTCGTTCATTCGTTTTACATGCTCAAACCGTCTGAGGGTCCCTTTCTTAACCTACTCATTACGCTTACATTAGCCTCGCATTATTTGCGGATATCCATATTTCTCACACGATCATACATGGTTTTACCACCTATACGCCTCAGGGATCTCATCTCTGCAGCATTCAGCATACTTTCATCCTTCATCTGCCAGTTCCGTGACTCATGACTGCGTAGGTATCAGCACTCCTTTGTGGACTGCTACTTTCGCTTCTTTGGACAGTTTTTTGTTTGTTTTTTGATGCCAACGTCATTCAGTCAGTTAATGTAGTTTTTAATTGTTAGTGACCGACAGAAACTAGATTTTCATCCAAAAACAAAACCGAATTTCGGCTTCTGTTCTAATTTCAGCCGAAACCGAAACTAATTTAAATAACACTGGAGAGACAGAGCAATTAAAATATTTTTCCTCGGATTGCTAAAGGAAATTTTTCCGCCGACATTAAAAAAATCATACCTCCGATTTTGAATATGGAGACATACAAACTGGTTATAGTTCTATGGAGCCAATAAATTCCCCTATCTTTTGTCTATTATCGCATATTTGTAGGATTTATAAAAAAAAATGTAATTAAATATTTAACCTTAAAACATTTTAAAGAATCTAGAGAATATTAATTTTGTTATATTTTGAATGTACAATATATTATATAGTCGTTTTAATAAAAAAAAATTTTTGGAAAATTTACCACATTTTGGCTACAAAGCAATCCGAGATTTTGGAAATAGTGCCATAATGTGGCAAAAAGCGATCGAGTGGTTTTGAAATGCTTAGAGATTTTCACGGTTATTATGCCGATTGGTGCTACCTCCTTCTTTAGCCAACGTTTCGGACAGCATTACAGTGCCTATCATAATATTTTTTTTTGATTTTCTAAATTATATTCTAGAGGGTAGTGGAATAAAATTACTGAATTTAAAGCTATTGTTTTTTATACAAATAGAACGGCGCCATATACGCCTCGCAATTTTTACCTCATGCTGGTGTTTAAAATGTTACCTGGCTTTTATAGACCTTATATTTTCTCGGTACGGAATTTTTTTACGTAATAAACTAGATACTAAAATTGAATCCGAAACTGTTATTTCCTATTTTATGACTTTATGTCCGGGTTAAATCTTCCCCACAGGAAAAACTAAACCCTTCCACACACTTTTCCACAAATGATCATCTAGTCAATCCAGGCTATTTAAGTGTACTTATAAGTATAATAAATACAAAACAATACAAGAACAACATGTCAACCCACTAGGGACCAAATGGGAAAATAATTCACCGACTCCAGATATTTTCATATCAGAGGGTTCGGCTCGGTGTGGAACTCTTAATCTCCTAACTGGACCGATAAATCCTACTGATCCCTCAATATAAATATTTAAAAAAATCTTTACGGCGACTTTGCTCTCCGGTAACCTTTATTGTCAAAAAAATAAAATAAAATCCACACCCCATCACTGTCCACAACACGCTTAATATGGACGAAAAAAATAAATTTAAAAAGTTGTAGTAGTTAGATATTAACTAGTACTAATTAATTCAGTTACCGGAATTTCGAAAAAAGTACATTTTAATGGTTAGTTTTTAAATTTAAAAACATGAAATGTCATTTTTCAACGAAACTTGCAACAGTTCCTAACATAGCGGTCGGTGAAAAATGACATTTCATGTTTTTAAATTTAAAAAAATAACCATTAAAATGCACTTTTTTTTCAAAATTCCGGTAACTGAATTGATTAGTACTAGTTAATATCTAACTACTACAACTTTTTAAAATGATTTTTTTCGTTCATATTAAGCGTGTCCCGCTCATATTTTTCACACAATTAAGGACCGGGTGACGTCACGAACTCTGCCGCACGGTATTATACTCTTGTTGGCGTTTTCGCGGGCTTTAATAAAATTCAAACTTGTAGAACTAATTTAATTATGAAAACGTACTTTAAAAAAAAAAAATTACGTTTGCATGTATCTATACGAATATATTTTTTTCAAGTCAAAATATTTTTCACTCAACTTCCTTATTACCAAAACTGCTCGACAACAAAAATTTTCAACGTTCAAAACGAACATATTATTTATTATTTCACTGGCAAAGGTCACTGGGAGCTGAATCTATTTCACTTCAGGATGCTGTAAATAGGATTGATTTTTCTAATCACCTTCACTTGTAGTTACTACAAATATATTTCTACTGTCAAATAAGTAATAATTGATGATATCTACCTGAAAGCAGGGCCGGACCAACTACATTATAAGCCCAGTACTTAAACCTATTACTATTAATTCTGTGAACAGTAGATAGACCTCGCGTCCAAAGAATTATATCTTTGAAAATAATCAGTACATTATAATGATTTTTTTATGGAGTGCTCACCATACCCCAAATATAAAAGTATTTCATGTTCGTAATAAGCATTAACTTTTTGGCTTGCCATAATTCACAATCTAAATATATATAACAAAGTCGGGTTAGTTACACCATTTATCACTCAAGAACGGCTGAACCGATTTTTATGATCTTTGATTTGTTGTATTTGACTCCGTCCCGATTAACAGAATAACTATTAAAATATCGGAAAAAAAAACACGGGAAAAATAATTATGAAGAAAATTAATTTTTTCATATATTTTTTATGGAACGGCTTTACAAATAATGTACGTTGGTCGACATAATTTAAATCAATTCGAACTGTCAATGGTGTAGTGTGCCGAACATTTCGTGCTCAATTTCATTTTTTGTATTTCAGCTAATAAATTAAACACAACATTTATTGATTCTGAGGCGGTACCAAGTTTGCATAGTCAGCTAGTAAAATATATAAATTTGTTTTAGACCAATTTAAATTTTAATTACACTCTACCGGTTTCGGAAGAACCCTTCCTTCGTCAGGAGAATATTAAAACTAACCTATGTTACAAAATATTGATAGATATATACCATTCATTTATGTGCTGGAGTGGGAGGTCAAAGGGATAGGGGGGGTAATTACGGGAATTCCAGCAATAACAGAGCGGTTTATTGGAAACATATCTAGAATGGGACTAAACGATAAATTAATTAGTTATGAAACCGGTAGAGTGCAATTAAAATTTAAAGTGGTCTAAAACCAATTTATATATTTTATTGTATAAAAATATTATCCAAAATTATAACCTACTTTGTATTTGGACTACATAAGCCGAAGTTAAAGTCAGTGTTGGGCCACATAGTGAGGTTTTATGTGCAAAAGATGTACATACATATTTTATTACATTACAGTCAAATTATTTTTCGCTTTGGTATCATTACAAAAAGGGAACGATTTGCGCACCTCCAGTCCCAAATAGTAAGCTTCCTTTTGATAAAATATCCTTCCACACACGGAATAAGAAGATTTCCTCTTCTTGTATCACATACACATATATGTTTATATTACTTATATATTTATATGTTATACACATATTACACATTTACATAATATATACGAATAGTTGCGATCCTTACAAAGACATTCATTGGTGTGTAATAATTGAATAAACATATTTGACAATACCGCCTTTCCAGGCATTCGAGTAGGACCGGCGTAAAAGGTAGAAAAAATAATCCCGACCAAAGTGTGTTAAATACCTACTTAATTATAAACTGTACGTTTTGTGTACAATAAAAATATATAAATTTGTTTTAGACCACTTTAATTTTAATTAAACTCTACCGGTTTCGGAAGAACCCTTCCTTCATCCGGAGAATATTAAACTAACCTATGATACAAAATATTTACAGGTATATACAAAAAAATTAGGTGCTTGAGTGGGAGGTTAACAGAGGGGGAGGGGTAATTGCGGGAATTCCGGCAATAACTGAGCGGTTTACTGGAAATATATCTAGAATGGGACTAAAAGATAAATTAGTTTGGTAATAATATTTTTACAATATTATTACAATTTTAGTTTTAATAATATTTGAAAATACAATATTTTTACAATTTTCGCTAAATTAGTATATTTTTTTTAAATATTAGTGCGCTTTCTTTAACTTTCGTATTTACATATCTCCCTTTCAAACCGTTTTCTTCTTTTTAAACGCTCGCTACCGAGCCTTAAATCCCGACATTCCGCATTTTTACCGATTTATAACATAGGTACGTCTTTTGAACACTTTCAGTTTTTAAGTTCATAAAATATAATTTTATTTTTGAAGATAATATCTATAGACTCTCGAGCCGAAACTATAATTATATGAAATTCATTCGATAGAAAAAAATCGCGAAGTATGCTGCGAAAATTATTAAAAACACATTTTATTCTGTTATTTAACATGTTATAGCTATGAAAAAAATTACAGTGTAACTAAGTGTTTGTCGAGAGATTTTCGCTCTTTTTTTACATTAGCTCCACACAGGGAAAAATTCCCTCAGGGCCTATGTCATCTTTGAAGATGCTGTATGGAGGGTTTTTTAAGGGAAAGGAAGGAGGGAAGTCCTGGGAAGGAAACATTTTTGAATATGTCCAGGAGTGATGGACGTGTAAAGCCATCCCTCCCACTGCGGTGTAAGGCGATGGCTCGAGAGGGTCCGGCTGGAGAGATCAAAAGGTCTCCCTCATCCAGTCTCTCCCGATCCGGCCTGCCACGCAGATGGTCGGCAGACGCATCCACCCCCAAGTCCCGGACAAACCTAACCCCATGAACCCGGGCACCCCTGCTAATTCACCAAACGTAGCAAAACCACTTGGGGTGACCTGTGGCAGAGGCATTTGTCGTCCAATAAATGGTTCCCGTGGTGGCGGTACCCATACCCGCCTCCCAAATTGCTCTATTTTAAACGAGTTGTGTTCTATTTAGTTTTTAATATGAACGCGCTCCCTTAAACCTTCGTATTTACGTTTCCTCCTCCTTCTTTTTGAGCGCCAATACAGAAAAATCTGAAATTTCCCAGGGATATCCCTCTAATATGGCGAGCGAAAAAATACTCGGCCCCTTTACGATTTAGCGCCCTAGTTCCGCGTTCCAAGTTCGCACCTCTGCCAATCCGGTACTGTAGAATCTGAGAAGCCGTATTTAAGCTGTAATAAGCCAGGGGTGGATCCCAATCCGAGTCAAGAATATCATATTCTGACGTTTGTGGGTGTTCAATCGCCTTTGCCCAGCTTATCTGTGAATTATCAATAAGCTTACGAACAAACCAGTATGTAATACCAATGCAAGATGGCCGAAAACCTCGAATAATACAATCGCTCTGAAGCGAAGGTAGACTTTTGCCGCATTATTCTGCCGTAGTCCACATCTCTTTATTGAAGAAGAAGACAACAATAATAATCTAAATTAAAATATGAAAATGAAAAAGACACAGAAAAATAATACAACAAAATGGTCGCAACATATTTCAAATTTCATAATTAACAATATTATCTTCGAGTAATGTTTTTTCCATATTATTGGCAGCTACCTTTTTTTCATTGGAAACAAGTATTCAAAGAATGTATTTGTTACCTAGGTAGTGTCTCGAATAAACTAAATAATCTGTGAACTTTTCAGCATATATTTATTCATATTTTAAGCACACTTATGTTTAATTTCATTTCTTAAATTTTGTATAGGTACAGTGTTCAGAAACTCGTGGTACAGGCGGGAAACTGGTGAATCTATACCACATTTGGAATCGATGTTGTGGTATAACTTTTTTTTGATTTTTTGAGCTTTCGTTTTCGAGTAAATCGAGCCCGAATTTGGAATTTTTTTGGTCAAATTTTAAAAATCTGTCGCTAGAGGGTTTATATAGCTGTTTGTGTTTTATAATGCGTTGAAGCGTAGACCCAGCTCAGAACGTTTTTTTTTAACCCTTGTTACGGTGATTATTACTTACATCATCATTGTACTTACTAATAATTAGAAACTAAATTATTAAATGATAAAAACGTAATTTACATACTTGCTATATAGATTACCAAAAGGCTTTTGATAGTGTCCCGCACTCGTGGCTTATCAAAGTATTAAATATATATAAAATTAATCCAATGATTATTAGCTTTTTAGAAAATATTATGTCATTTTGGAATACAGATGTATTTATCAATTTAAAGGGTAAGAAAATAGTAGTACCGGGCATTTCAATAAAAAGAGGAATTTTTCAAGGAGACTCGTTGAGTCCTCTTTGGTTTTGCTTAGCATTAAATCCTCTATCCAAAATGTTAATAAAAAGCAAGTTTGGAATAAAAATTAAGGGAAATACAGGAGAGAGTAGTACAATTTCAATTAGTGAAGCGAAGTCGAGTTCCGCCATTGTTTGGTTCCTCCCCATGCTCCCCATCGTCGCCGCCTGATTCCTTTCAACCATAAATAAACCACTCACCTTTCAACTGACTGCAACTGACCATCAACTGACCAAAAATAAACCACGGTAGAATTCTCTGCAGTAGCCAACGAGTGACTAGTAATTTTGATTTGACATTATTTTGATGTAATTGTTGTAATATATCACAAAAGAAATGTTATAAAAATTGAATTTTGTAAGAAAAGTGTAATATCTGTGTGAATCTGTATGAGAGCAAGCGAGATAGTATGCTTGCGAGACTCTATAAAAGGCGATGCGTGCTAGAAGTATGCCTCTTTTGCTACAAGCAGCTCCCTAATAAATACCAGTATAATATCTGTGTGAATGTGTATGAGAGCAAGCGAGATAGTATGCTTGCGAGATTCTATAAAAGGCGATGCGTTCTAGAGGTATGTCTCTTTTGCTACAAGCAGCTCCCTAATAAATACCAGTACATTATACTTATACTCTCTCTTCATTTGCGTACTACCGACACCATTAACATATCTTACAACTTACAAAAAAGCGTTTAACATATTTTTTGAAAACAGTTATTGTAAATTTTATTTAATATAAATCATATGTTTATACGTATTTAAATGTATTTGAACCGTAGATAAATTCACCAGCTGCAACTTCTGGAATGAAATGTATGTAACAAAAAGATTATTATTAAAAGATATGTGTCATCTATGGTAAAGTTCTTAACTTCTCGAATGTGGGATGACATTTGGTCACATGATGACCGTTCTCCATAGAAAATTAATTTCAAAGCATTCCGAGAAACACATTACTAAAATTAAAAGCAACGTCTGGAATGATATTGGCGCAAACGATTCTGACCTTGTCCTTGCACACTTTATTCATACACAAGGGTTAAAATCTCATTAAAAATATATATGTACATACAGGGTGTTCAGGCACGTACTTGACTTACTTTAACCAGTGATTCCTGACATTATTTGGAGTAAAAAATGTAATGAAATTTTTATTTCCGGTGTCTTTTTTTTTAAATTTTTTTTTCTTCATATTTTAACAAAAAAAATTCTTCCGCATGACGTCACTCAACCTCTTACCTTGCTCCAAACTGAAAAAAAAAGTCTCTGAAAAAGTCACCGGAGACCAAAATATCATTTAGATTTTTTACTCCAAATAATGTCAGAAATCACAAACATCAAATCAGGTTAAAGGAAGTCTAGGACGTATGTATATATTTTGTCCCGAGCCAAAATTTCTGATATCACAAAATTGATGACGTGTGTATTGTGTGTTGTTCCCAGGCCACGTCGCCATCCATCGAGCGCACAAGAGGTGGCAGCGAATACCGCAACCAATACGCTTGGCCCCGTGCAGGCGACACGAGCATTGGCGCGGGCTACGTAGACGGGGCTCCGCGTAAAAGCGCCTCCATGGGCGCTCTCAAGGCAGCGCAACAAGCGAGGAGGCGACCCAACGAAGGTAGCTAACTAACACAACCTAACTAACTAACTAAGTGTGGTGTTTGCAACACTGCCTCTCACTCTATGATAATTTGTAGTGTTCAGGAACTGGATTGGGATAATGTCTTCAATCTTATCCTCAGTACTACACACTGAGTATATGTAAATAATACAATAGAGGTCGTTTATTGAATACAAATGGTTACAAAGTAAACGTCCAGCCTAGATAGCGGTAAGATTATTAATGGAAGCCCGGAGCAGTGCTCGCTAACCTGCCTTGAAATGACCCACTTCGGGTCGCAACTCCGTCAACGTTCGGGACGTTGCTCGGCGGCGAAGCCCGCCCATCTATCATAGAGTAAGAGGCAGTGTTGCAAACACCACACTAACACAACTAACTAACTAACACAAACTAACTAACTAACTAACTAACTGTACCTAACAAACACAACCCAAATATAAACAACTTCATTATAGATATTAATATGTTTGTTACAGTCATTAGTCATTAGGGTTGAATCTCATTGAGAGTTTTATCAGAGATTGTCACGAAGTTTGTTCGAGATAAACTCCGAAACTACTTAACCGATTTTGATGAAATTTGGCTTGTTGTGTGTAATTTGGTCCAACTTAAAAGATAGAATATAGTTTTTATCTCGATTATTGACCTCAATATTTATTATTGCGAATAAAATATTTTTTATGGGACAATTATTTGAAATTATTTGTAAGTCCAATAAGTTTCTGACAGACGGCGGTGCGAGTTAGTTTATTGACAAAACTTGATTATCTAATCATCCATCACAGCAGCGCGTGGCCAGGTCAGCTAGTATATAATATAAATATGTATATATCGGGGGGTAATTAATACAACTAGGTAACTCTGAAATCAGCTGTGTTGGGAAATTGAATAATAAGATGTGATCAATCTGATAAAAAAAAATAACAAATGGCAGTTGAATATAATATCAGAAGAGTACCATCTATCGTCGTTCTTGTCATAGGTACAAGTTCAAAACCTCCAGTCCGGTTCCGGTCCGGCAGAGCTACTTAGAGCTTGATATGATTGTAGATTTTCACGGCCAAAAGTATTTTTGTTATTTATTTTTGGGGTGTTATGCCGAGATGCTTTCTTTTCTCAATAGCCTGGCAATTCTGTATGTCACATTGTGAACATAAGGCAGGAAAGCACAGCCTTTTAACTCTTGTTCAATTCTGTCTTCGTTTGGTGCAGATACCTGAAGTCCTGGGAAGACCCTAAACTCACAGAGCACGCCTAATTAGAGAGGCAATTGAAATTCACAAAAATCCACCAACATTAATAAAGATGAGGATGTAGCGCAACACGGCTTAACACCCCAAAAATAAATAACAAAAGTACTTTGAGCCTAGCCTAGTAAGGACGTCTGTCTATTATCACATGAACTTTTTGAAATTTTAAATTCATTTTTAAATAAAATAATAAAAATTTGAAATTTAGTAGGCGGGTATGGGTACCTCCGCCCAGGGAACCATTTATTGGATAACCAACACCTCTGCCATAGGTCACCCCAAGTGGTTCGCTACATTTGGTGACTTTGCAGGGGTGCCCGGGTCTTGGCGGCGAATGCGTCTGCCCACCAATTGCGAGGCAGGCCAGATCGGGAGAGACTGGTTGAGGGAGATATTTAACTTCTCCAGCGGGGCTCTCTCGGAACATCTCTTGCACCGCCGTGGGAGGGATGGAATCATTTGTCCGTCACTCCTGGACACACTGACCCACAGTTTCCTACCCACCCCTCAAACCTTTTTCCTTCCCAGAACATCCTCTCCTGCCTTTCATAAAAATAACCCTCCACACAGTAGTATAGGCCCTGAGGGAAATTATTTTCTTCAGAACCTCCTGTGTGTATCCATTATAAAAATAAAAATAAATAACTTTAAATTTATTTGGAAGATACCCATCTAAAATTGTATTAATATTGGAAATTAAAAGATACAACAAAAACTAATGAATATTTTGTAGGTATTTGCATAGGCGCCCCTCCGGAGATGGAGCCCCTGATGAACCATACAGATGACGATGACGACCGCAAGAAATACATTGAAGACTTCCTCCGGGAAGGAGAAGCGCCCCCTACCAACAGGTTCGTCAACCAAACCATCTTTACTAGATTACTTACCACCTACTATAATTGAAACTTACCCACAACACTGTAGATTTGGTCGCTTACTGGCTTTTGGTGTTCCATCTTATCAGTTCTGTCACTTCCTATTATAGCCGCTTATGTCATCATCTAATAAATTGGATATACTGTATTTCTCTTATTAACCTTTAGGGGCTGGAATACTGCATTTGCAGTGTCAAAGAATCACGACCGACGTACGAAGCACTGCAATTGCAGTGTCAGCCTTCTAAATATTAATTATTCGAATATTAGGTCTTATAGTTAGATGAATTTATTATTTAAATAATAAATTAAATCCTCCTAAATCTGTACTGCAAATAGTGCGGTGTTAAATCTATATCATTTTAGCTATCTTCTTCGACTCCAGATACTAATATCTACAGCCTGTATGTCTGACGAATATTTACAGCTCATATGTTGGACAAATATCTATGAACTTCAGAGTGAAGACTAATATCTACTGACCTAAGGTCGGATAAATATCTATGATGGTCCCAGTGGTGACGAATATCTATGGAGCGTAGGTGGGACTAATATCTACAGAGGGCAGCTGAGCAAGAGGTTATACGGAAAAGCATAAATTACTATAATTACGTAAAGGCTTAAACGTTAAAAGTATGTACATGTAGTTTTTGCATAATATTATGTATTTTTCTGTTTACGGGGACAATAATTTAATGAACAAACATGGAGGTCATAATACAAAGATATGATTAGCAATTGGACTTGAACGTAATACAATGACGGGAAAACACCTAACCTAACCTAACGAAACTAAAAAATATGCAAGAAACACTTATGCACAATATTGCGGTATTGAATATCAGTTAACAAGAATCACCACTTCCCTTGACTGAAAAGTGCTATACATAATTGCAAATCCAACCTCTGCGAGTGCTGTAGATATTCGTCTACATCACCTGTTCCATAGATATTAGACAACAGTTTGAGCTGTAGATATTTGTCCTCACTTTGGTTCCCATAGATAGTGTTCCAACATACCTCGTATAGATATTAGTCAGAACATGGATTCTCATAGATATTAGTCCGATTTGTTCAGTTTTTGGAATTCCTGCACATATTAGTAGACGCCTCCATCTTCTTCTACCTATTTATAAATACACGCAGGTGTCCCAACGTCAAAATTATTTAAATTTTTATAAGAACAACTCTTTTTTAACAACTTTTGAAGGTTATTCCCATCAATGTAATATATCATTGAAGAAGATAACACTAATAATCTAAAAGTTATAATATGAAAATGAATAAGACACAGCAGAACCTCTCGTCTTACCGGGACGGGAGCCTCTACCAATTCGGCTATTGCCACTTAGTATTTAAACGTCGTATTCCATAGGTGTTCAATATAAAAAAAAATCGGATATATAATTTATCTGAGACACTATCTAGGTAACAAACACGTTCATAGAACACTTGTTTCCAACAGAAAAGGTAGCTGCCAATAATATGAAGAAAAAAAAATTGTCGAAGAAAATATTGTTATTTCTGAAATTTAAAATATGAGATTGACAAATATGACGTTTAAATACTAGTGGCAATAGCCGAATTGGTAGAGGCGTCCGTCTGAGAGGTTCTGGGGTCGCATCTCAGTTGAGACCGTTATCTTTTATTTTTCTGTGTCTTGTTCATTTTCATATTTGTAGTTTTAGATTATTAGTGTTATCTTCTTCATCAAAGTCAAAATTATTCTTTAGAGGGCTGATAGGTCGACTCATGACAGACCGGAATAACTTAATACGACTGTAGTAAAAAGTGCTTAGATTTTGTGATGGTACTTTTATGAATTTCGTGAAAATCGACATCTTAGATCAGTTTTTCGATTGCCACAACTACAAAATTCCATATTCATGCAAAAAAAAGCGCGAGTCAAACCACAAATTATGAGAAAAGAACGACAACAACAACAGCAAACGGTGTGAAACGCCGTTTTTACGGTTGTATATTGTATGTAGCTTCAATGTCTCTCAACAAGTCTCTCGTAAGTATAGGTAGTTACATGTAGTTGTGTCTCGGCAGAGGTCATTAAGCTACTATATGAGAGAGACAACTATCGCCCGTTCCGGTCTAATATCCAAACGGTTACGAAGATAGCCGATCATATCCGATCTACAGGCGGGCACCTTTAGAAACCATTTCTCCTGCTGCAGATTAACACAGAGCATCCTTTAGAATGGACGTTAAGTCCAGTTAGATATTCATTGTAAATAAGACGGTAATAAAGTGCTCATTTAGTACAGTTTTTAAAAAGATTTTATAAGATTTGCCATGTTTTACTTTAGATAAAAGATATTGATATTTTACTGCACATGGCATTCTCAAAGATGACACAGGTCCTGAGGAAAATTATTTGCCTCCTGTGTGTAGTTTAATGTAATTTTTAAAAAATTTCTTTGGTTTCCAGTGAATAAAATTCTTAATACTAATCTTTTAAATTCTATATAAAATTTTAAAAAAACTAATAATATAATTGGTAACACCATTTGAACAATACACCTCTCATTTACACATACATACATTTACATATATCCAGAATTGCTGTACTTGGGAGTTAATTTTGTTGCATTTTCCCCCAATCATTCCTACCTTGTTCCCATCTGTATCTTTCACATTCTTTTTGGGTAATTTTGTCGGAAGCGAACTATCGCAAGAAGTACCGAATTTTCAAACGGATTGCAATCTTTAGAGCACAGGCGTCAGGTGGGAATGCTGTCCTTGTTCTACCGACATTTCAATGGAAGCTGCTCCGAGAACTAGCGTCATTGATCCCCTCGGCACCGGTGCATAGTCGAGAAACACGCCAAGCGCGCGCCCAAAATATGTTTATTGTTTATTGTTTCTTCTTCACATTTTAGTTTTCAGTTTACAATACAATTTTTAACCTCACTAGGACAAGCCTGTGTTGAGGTTAACAATTATTTACAAAGTAACAAAATAACACAAAAGGAAAAAGGAAACAAAAATAATACTTCAAAAAACACAATAATACTTCAAAAAACACAAATAATATAGGTAAAATAAAAATGATACTTCAAAAAACAATATTGTTACACAGATAATGGACAAGCTAAAGGCCCTTGGCAGTCTTGGCACATTACAATGTAAACAAAGTAGGGTGACCATAGTTGATTTGAATTTTGAAGGACTAAGATAAATAATAAATATATTTATATAATATATTATGCTATTAATTTAGCACGACAAAGATGAAAAAATGATTTAGACAATAGAATGTACACGGTTGACATTTTTCACATGAGAATGGGTCGTTTCTACGACTCGTTCTTGTGTTCAACAGCTCGGCTGTGGAACAATTTGCTCTTCATGACCCATGTTCACTCCTTTCTCTCCTCAAAAATACCCTCCACATAACTTCTTCATAGATGACATAGGCCCTCAGGGAAATTATTTTCCTCAATGCCTCCTGTGCAGAGTCAATGTAAAAAATATATATATATACCGCGCATGTATTTTGTGACGTTACTAATCCGCTATTTCACTCACGAGTGTCAAATGAAGCAGGGAATTTGCACCAAAATTACATGGTTTGTCCCTCCTCCTTCCTTTTGTGGCATATTTTCTCCTTGTGCAATGGTTCTACAAATTACATATCATACAAAACCCCTTCGAATATACATAAAATTACACCAAATTACATTACAGTACTAAAATATTAGGCAAAACGTTCGAAAATTCCTTCGCCAGCTTTCATGAGACATTTTAGCAATTCAACTTTTTTAGACTAGCTTAGAACTTGATTGAAACGTCCGAGAGAATGCAGTGAAAGGCTAGGAAATTTATTACTTACTACGTTGAAAGGGAAGACGGACAAAGGTTTGGAAATTCTCCATTCTTGAAGTAGTGAGTTATGTTCTGGGTTACACTTACCAATTTAGTATCAAACATAGAATGAAGTTCTTAGATTAGACTATTTTAAGTATAGTTCAATAGATTTCAGTGAATTTTCGTCATTTTGTGAAAAAATCTCTAGAACCTCCAAATAATTAGTGAATTGGCGTCGAGAGTCAAGCCACGAACAAGAGTTCGAGCTTAGTAATTCGATATTATGTTAAATGAATTGATATTCTGAGTGGACCGTATAACAAGTGATGTTAAGTGCATTAGTTTTCGTATAATTCAGTTAACATACTTAACCACTCGAGCGCTTTTTGCCACATTATGGCACTATTTCCAAAACCTCGGAATGCTTTGTTTGCCAAAATGTGGCAAATTTTCAAAAAAAAAGTTTTTATTAAAACCACTATATAATATATTGTACATTCAAAATATAACAAAATAATTATTCTCTAGATTCTTTAAAATATTTTAAGGTTAAAGATTTAATTATATTTTTTTTATAAATCCTACAAATTTGTGATAATAGACAAAAGATAGGGGAATTCATTGGTTACATAGAACTATAATCAGTTTGTATGTCTCCATATTCAAATTCGGAGGTATGATTTTTTTTAATGTGGGCGAAAAAATTTCCTTTAGCAATCCGAGAAAAAATATTTTAATTGCTCTGTCGCTCCAGTGGTTATAAGGTCAGTGCTTTTGTGTATGTATATAGGGCTTAGATACCATTCAAGGTAGATATCGACTACTGGCTAGAACTTTTGGTCTGTATTTTTTTTTTTTACTTTCGCTCCACACAAAAAACAATTCCCTCAGGGTCTATGTCTTCTTTAGAGATGATGTGTGGAGGGTGTTTTAGTAAAAGGAAGGAGAGGAAGTTGTTGGAAGGGAAAAGGTATAAGGGGTAGATAGGAATCTTGGGATCAGTGTGTCCAGGAGTGACGGACGTATGAATTCATTCCTCCTACTGGTGCAAGGCGATGGGTCGGGAGAGTCCGGCTGGTGAGGTCAAAAGGACTCTCTCAAACAGTATCTCCCGATCCAACCATGCAGTAGGTGGGCAAAAGAATCCGCCGTCAAGACCTAGACAAACCCCATCCCATAAATCCAGGCATCCCTGCTAACATAGAGAACAACTTGGGGTGACCCAAATTGGAGGAATTCACGGTGCGAAGTTATCAAAAGCTAAAGAATATTTTTGTATAAATGATGTAGTTATTTCTGATTTGCATTTCAAAGGTAAGTTGTTTTGAATATTTATCTCATTAAACCTGCACCGCGATACTGTATTATCATTTAATCAGATTGAACACAAATTAAAATCAAAAGCAATCATCTTTGATGCCGCATGATTGGCTAACTCTCAGAAAACAAAACAATGTAGACTATATTAATTACCTATCTGCTTCTTATTGCTGGGATTTGGCATTCAGTGCATCAGTGCATCAGTGCATGGCATCCTTGAAGAGCACTCATTTCCTTTCAGAACCATTAAATCAAACTCCTTCATTCAAATAAATATTGTCCAAAAAATCAGATTCAAGTCACTAAATTTTCGGCTCCATTTTTCACGAAAGGAAATGAAGGCATGTTTCAAATCATTTGTACATAAAAACCATAATTTCTGTTTTATCCACTGCTCTCTGGTCTTGAAATGAAAAAAAAAAAGCATAACTCGAGAGAAAAGTCTAAGTTTCTTTTTGGTCACTGTCGACAGAACAGCAAAATCGAATCGCAGTATAAAAAAAGTTGCCATGATCAAAGATCGAATAAATAATAAAAAACAATAGTCCAGTTTAGTGCTCTAGTCCCATGAATGATAGTTTTGATTCATTTTATCGGTGTTTTTGTATTCGCACTTGTGTACAGTCGTTTATTTCAAATATTCATTATTTTATTTATTTATTAAGTCTAGAAACCTATTATATTTCATTATTTCGATATTTCATTAATCTTTTATTTTATTTATTCGATAGTTCTAAGTTTTTTCCTGTTGTAAACAAACTCACTATTGAATCCAACACAATTCTCTCAATGTTGCTATCAAACAATAAAACACGAAAATGTCCATCTTCCGAATTTACAAGCAATTGACTGAGTTATTGGCTTCCCTCCAAAAGCATGGGTCTTCTATAATTACTTACTTGGGAATGACCGACCAATTTTAAACATGAATGAAATCTCTAAAATTTTATAATTCAACTTAATTATAACCCTTTCTATTATATTATGTAAATTAACCTGTTTATTGAATAATTATTGTAATTTTCCCAAAGCAGAACGTCTAAGCATTTTTGAATATTTAAAATTTGCAATACTGCTTCTCTTTCTCGTTGAAATCAATAATTTCTTAAATCCTTTCGACTTACAACCATTTTTATCATATTCTAATTTAAATATTATATGTATTATGTATGTACCTATATTATTATTATTTTATTTTGTTATTAAAGAGAAACGGATATCTACAAACTATTATTTTTCTGTGTTACAAGTTAGGTAAAAACAAATTTATTTTCTTTCGGTTAAATTCTTCGCGGTAATCTCGTAATTTGGTAAATAACATTTTGAAAAAACTATCTGAGAGGCATACGATACAATAAAATGAAGTAATTATCGAAGTATGCAAAAAGGAAACTAATTGTATTCAAAACAAAGAGAAGCAAATAAAAAAAATGTATTCAAAAGATACGCCAAGATATGATAAAGATCGTCAATGACAATAATAGTACAGAAATACAGCAGGAAAAAGATGAAAAAGTAAACAATTTAAATATAGTCTTATAATTTGACGATTGACATAAGTGGAATGAATTGACGATAGACCTAAGTCACAGTAAAACATTAAGAATTAGGCATTAAGAATAGATTGATTGATTAAACAGAAAGCTAACGCGGCAATGGTGTGCAATGTTCCAGAAAGACCACCTTCCGTAGTGCCATCGCGTCAATCAGGCGCGGAGTCAGCGGCGATTCGCAGCCCTGGGAACCCGCTAAGTCCTCCAAAGGCTACAACAAAAGCGAATACAAAAAGAAATTTAGACCTTTCTCGCATTACGTGTACGAGGCCAGTAAAGGCACGTTTACCAAACGCAGGGCCGCCAAAGGGGCGGACCAGGGGGCTGACAAGGGCGCGAGGGGGGCCGACGAGCCCGAGGGCGCGCTGGTGGCCGCCGGAAACACGACCACGAGAGACAGCGGCAACAACGCGCTGCAGGCGGCCGGCCTACAGTCGCTGGGCATGAAGAACGCCGACTCGTGGTACCGCGAGGTGCTGGATCTGCGCAAGCGTGCCGGCGAATACAAGGTACGTACCACACTATCCTCTTCAGCACATCTTGTCTTACACAAGTGCTCACTGTTCCATCGGGCTTCCAATCATCCCTGCTCAACACTCTCGACGAGTCACCTTGCTCCATTCTTTACCCTCATCGGGTCTCGCGTCTTTCAACAAGCGAGCGTATTTACTTCACTCGTGGATTCAGGCTCCCGCGTGTGGTTTCATCGAGAGTGTAGAGCAGGTAATACGTTTCAAAACCACTCTGTATCTTCTTGTCGAGTGTAGAACTCCTAAAATACTTGAAGACTTTCTGAATATTGCTCTAGACTCTAGAAGAATATTAAATATGGGTCATGTTAAAAGATGAAAAGGCAGAAGATGTACGATCATTATGTTGTATGCATAGACATCCAAATTGACAGATAGGCCATAACATGATAAGACATAACATTTCGACGAGCCTGAGGAAAACCGTATTTAGTGACCATATTTTAGGCACCAGAGGCCCTTGCAAGCTTGCTCTATAACGATTGATAGGATAACTATCAGTAACTTCTCATCGTTCCCTACGACAACTGCAGATCGCAAACAAATAGGTGATAGTTCACAATGACTAAGTGTCCTTAATATATTCGATATCAACTGTCGTTTGTTCGTTTGAGATCTGTAGTTGTCCTAGGGAACAATGAGAAGTTACCGACAATCGGTCGGTAACTTCATATCGAGCGACCGTGCTAGCACACCAGGAGGGTTCGAGAAATAATAATAATAATTGGATAATTTGTAGAGCGCCGTTTTGTGAAAAATCACCTCAGGGGCGCTGTACAGTTTATAACGAATTCTTAAGCTCTATCTAGATTTATTATTTACAAATAGTTACAAAAATTACCTCAAGGGCGCTGTACAACTCATAATGAATTCTTAAGCTCTAACTAAATTTATTATTTGAAAATAGATACAGAAAACCTACTCACCTGGCAGGTCACTTCCGATAAACACACTTTAATTAGAAAGTTGAATAAACTACGAAATCAGTCTTACATTGTCCGCCGAAGAGTGCACATTGAAATAACCAGACCCTGCGCAGACATGTAAAGTTTGCTATAGTAAGGCAATAGTTTGCAGCGCAGTCTGATTGATCTGAACAAAATATTTAATTTTGGAAACAAAAGCTCGAACTTTTGTGTATCTGATTTGGGATTTGTAGTTAACTTTGTTTATTTTAAAAGATGATATTACAATGCGAGTTCCTTTATACTGTCAAATTCATTTATTGACAAATCACAGTCTGTCTCTCTGCTCTGCGCAACTTGGTTTATTCCTACGGTCTATCAACTTGGATGTCTATATAAATATATACTCATGTGGTAAATACGCCAGGTACTTCTCCACCTTCCTCTTCCCCATCTCCTTTCCTTCCCCGCTTACCTTCAGCCTCACAACATACCCCAAGTGGGGATGCCATAGTCTCACTGGCTCTAGATGGAAGCAGCTGGGACTCTTGTGAGGTGTTCAGTATAAAAAAAAGAAGACTTCAGGCTTTATTCTCGCAGAATCACAAACAACTAGTTTCTCAATAAGCCCACCTAAAAAATATTTCAAAATTTTTTTATTTCTTTCACCCGAAAAATCAATATTCAAATATTAAAGTATGGGCAATTTTATAGCGCCCCACAATGCTTTTTGTGCCCTCTGATTACTTTTGTGCCAGTAATCCTAAATTAGATCATAAAGATATATAAAAGTTATGCTTTTCCTTAAATTAAACTGAAGTTCCATAAATCTCAAAAATGCGGCACATTTTTGAGACAAAATGTCTTTACCGAGTGCTCAAAACTAGGTGCTTAACCAGAAAGGTGTTTTCGATTCTACTTAAGGATAAAGAAATGTCCTTAACCTTAAAATTAATAATGACTTTTACATTAACTGCGATTCCAGGGAGGAGTTTCCGATCCTTAATAATGACTTTCACGTTAGTTTCCAGTTCTCTCGAATGACAACAATATTTGGACATTTCTGCTGTCATCCGAGAGTTGAAATTGAAGTTAATTCAAAAATCGTTATATTTAAGGTTAAGGATAATTCATTATCCTTAAGTTGAACCGGTGTCGCCCGTCGAGTCATGAGTTCAAAACTTCTTATGAGCACATAGCAATTTCAATTATTGAAGTAGGATGAATTCCAAAATGGCTGGGTTATTCGTAACCCATGAATGTTTCTCTATTTAAAATCATTCTCAGCAAGGCAGTCGCACAAAAAAACATGTTTTCTAATCATTGAGTGCAACGTCCAAAAGTCATATACGCAATCCATGATCATTTCCAACACAGTATCGCGGCTGGGGAACCGAACTGGCTCCAGACCACCTGACAGAGCTGTACAACAAGCAGATGGAGCTGTGGTACCAGGTCTCCAGGAGGTCGTCTCTCTCTGCCCTGTCGCTGGCCTCGACTAATCACAGGTGAGAGAAAGGGACACACAATTTATTATCATGATGCTTTCACGCATAGAACTTTTCCCGTACAGTCAATAAATTTACCAAGTAATTTTGAAAGTATCTGCACATGGTTGAGAAGTAAATTAATTGAATAGTGGACGTTTGGATGAAGTGAAAAAAACCTTTTTTTTTGTACGGCAAAGAGTATGTATTATATATAATGGTTAGTCAATACAATATATTTTTATTCATTTTTTATTTCATCATCTGCCCTATATGGGTGCCAAAACTCAATACAATATTTTTTCTCTTTTCATTATTTGCCCCACACTGTGTGCCAAAAATCAACAACGCACCAAAAACAATGATTTTTCCAGGGTCATCGGGGGGGAGGATACCGACAGTAAGAGGACTAGTCCCAGCAAAAGGCTGAAGTCCTTCAAGTCGGCTCCTTACCAGTCCATCCACGCCAAACTGCAGGAGACCAAGATTCCTCAGGAGACGCCGGCCCAGCGAGCCCAGCGCAGAAAGCTGCAGGGACACAGCTTTGACAATACTTCTGTGTCTGAAGGTCAGTCTTGAAATCATAAGACAGAATGCCGAGTGTCTTTTTGTCATATTTGTTATTAATGATACAGAGTGAGGTGTATTGAAACAAATATAGCGGTGTCAACGCAATACATATTAGCAAAGTATGTATACTCTTTTCATTTATTGAAACAGTGTCATTTACATTTAAAGAATATGAAACGGAAAAAGATTTAGAAATTAAAAGATTAGATTAATTAATAGTTTTTCAATTATTTAAAAAAAAAATTGACAAGAAGAAGGACTGGTCGAGGGGTAAGGCTCTCTACTCCCAATCCGAAGGTCGCGGGTTGGAACCCTGCCTGCGCAAATAAATTCTATTTGATTAATTTGTGGTACTTCACAATTAATTAATTAAAAATAATATATAGATTATTTGCGGCATGTTCCAGAGTGGAAGTTACTCTTAGTATCGGCCTGGTGTAAGACCACCATTCAGAATTGCAACATTGCTTGAAATGGCTGTAGCCGTGTTTGTTGACCAGATCTGAATAGCCACGTATTTACCCAAATTCCATTTCCCCATCTCCTTCCCCTCCATACTACCTTCAACCTCACAACATACCATTAAAAAAGTGAACTTTGGTCTTGAACAGGCTCACGTTGTACGAGGGAGGAAGGAAACACAGAAGTCGGCCAATCGTTCCACAGCTGAGCTGTTGAACTCAAGAACGAGTTGTAGAAATGACTAATCGTCGCCTGAGTGCTTAATTGTCCAATCTCAATTTTAAATTTTGTTCAATCTCAAAATAAAAATAGAGTATCAAAAACGATAATGACCAGTTAACTAAGAATTTTTTTAACCAACGAGACCTTTACCTTTACGGCAGTGGCGGTTTTCTCTAAAGTGCGGTTGTGCGGTGAACCCCCATTAAAAATATGATAAAATAAAACAACCTTGTTGTACAGTAATATAAGCACATCACAGATAGCTCGACATTAAAATTCCGTCTTTAAAACTCGCGCCACAAATACGGTACCTATCTATTCCCATTTTGTGCGCGTTGCGATCCGCACACATTTGTCCATACAAAAAATCATAGCCGATACGAATCGCTGTGACGGTAGAATGGACAAAACTACGCAGCTTGGTGCGCTGCTCACGAATCAAGATGTCACGTGACCTCCGAACTTTGACGAGTCTCGCCGAAACGAAGCCCGAGATTGTCGCATTATGACCGGCTGACGGTCGACTTTTACACCGACGGATGCAAGTTAAATGTTATATATTATGGTCATTTAACTTTGTAGTCATTTTTGTACATTTTTTATTTTCTTGTTTGTGCATTTCTCCAACCGTTTACTAATGGCATTTGTAAATCTACTATTGAAGTGGACCGATTTTGACTTCTGTTTTCGTTTTTTTTATAGATAAGTCGTTATATCCCTTATTTACGAGTACATTTACTAAAGTTTCGGCAAACAACGTCGCTAGTTATGCAATTTTGTGTTGAGCTTTCCTAGTATTGTTTCGGCTTTCAAATTGAAAGTGGTTGCGTTTATCGGTAGTCGCGAATATTCTGTCCTAATTTTTTCACACAATGACGGAATACAGTGTTATATTAAAAAAATAACGCTAATGCTAATAAAAAAAGTTTGGAAATTAAATATTATTATTTTTTGTATACGTATATATTGGATTTTTAGTGTAAGTGAACAAAGCTAATTTTATTTCGTGGCCACCTTTATTTGTGTTTCTTGTTTTTTTATGTTTTAAAATATCAATTATATTATATTCTACATTCTACGCAATTATTCTTATTAAAAAAAAAAAAACAATAATAATTAGCAACGTACATTGAGTGTTGTAAAAACCATTAAACAATTTAAATCCTCTAAAATCATTTTGGTTGTTTAATAATTGTGTCGAGGAGTATCAAGTTATTTTAAAACAATAGTACCTATTTAGGTACCCCCCCCCCCCACTAACTTTATTTAATTTGTGTGACAAGAGTAAATTTTGATTAGACAATATAGATATCATTCCTCTCTTGAATTTCTGAACCCCCCGTTAAAAAGACCACGAACCGCCACTGCTTTACGGGAATAGAAACACCTATCATAATGTTTCATTGAAGTAATGAAAGAAAACCTCCTCCTCTGCCGAAACTGCCCGAAACCAGTGGGACAATGGAATCCCCAATTGTCGGGGTATGTTGTGGGATTGAAGGGAGTGGAAAAGGGGAGGGAAAATAGGAAGGTTGGGAAGTACCTGGCTACTCAGACCGAAGCAATTTTATGCGACGCTTCGGTTCTGAATGGTGGTCTTTCACCAGGGCGATACTGAGACTATCTACCACTCTAGAACGTGCCGCAAATATATTATTTTGTGAAATGTTTATTGTATTGCCTGACACCGATAAATTTGTTTTTATAGGCCTCAAAAATGTTAAATGAAAGATAGAATTCCTCGATAGGAGACCATAGAAATATTTATGAAAAACACTTAGGATGGGTCGTTTCACAGAATTTAAACAATTCATCAAATTTTAAAAATGATATTAAAGTTCTGTGAAAGTCCTATTTAAGTTCTGTGATTATCCAAGTGTTGTGAACCAACCGGCCCATGTAAAAATAATAACAGAACTTGAATAGAAGTTTCACAGATCTTGAATTTTAACTATGAAATTTTATGAATTGTTCAAATTCTGTGAAACAATCCTGTTGTTAATATTTGAGAAAATCAATTCAGAGTACTAGAATTTTTATATCAATTGTAAAATTTTATTAACAATATTTTCTATATATATTAAAGATGAACAATTATTATTATTTCATTGATGTTCTATATTATAGGTATTGCAGCAAGAGTTGACGCAAACACAGATGAGTTGCCTGCATACTGTATGTTTCAAACTTCAAAATAATTTCAAAGTAAAATAAAATAATTGAATTGAATTCAATAAAAAGAAATCACTGAAAAACTTTCGAAAAAAATTTGAATTCCAAAATTTTATTAACGAATAGTGTATTGTCCCTTTTTTGCTAATAATAACAGTAATTGGAGGTAGGCGAGACCACAGGCTGTTTCTCAGTGACGTTTCAAAAGGATATCACTGTCGGAAATGTGTACATTGAACGGTGAGCGCTGTAGCGCTACCTTACAGGGGTTAGAATTAACATTAGTACAGCGAAATTTGTACAGCGCCCTTGAGGTGATTTTTCACAAGAACGGCGCTATACAAATCATCCAAATAATATTATTATTATTAGAATGGGAACTGAATGTCCATTAATAACTCTATACGCGCAATGTCTGTGGAACTCGACACGGTATGTTCCGCAGAACCGAATAGTCAGGTAATTTCACATGTTACAATAAAAACAATAATGCATGGTGCAGACGCGAAGCTCACATCAAAAGATACTTTATAACACAATAGCGTTTGCCATACAATCCCATACAGACCCGCCAGACGTAAAAAGATGATGTGTTATAAGCGCGGTTCGAGTCTTCGCTATTCGGCGTTATTCTCCGTAACCGCTAGCGGCGCAATATCAGAAAAGTTATGCGACCCCACCTCCGCCGTAAACAGGAGAGGGAGTCATTTTGAATACACGGAGCGCAGTGCTCGAACCACTGTCAGCCGTCAAGTTAACATATCCAGTACAAAGAAATGATATTTCCTCGGCCTCTTCCGAATTCAACTGACCCCCTCTCCTGCCGTAGGAAGAAATCTTTTATAACGTAGTGTTTCGGTAGAATAGATACTTTATAACACAGTATCTTTTGATGTGATCTTCGCGTTTGTCGCCCGCTTAAGACGATGACACTTGCGTTGCGATGCGGACGATAAACAATTGTGGCGGGTATCGGCCAGTGTAGATACCCAATGTGTGAGTCCTACCAACAAGTTGGAATTCTAGCCAAACCATCAGGGTAGCAGAACAAAGTTAGGATCCAATCCGGCGTTACAAAACATACTTAATATGCACAAATACACACAACCCTAAGTAAATGTTGTTTGGGTCAACTCTAATTGCAATAAATTATAATATTATGATATGTATATTAATTTAAAGAATGTCGTTTACCGCAATGTCCTGTGAAGTTTTTATTCAATGTGCTTAAAAATTATATGTTGCAATATTAAACTAAAGTAGGTAAGTTTTACAAATTCAATACTTCTTACAACACTATATATAAGATATATTATATTTAAAATTTCTTTATCTACATTTTAAAAACACTAACCCCTCACAAATAAACTTTTTTTAAGTTTTCCACATCTGATTTTTCACACCCATTTTCAAGTAAGAGTAGAAAACATAGGAGGTTGCCGCTTTTCGTCAAATGGCAATACTAAAATTATAACACACGGTGGAAACGTAAAGCTGTATAACCTACAATTTTGTAAAAAAACAATAAACACATAAAAGTGGGAAAAATATTTTTTCATTGCAATATAGTCGTAGGTACCCACTGATCTCAAAATTAGAATAGGGAAGTTGAGTGAAAAATATTTTGACTTATAAAAAATATGTTCATGTAGATGACATTCAAACTTAAATACCAGTTTTTTTTTTTTAAAGTTCGTTTTCATAATTAAATTAATTCTACAAGTTTGAATTTTATTAAAGCCCGCGAAAACGGCGGCAAGAGCATAACACCGTGCGGCAGAGTCCGTGACGTAACCCGGCCCTTGCTTGTGTGAAATATAAGGGAAAATATTTACAAAACCGGGACACGCTTAATACGGATGAAAAAAATAAATTTAAAAAGTTGTAGTAGTTAGATATTTACTAGTACTATCCAATTCAGTTACAAATTTTTTAGTCCCGGTTTTTATATTTTCTACTCTTATTTGACAAAGTATACCCTATATTGATGATTGTTTATCAGTTGTGTACAATTTAAAACACATTTATTAGTAAGGCCCTAACTAACTAACCATTAATAACATAACCAACAGCGGCCAAAATTTTGCAAAAGATATCAAAGATTCAAACGAAGATGAATCGCTAAAAAGCCGAAAATGTAACTCGGCTACATACCTTGAAATAAATATATTTCCCTATGGATTTCCATCGTCCTTTCATTCACTTACAGCAGATACATCTTCCACAAACATAAAACTTAATACAATAATATATTATTAACACAAACTTTGATCCAATAAATACACACTAAAGAAGGGTTGTTTAACAGAAATTCAAATGTAACATTGTCATCAATGGCCATTCAGCGCCATATTGCTTTTTTGACAGTTGAAAGGTACCCGTTAAAAGACGGTTCTAAGTCCGTTTCATTTTTTGAACGAATTGTGATCAGCAGAAGAGGACAACTACTGTCATATTGTTAAGCTTGTCAGCTTATTATAATCTGGTAGAAAGCTGAATCGCACCTAGAATGGCATTTAACGGGGACCTTTCAACTGTCAAAAAAAGATTGCTGAATGGCCATTTTATGGCAACGTTATATTTAAATTTTTGTGAAACAACTTTTTGTGAAACTTGTTTTACAGAATTTGAACATCTCATCAAATTTTAAAATTCAAATTCACGTTTTGTGAAAACTCTACGCAAGTTCTGTTAGTTTTACAGTACTTAGATAATTAAAACTTGAATAGGACTTTCACAGAACATGAATATTAACTTTGATATTGAATGAATTGTTAAAAGTCTATGAAACAACTATCGACCAAAGAAGGACGAAACAACCCATTTAGTAAATTTCTGTTAGAAGCTATTATAAGTACAGTATAAGATTTATGTATTTTATTGACTGGTTGTTCCACACAATTTGAAACAGTTCATCAAATTTCATAGTTAAGTTTTAAGTTCTGTAAAGGTTCATTTTAAATTCTGTTACTATATAAGTATTGGCCAGTTTCTTCACAAAACTGAAATAACAACAATTGAATAGAACTTTTGCAGAATTTGAATATTAACTTAGAAATTTGATCAATTATTCAAATAATGTGAAACAACCCCTTCCTTAGGTATTTTCCTAATTATTCACATAAAATTTACGGATAAATTATACGAGGTGTGTAAAAGCAAAGGCAGCAATCTCTATTCCGGCCAGATTGCTATGTTTGCTTTTGAAATGACATGGAGATTGCTATCTTTGCTTTTACATACAATATTACATACAAATATTGTACGTAATATACGTGTATACAATATGTGTATGTAATATTGTAAGTAAATGCAAAGATAACAATCTGCATGTCATTTCAAAAGCAAACATAGCAATCTGGCCAAAATGGAGATTGCTGCCTTTTCTTTTACACACCTCATATTTAGTATTGCTTGTATTAGAAATTTACAAAGTGGAATTTTGCACCCTAGAGTGCTGAAACCACCAGATGTCAACTTACATTCAAAGCAGCATGGATTATGTTAATAGATGTGTCTGTCTTTGTCTACTGTACTTTTTCCAACTTTAATGCCTGTCTTGTTGTAAGTACATTATTATATAAATTCACTTATCCATTACTTTTACATCATATTGAAAAACATGCATTATTTTTATAAGTAAATATTTTATTTTTATTTTTGTAGACGTTGCACTCCTAGCCAGAAATCATAACTCCAAAACATTTAAACATAATATTGTAAATCTGCGATTTAGTGGTTTGATCGGTTGAAGCAAGTTTATGCCGTTTAAAAAAATTAGATGCTTTGATTTTGAAAAAATATTAACAAATAGCGACCAATTTATTGCAAAAGTAATACGAAATCTAAGATAAAAGCTGCATACTGAAACATGTCAAAAATGCAGCAAACCAGAGTTGTACATGCATGGAGAAAAATTTTATTCTAAAATAAGATCATTTTATTCGTAAAAACGTTTAAAAACAGGACTGAAGTTCTTACGAACAAATTAACAGGGTTTCAGTGTTGATTGGCGAGAACATGTAAGAATAATTTGTTGGTATACGTAATTTCGTATGTATACCAACAAATTATTCTTACATTTTCCCCCCAATAAACATTGAAACACTGTTAATTTGTTCGTAAGAACTTCAGTCCCATTTTTAACCGTTTTTACGAATAAAATGATTGTATTTTAGAATAACATTTTTCTCCGTGTGGGTACTCTCAGTATCGCTATGATGAAAGTTAAGATTTCGGGAACTAAACAAGGCTAAAATGACTTTAGCCTTGTTTAGT
The DNA here is from genome assembly GCA_951813805.1 of Limnephilus auricula. Taxonomy (NCBI): domain Eukaryota; kingdom Metazoa; phylum Arthropoda; class Insecta; order Trichoptera; family Limnephilidae; genus Limnephilus; species Limnephilus auricula. The sequence goes on from OX638415.1 coordinate 10,415,739, forward strand.
TGCCAGATCTGAATAGCCGGGTAATTCCCTACCGTCCTCTTCCCCGTCTCCTTCCCTTTTCCATTACCTTCAGCCTTACAACATACCACGATTCGGGATGCATTAATCCCATTGAGTTGGGAGAAGTTAAGACTCCTATGTGATACCAACTCACATAATGCATAAAAAAAAATCACTTAACCTCTTGTGTGCCGACATATGTTAACGATATTTAAAAAAATCATTCTTCTGAATATATGCTTCTTAACTTAACTTTCGGTAACTTCTCATCGCTCCCTAGCGTGACTGCAGATCTTCAACAATAAGTGACAGTTCACAATGACTAAGTTTCCTTAATATATTCAACATCAACTGTTGTTTGTACGTTAGCGATCTTCAGCTGTCCTAGGAAACGATGAGAAGTTACCGAAAATGTTATCCTGTCAATCCTTATCGATCGAGTGTTCTATGAGGCCTGGTGTGCTAGCACGGTCGCTCGTTATGAAGTTACCGACGGATTGTCGGTAACTTCTCATCGTTCCCTAGGACAACTGCAGATCTCAAATGTACAAACGACAGTTGATATCGAATATATTAAGGACACTTAGTCATTGTGAACTGTCACCTATTCGTTTGCGATCTGCAGTTGTCGTAGGGAACGATGAGAAGTTACCGATAGTTATCCTATCGATCGTTATAGAGCAAGCGTGCTAGGGCCTCTGGTAGGATTTTAGAATTTACGAAAACATCATTTTGCCAAAAACAAATGAGTTATTATGGAAATAGAATCAGTTGGCGCTCGGTGAAAATTTTGCATCAGCGATCCAGTTTTATCGTCGTTTGAATATTAATTCTCGCAATATATTTTTTTAATAAATTTAGTCTTGTGGTACGGTCGTTATTTGTAATATAAATAAATAAAAAAACTGACTGCAAAGCATGAACTTGATCAACCTATTAAAATCACAAACATTTTTGAAAAAAAGATTTGGTAATTACATTTTCATAAAGCTTGACTTTTTATTAATCCGTTCCTATAACATAATCTTAAATCCTTAATGGGAACAGATTGCCTTTTCATACAAAACTTAAATTTGTATTTGATGCCTTCGTACCCAACCAAACTTAATTATTAATATGTTTATCTAAAGTATAGCAAATATCTACTAAGGATATCAACTATTTTATTTATTTGTATTTTAAATTATGATATACAAGCTTTTGCCGTAGTTTTTACTTTGAGTAATCTATTTTCTTTTCCTAGGTCTTCTCTACATTTATACCAAAATTCTTAACCGATTTATTTAAAATATGTATAATTCTTGATTCGCTTCAAAGTATTAGGCGAGTACTTCAAATAAATTCACTAATTTAAATATTTTCGAAAATAGAATTTTGATTTAACAATCATTGTTTTGCCAAATGTCATTCTCAAATTTTGACATTTTCTACTAAACAATAATTATTATTTTCAATATATTGAAAATAAATAGCTAGCTTTATAAGTATAGCCTATATGTATGAGCATATTATTATTATGTTTCATTAAAATCCATTCAGTAAATTTTGCGTGAAAGAGTAACAAACACACATACATCCATACAAACTTTCGCATTAAATTTATAATATTTGACGATTATCCGTGGTCGAGTGGTAAGACACTTGACTCCCAATCGGAAGGTTGCGGGTTCGAACCCGGCTTGTGCAAACAAATTTTATTTGATTAATTTGTGTTATTTCACAATTAATTAATAAAAATAATATATACTATATTTGTGGCACGTTCCAGAGTGGAAGATACTCTCGGTATCGCCCTGATGTAAGACCACCTTTCAGAATTGAAACGTTGCTTAATAATGGCTCTAGCCGTGTTTAGTGACTAGATCTGAATAGCCAGTTACTTTCCCACCTTCCTCTTCCCCATCTCCTTCCCTTCCCCACTTACCTTCAGCCTCACAACATACTCCAATTGGGGATGCCATAGTCTCACTGGCTCCAGAAGGGAGCAGTTGGGACTCTTGTGAGGTTTCTCTATAAAAATAAAAAAAAAGATAGGCCACTAAAGAAAGAATTTTATCATGATTTTAGAGGCAACTTTGGCATTTTTTTTTAGAGTTGATTGTAAATAATAAAAATTATCTTGCCCTACCTATTATTTTAATATAATTAAAAACAAAACATTTAAAAAAAAGCGTTTTTGTGGCAAAAAATTTCAATATATATGACATAATATTTGTGATTCAACGAAAATTGTTCGTTTGTAATTTGATCGGCATAAAAGCAAAACTGCCACTCTCCAAAAGTACTATTTTCGGTAAATCACTTTTTTTTAATAAATTTTTTATAACAATTTTTGCTTTTATACCCCACATTTAAAATAAGAAACTCAAAATGCTTATATTAATAATTTGTATTGTTTTATTTTATATTTACAAAGTACACAGAGCAAAATTACTTTTTTAAATGAATATCATTAAGTCATAAATAATTGCCATAGTTGCCTCTAAAATCATTCACATATACATATCTCTCTCTCTGGTTTCAATCCTGGGATTGGTTTGCAGCAATTTCCTTTATTTTTTTCTTCCATTCTTCCCTGTCTTGTGCGGCTCTTTTGAGGTCTGCATATGATGAGCAGCGCATGTCCACCAGCAGGTCCTCCAGGTACTCTCGGCGTGGGCGTCCCCTAGAGTTTGTCCCCTCGGTCATACCCTCTATTATGGCATGCAAGAGGCCTTCTTGTCGTATTATATGACCGATCCATCTTGCACGCCTTTCGGACAAGGTTCTGAGCAGGTGCCTTCCTCCTTCGATTCTTTGGAGAACCTCCTCATTTGTAATGTGGTCTATCCAGGAAATTCCTAATACATATATCATACTAATATTATACTAATATATATAATACATATATCATACTAATATTATAAACGCGAAAGTTTGTATGGATGAATGTATGTTTGTTACTCTTTAAATCGAAATTTAATTAATGGATTTTAATGAAACTGTACAATAATATAGCTCATACATCAGAATAACTTATAGGCTATAATTTATAAAGCTAGCTATTTATTTTCAATATATTGAAAATAATAATTATTGTTTAATAGAAAACGTCAAAATTTGAGAATGACGTTTTGCAAAACAATGATTGTTAAATCAAAATTCTATTTTGGAAAATATTTAAATTAGTGAATTTATTTTAAGTACTTGCCTAATACTTTGAATCGAAACAAGAAATATACACATTTTAAAGAAATAGATTAAGAATTTTGGTATAAACGTAGATCGGACCTAGGAAAAGAAAATAGATTACTTGAAGTACAAATCCTATGCAGACGAAGTCGCGAGCAGAAGCTTGTTTGTCTATATTTTATTATTTAAATCACAAATCAATAAAGTAGCACACATCCATAATAGATATTTATTACAAATTTAGATTAAAAAATAATTTTTCAGCTTGGTTGGGTATTTTGGTCTCAAATCCAATTTTAAGTATTTTTAATGAAAAGTTTCGCTCAGCCGTTCTTTTTAAAATCATCCGATTATTTTTATTTTGCTTCACTCTTTGTATGTTTGTACCTTTCTAATTTTATTCATTTAAATGTGCATGTCGTTAATTCAAGTTTCCCATATTTCCATTAAGCATCTTTTTTAAACGTTATTCGGGAAACCAAACCAAACAAACTCCGGAAATTTCTAATTCGTTAACATTACGTCGCTCCAGTTCGTTTTTGTCCAACAGACCATTTTTCGTGAAATTGAGTTAAGTGTGCAATTGTTCTCAAAAAGCCTTTATTCATATGATAATCGTTCCATAACAATTATAAAAGATTATTTAAGGGGTTTTCAAAATGCACTTTGTCTTACGTCCTCCAAAATGTATGTGCTTTTATCGTAAAAAAAATTTAAAGTGTCATTTCTCCTGATTTACGTTTTGGTCTGTTGGATAAAAATGAACTGAAGCGACGATTATTCAAAATGTTTTTAAAAGTTGCAGGTTTTAACAAATTGGCAGTGCTTTTTCTGCTAATGTGATTTCGTAAAATACTATGGGTTGGATTTTTAGCAAAATCGCTCCTACACAATACTTGCACCTAACCACAGATGTGTCGCTCGAACACCGGTGTCCGGATGACAGATGAGAGGTTAAAAAATAAACTGCGATTTTTAACCCTTTTGTTTAAAGAAACTGTACATGGCCAAGGTCAGAATCGCTTGCGTCAATATCATTCCAGACGTTTCTTTTTATTTCAAAACTCTAGCCTCTCGGAATGCTCTGATATTAAATTTCTATGGAATTTGGTCATATGTGGACAAGTTTCATCTGACATTCAAGAGGTTAATAGGCATGTAGATTTTGAGAACAGTTTTTGAAAGAAATTTAAACCTTTAAAAAATAAACTTAAAATAATTGTCCCAAGGAACTCTGCGGTTGAGCCGTTAATATCCTCGACTACGAATCCAAAAGTTGCAGCTTCAACTCCCAGGGTGCAAAAATAGATTTGATTTTATTAATTTGCATTAATTCACATTTAATAAATATAAAAGTATATTTGAGGCACGTTCTAGAGTATAGATACTCTCAGTATCGCCCTGATGCTATAATATTAAACATTCAGAATCGATACCTTGGTTAAAATGGCATTAAGCATGTTTTGTGATCAGATCTGAGTAGCCAGGTACTTTCCAACCTTCCTCTGCCTCAACTCATTTCCTTCCCCAATTCAATACTTCAGTCTCCCAACATTCCAGATGATATATTTCAGATGACATTCAATTTAGGAGGTATCGTCGCCCCGAAAACATTAATTGTATAACCAAAACCTCTGCCATAGGTCACGCCAAGTAGTTTGCTAACTTACGGGTGCCGAGCTCATGGAGCGAGGTTTGTCCAGATCGTCCAATTGCATCGCAGTGGGAGAGATGGATTTATACGTCTGTCACTCCTGGACACACTGACCCCCCGATACCTACCTTCATACCTTTTTTCCGTACTATCTTCCTTAAAGACCCACCACACAGCATCCCCAAATATGATATAGCCTTGAGGAAAATGTGGCCTTGGGTGTGGAGATAATAATAATAATAATAATAATAAGCCTTTTATTCTGGACTTCTGTTAGGTACATGAATTTAAGCATTTTTTGTTTGTTATAATATGTTTGTTAATGTATCCCGAAGCTCAGTTTGCCTCTTGGCATAGGCCTCCTCTAACATTTTCCATTGGGACCTGTCACGCGCTGCTCTTCTCCATTGATGTCCAGCCGTGAGTTTTAGGTCATCTTCCCATCTTATGTGTTGACGTCCTCTACTTCTCTTGCCATCTCCGTAGTTACTCATTAAAATATATTTGTTTTTATTTCGCATGCTGCCACTGGCTAGAACTTTGGGCCTGCCCAGTAAAAGCGTGGGATGCTATTTCAGTTTGTTTTGGATTTGTTTCCTCGAGTATCAATAACACATGACATTCCTTCATTCACCTCATCCATCTTCAGATCAACTGTCGCCCGCTTAATCCTTCTGTGATTTTAATTTTGCAGCAAAACCAGGACGCGCCAGCGCTCGAACAAGTCCTCGAAAGCAATTGAATCTCGTTATAGGTGCGCGAGGAGCCAGCGCCGAGCCCGCGCCGCTCTTCCGCTCCCCGAAGCGCCGTCCGCGCTCCGCCGACCCTAAGCCGCTCAGTCAGACTCAGCCCGAGGAACGTCGCCGCCCTAGCAAGCCCGTCGGTCAGTGGAGATTATAATAGATATATTAACCCATATCAGCTTCGTGACAAAACAGAACTGTGACAATACAGGACATTGAATAGAGTGGAATATAAGCCAATCTAACATAACCTCAACTCACCTCACCTAAACTAACCTAACATAAACCCGTTAACGGAAAATATTTTCTATTTAAACACACCTTTAACCTTTGAATTGTCAAGCTCCTGCAACTTAATAATATGTCTGTGTGCTGAGGGTAGAAAACCCACAACAGAAAGTATTGTCTCGTTGAAGACAAAGATAATAAAATTAAAATACTAACAAATCTAAATCTAGGATCGATCATCGTCTTACCGGGATAAACGCCTTAATCAATTCGGCCACTGAGACCTCTTATTTTTAAGTAATTTTTATCAATCTCATATTTCAATTTCAGAATTAACAATCCTATCTTAGACCATTCTTTTCCATATTTGAAAGTTAGCTACCTTTTTAAATGGAATAACAATAACATGGGAATAACCTTCGTTATTATCCACTCGAGCGCTTTTTGCCACATTATGGCACTATTTCCAACCTTGGATTGCTTTCTTGCCAAAATGTGGCAAATTTAAAAAACAAAAAATTTATTGAAACGGCTATATAATATATTGTACATTAAAAATATAACAAAATAAATATTCTCTAGATTCTTTAAAATGTTTTAAGGTTAAAGATTTAATTATGTTTTTTTTATAAATCCTACAAATATGTGATAATAGATAAAAGATAGGGGAATTCATTGGCTATATAGAACTATAATCGTTTTGTATGTCTCCATATTCAAATTCGGAGGTATGATTTTTTTTTAATATGGGCGGAAAAATTTCCTCTAGCAATCCGAGAAAAAATATTTTAATTACTCTATTGCTCCAGTGGCAAATAAAACATTGAAAAAAGTCAATAGGTGTCCCATATAAATAAACTCCGATATGTTTATCCGAGACAACATCTAGGTTTCAAATCAGTTCTTCGAACATTTGTTTCCATTTAAAAAGGTAGCTGCCAAAAATGTGGAAAAAATCAGTTGAAAATAATATTGTTAAATCTGAATTTGAAAAGCAAGATTATCAAAAATGACTTAAAAATAAAGAGGTCTCTGCGGCCGAGTTGATTAAGGCGTTTGTCCTGGTAATTCAAAACCTGGGTTCGAGTCCCAATTGCGACCGTTACCTTTTTATTTGTCTATGTCTTGTTTGTTTTAATAATTTTGGTTAATTTATTAGTCTTTATCTTTAATGATACATTATTTTCCATTTCCGATCATAAAATTTTTTTTTTACAGTAATTAAGATGTAAAAAGTATAATTTTTGATAATTATGCATATTAAGAGTGTTTAAATAGTAAATATTTACCCAATTATTTTATTATGTTCTGATTTGTCACTGTTCTGTTTTATCCGGTTACCTTTTCTATCAAATGCGTTTATAGCTCGCTTGCAATGTTGCACTGCCAATACATACATTATTACTGTGGGTGTGCTCTTACTAGTAATTTATTTGGTAAAATGGTATAATCATAATAATTGGTCTGAAATATATTGTGTTTGTGTCGATTATAAGGTGTGAAATGTGTGCTCATATCGACCCTAAGGTTAGAAACATGTGCTCATGTTGACTATTTGATCAATATATAGTTACATTCATGACTTAGGCGATGTGTTAGATGTCCTAAGAATTAAAGTGATCAGATTTAAAACAAGTGCTCATGTTGATTATTTGATCAATAAATGGTTGCGTTCATGGCTTAGGCTGAAATATGTGCACAACATTCCTAACATGTGCTCAATTGTGCTGATCTTGATTATTTGACCAATAAATGGTTATGTTCATGGCTTAGGCTGAAAACTGTTCTCATATCTTTCCTAAGCTTTAAAACATGTGCTGATGTTGATTATTTGATCAATAAATGGTTACGTTAATGGCTTAGGCTGAAATATGTGCTCATACCATTCCTAAGCTTTAAAAAATGTACTGCTGTTGATTATTTGATCAATAAATGGTTTCATTCATGGCTTAGGCTAATATATGTGCTCATATCATTCCTAAGGTTTAAAACATGTGCTCATGTTGATTACTTGATCAATATGTGCCTACATTCATGGCTTGGGCTGAAATATGTTCTCATATCATTCCTAAGGCTTAAAACATGTGCTGAAGTTGATTATTTGATCAATAAATGGTTACGTTCATGGTTTAGGCTGAAATATGTGCTCATACCATTCGTAAGCTTTAAAAAATGTTCTGATGTTGATTATTTGATCAATAAATGGTTTCATTCATGGCTTAGGCTAATATATGTGCTCATATCATTCCTAAGGTTTAAAACATGTGCTCATGTTGATTACTTGATCAATATGTGCCTACATTCATGGCTTGGGCTGAAATATGTGCTCATATCATTCCTAAGGCTTAAAACATGTGCTGAAGTTGATTATTTGATCAATAAATGGTTACGTTCGTGGCTTAGGCTGAAATATGTGCTCATACCATTCCTAAGCTTTAAAAAATATTCTGATGTTGACTATTTGATCAATAAATGGTTTCATTCATGGCTTAGGCTAATATATGTGCTCATATCATTCCTAAGGTTTAAAACATGTGCTCATGTTGATTACTTGATGAATATGTGCCTACATTCATGGCTCAGGCTGAAATATGTTCTCATATAGATTCTGAGATCTGTAATAAATATATAGTCACTTCCTAACTTGGTCTGAAATGAATACATGACGTGAATCGTGTTGATTATTTGAAAGATTATATTTTGATCATATACAATATGTTTAGATGGTTCATGGCTTAGGGCCGATATATAGACTGATAATGATTATATTGTTGGAAGATGGGCTTATATTTTTAATAATTTTTCTGCAAAATTTTCCTCAATAAACCTAACCAAACCTTTTGTAAATTATCAATATGAGAGTGCACTTACACCCTAAATATCCAAATGCAATAACAACACACAAACTAAATAAATTAATTCAATTATGGCAAAATATGTAATTTATCCATAGAAAATTATTCAAACCTGTGTAAGTAAGAATAATTTTATCTCAAAATACTAGAAATGCCTCCCGTGTAGATTTGAATGGAAACCGATCTAGCACCTTTCGGTTCTAGTCCGTTTAGCACTCTCTCTATCTCTCTTACACTTGCCTGAAATTGTATATCGCCATCACATTTTCGTTTAAAAATATATACCTAGTGAAATAATATCATTACTGATAAGAAGTCCTTGTGTTTCGTGATCCAATTATAGGCCTAATTTCGACCTATATTTCCATACAAAACTGTGTTTTACCATGATTACTAAATTCAAATGGGATGGCGATATACAATTTCAAGCAAGTGTAAGAGAAACAGATTGCTAAATAGTCTAGAACCAAAAGGTACTTCGTCAGTGGCACATTTGTTTCTATTCAAATTTGTATGTAAGACACTTCTAGTGTTACATTCTTTAACGCAAAAGTGTGTGTTTTTGGTTTAAAAATTCGATCGCATAGAATTATTATAGATGATGCTTTAATTAAATATTGCTAGTAGAACACGTTTTGGCCTTTGCTGTGACTAAGCATCTTTTTGATAAGTCACTTTATAAGCCTAGAAAAAAATAAAGCATCAGGCCTTTAAAAAATGTAATGAAGTGTAAAATCTCCTACTTACGAACCCATTTTCGGATTTTACTGTATAATGTGGCAAATTAATTACGTTATTATCAAAAAATATTTAAATATTTGTTTCTCAGAAAAATTAAATAAAACATGCAATTTGGAGATGTTATTTTGCATAAATCATAACAGGCGGCCGGTGTTAGGTCGAAAATTCAACCTTTTCCACTGGAGCGACAGCAATTTAAAACTTTTTTCTCAGATTGCTAAAGCTTATTATTGATTCCGCCCACATTAAAAAAAACATACCTCCGAATTTGAATATGGAGACATACAAACTGATTATAGTTCTACATAGCCAATGAATTCGCCTATCTTTCGTCTATTATCACATATTCGTAGGATTTATTTTTAAAAAAATTATAAAATCGTTAACTTCAAAACTTTTTAAAGAATCTAGAGAATATTTGTCATATTTTGTCAGCAAAGCTATTTGACCGGTCAGTGGTTCAGTGGGCATCGCGTTTGGGTCTCACCCAGGCGTTCCGTGTTCGATTCCTCGGCTGGCTAAGTCCTCCACCACAACACAAGCAACATCTTCCGCTTAGTGTGGTGGTAGTAGGAGATTTTCAAATGTTGTTGGGTTATTCGTAACCCGGGAATGTTTGTCTTTCTTTTTAAAAAAAATTTAAAAAATTAAAATTAAAAAAAATTAAAAATTAAAGCAAACCGTGGTTTTGGAAATAGTGCCATATTGTGGCAAAAAGCGTTCGAGTGGTTATGGCCATTTGCATAATGCGCGATTTCATCCGAATCTGTTTGTTACATGTCACCTTAAAGGTTTCGCCTTCATTTTTTTAACCCTTCGATCAAATTACTTTTGAAATCTATCGATTATTTTGTCTTTCACTAATTTCATCAAGAAGCGAAAAGAATGAAAAAACCTAGTCAAAATATATTATATTATATTTGCACTAAAGCACTGCTATTAATCTTGCCTTTTTATTTCCATGTTTAATGTTTTAGCTATGGATTCTTCCTATAAATATTATTAGGGGTATTCCACCATCTCTGAGTATACCATCAATTTGTTTTATGCATTGAGTACAGTATTGTATCATCCGTTTCACTGAAGCAATCCGTCAAATAAATGCCTGTTTTTCCCCCCAAGAAATCCTGTGATTAAACCTACTTTACAAGTGGTTACTCAACGTTTACTCAGTGATGGTGAAATACATTAAATACACTATGTTTCCTTGTAAATAACCAATTGCTTACTTTTATTGCACTTTCTTCTTATTTATCTAAGGGGGTTTCTAACTTCTTTATTAAGTCGGAGTTTATCATTCGGTACTCGAACCTATGAATACTAGTGGCTATATATTGGATAAGTTGGCCGAGTTTTCCAACTAAGTATTTTATTTTTAATAATATTCATTATAGTATGGATTAGCTATTAGGAGGATGGTGAGAAACCCCCTTAGATTTGTAACACCATTTTATATGTTTCATGCTAGATATATTATTATAAAAGAATAACGCCGTTCTTCCATGGAGCTACTTTCAAGTGACGCGATCGCCGCTCGTCTGTGCCTTCGATACTATTATTGGTATTTGTAAACGCCGCTACGAGCAGCACTAGCAAAAGTAGTATGACAGGTAGCGGGTAGCGGCGATTGTAAGTAGCTCCGTGGACGAAGGGCGTAAGAGCAAAAATAAATAAAAGCTTATATTAAATTGTCACTATTGTTTTGTACTTAAACGAGGTTTTCAGAATTTCGAATGCATTCAGAATTTTTTAAACATATTTTTAATATGCTGATATTTTTTGAACATATTGATTATACATAATATATACATAAAATTATGCATAGTATATAATTCTGATATAACAAAAGATATTATCATATTAACTATAACTCATTAACGACCTGAGCTTTTTAAATGTAGCATGATCAACATTTTAAAATAAAAAATACATTTTATAACGACAAGAATTCATTAAATATACTTGTTGTAAACAAATAAATTTAACAAAAGGTTCATTAAAGTTTTATAATATAAATTAACAAATGGCATTGGTCCCAGTTCTCTGAACTTCTGTCACATGACATGACCGATAAGCAACCCAACTCACAATTTGAGCTAACGTTGACGGGCCGAGAATCCGAAAACAAATCGAAATAGCATTTTTGGCCGAGTTGAAAATTTTCAAATAATATGACACAAGTTTGGTCAACTGGGCCTAACAAATTATATGGCATTTTACAAATTTAATATCTTCTCTATAATGACATTTTTTCATTGTGCTGACATAATTTTGATATTCTTTTTTAAAATATAATAAATGTAGTAAAAAATATGCCAAAAGTGCTTAAATTTATTGATATTAAAAAGCACAAGTTCTTAAGGTGAATGTCAAAAGAATTCATATTCTTCGCTTTCGTAGATGGCGCTCGTATAGTATTTTTTACTTATAAACGTTTTGTAGAAGTTATGCTTTGAAATATTAAGAAAAATGAATTGTTTGCGCATGTACACAAGCAATATGACTATGAATAGTTTTGTCAATTAAAAAACTCAAATCTTTCCAGAAAGGCTAATAAATACAGTATTGGATTGATTCACTAACGCAATTAGGGAATGCAATCTCGTTCTCGCGAGATCTCGGCCTTTTTTAGCGAGATTGATCTCGGTTGAAAAAAGGGCGAGATCTCGTGAGTTTAAGGAGATTGCACTCGAGCATAAAAACGTCTTAGCGCCTCCGCCCACTGAGGCAACTGAAAACTCTCAACTGCCAACTGTCTTTGTATGACAATGTGATGGCCCGCGTACTTCACAATCACACAAAACCCCGTTGTCAATGGTAACGCAAGCGGTAACTCCATGGTAACTCGCAACTGGCACTGCTGGTTGCTGTGGTCGGCCATTGCTAGATGCCAGCTGTTAGCTGATTGTTCTTCGTCTATGGTTAAACAAGCTTTTTGACCAATCAAGACATAGAAACCAGCCAGTTTTAGTTTGTTTTCAGTTGCCTCAGTGTGCGGAGGCGCTTATTCTTAAGGAGCTATTTTCAAAATAATTCGTAATAATGGCTTGTGATTTCAACTGAACAAATCTTTCATTTGATTGGTATAGTTTGTTAATTAATCTGTAATTTCTAATAGCCTGACTAATTGGTATATTTTGTTAATTAATCTATAATATCTAATGGAATAAATATAGTTTTATTTAATTGATAATAATATCTCAGTTTAATAGTCAACTCAACTTAGAGTTTCATGTTTTTTGACTTCTCGTTGTTTTGTTTGTCATAAAAGAACTGTTTTATTACTAAAAGATTTTTGTTTGATAAAGAGAAGACTGGTTGTTTCTTTCATTTGTTATTTGATAGATACGTACGTCAAAGTTTATTTCTTAGAAATTTATCAAAAAATTATAGACAAACAATGTTTGATTGAAAAATTCGTGAAAATAAATGTTTATCTTATAATACTTATAATTTTTTTTTTCCTAAATTATTCAAATATTGTGATTATTTGCAAAAAAAAACACAAAACTGCCAATCTTGCGAGTTCTCGAAATTGGCGAGATCTCGCAGTATTGTTATTCATAAACTCGCTGGATCTCGCTTGAGCCCCAATCTCGCGAGATTTGCATTCCCTAAATGCAATATTGTATTTGTTAGCCTTTCTTTGAGTTTTTTAATTGATAAAACTATTTATTCGTACTCATATTGGTTGTGTACGTGCGCAAACAATTAATTTTTCTTAATATTTCAAAGCATAACTTGTAAAAAGCGTTTAAAAGTAAAATAATTATGAAAGAGTATAGAATATGAATTGACAATCACCTTAAAGTAAAACATATTCTATTTAAGACGTTTTTTGTGGATTTTAATAAAATACGCTCATTTGCAATGACCGATTTTTTTAAATTGTTCGAAATAATATTGTGTGCCAAATAGTTGCCTTGAAATAAAAAAAATATATGTAAAAATCAACAACACATCTCATTCTTTCATTCCTCATCTTTTTATTTTTGCAAACAAACATTATGAAAAGAATCTTTAATTTCGAAATCTCCCAATCATAAAAAGTTAAAGTTTGTTTTTAAATAATGTTTGAATAAAAAAACCTTCAAATTGAATAATATTTTATACATAAAAAAAAATAAACAATTTGAAGGCATTTTTTATTAATTTTCATTCATCATCAATGGGTCCTTCAATCATTTTTGCAAAAATATTTTTTTATATATTTACAAAATTTAAAAAATACAAAATGATTTAATGATCCCACAATTTTTACAATAAGTTTTTCACTCCATCACCACATTATACTTACGTAGGTATAGTGCACGCCAAACTTTAATATCGACCTGATATTGATATGGAAATCATCGCAACAGACGAGTTTAAGGTCAGAAAAGCGGAGTGCCTCCCGATTGACGCCTTTCTCTGTCGCACATACATTTTATGCATCTTTCGAGAATCGATTGTATCAGTTTCAGGCGCCCTACCACACTCGATCGATAACGATTGATAGGATAGCTTTCGATAACTTCTCATCGTTAACGTTAAAACAATAGTTGATGTCGAATGTATTACGGACACTTAGTCATTGTGAACTGTCACTTATTAGTTGGCGATTTGCAGTCATGCTAGGGAACGAGGAGATGTTACCGAAAGTTATCGATACAATGCTTATCAATCGAGTGTGCTAGGGGCCCAGGTCGTCATTCAAATTTGGCATGTACTATATCTAGCTGAATTACATTTGCCGGTATAGTTATAATTTTCTAACTGACAAGTCTAAAATCTAAATTAGTAATTTTACTCAACAAAAACGGTATTGACGATTATTGGTTTGGTAAAACAAATCCGCTAGCTAAAACCGTCTAATTCGTCATCAGATTTTAAATGTCGATCGTAAAAAACAATTATATTTGTTATATATATAAAAAAAATAAATTATTTCACTTCTGTATGGATTATGATTTGTATATTATTGTAAGTGCACAAATGTTTTAATTTACTTTTTTAAATGCATTATATTTCGTGTTACTGTGTTTATCCCCTGTATTATACATGTTATTTTAATACTAAACCCATATATGTTGCTAGTTTAATAGTAATACAATAGAAAATATATCAATACACCAATTCAGGACTGCAACAAGTCCGAAAAATGATATTTTGAATTACAGACCTGACGTTGATACAGACATCATCGCAATAGGCAAGTTTAAGGTCCGAAAAATGGCATGCCTGCCCGCCCACGCCTTTCTCTGTCGCACATATGTTTTACCCATCTTTCTCTTTCGCTTACAGTCATTGTAAAGTCAGTAAATTGACTGTACCTGTGCGAGAATGGATTGTATCAAGTTCAGGTCGGCATTTAAGTTTGGCGCGTACCGTACCATCTTTGAATTTGTTATTTACCTATTTATATGACATGATTTGATATTATCACGGCCAAAAATATTATTGTGATTTATTTTTGGGGTATTACGCGGTGTTGCGCTACCTCCTTCTTTAGCCAGCGTTTCGGACAGCATTACAGTGTCCATCATCTCACCTCATGGAGTTCCATAAATACAGTGAAACCCTCTTAAGAGGTTTTTTAAGGGACGGGAAAAAACACTTCTTAGGCAGGAAAACCTTATAAGTGGGGAAAAATTTGGCCATTTGGTACCAAGGGTTCAAGGGACCAAAAAAACCAAACTTCTTAAGCAGGAAAACTTGTGAAGCGAGAACTTCTTAAGAGGGTTTCATTTTATATAGCTTTTATACAATACTGTCGACAGATATTTCTTTGGATGCTCTTTCAAGTTACTTGTTCCGTTCTTGAATTCGTTTTCATGACATTTGATCCCCAGACAGTTGGCCCCCGGCATACTCATACTATATGCAGTCGGTTTAGGGTAAATACGGTATACTTACTTACACTAAAAATAATTAAGCATCTCCGAAGGGGTACGCAGTATAAAACCCATTTTCATTTAAATGCATCATAAATAAAACTATTTGTATATGTATATACTGTATACATTATATTATCTTACTAATATTATAAACGCGAAAGTTTGTATGGATGTATGTATGTTTGTTACTCTTTCAAGCAAAATTTACTGAATGGATTTTAATGAAACTTTACAATAATATAGCTCATACATCTGCATAACATATAGGCTATAATTTATAAAGCTAGCTATTTATTTTCAATATATAGAAAAAAATAATTATTGTATAATAGAAAATGTCCAAATTTGAGAATGACATTTTGCAAAACAATGATTGTTAAATCAAAATTCTATTTTAGAAAATATTTAAATTAGTGAATTTATTTGAAGTACTCGCCTAATACTTTGAATCGAATCAAGAATTTTATACATATTTTAAATAAATAGGTTAAGAATTTTGGTATAAACGTAGATGGGACCTAGGAAAAGAAAATAGATTACTCGAAGTACTAATCTTACGCAGACAAAGTCGCGGGCAGAAGCTAGTATATGTATATATTATACCAGTGTATAAGTACAAAAATCTACACTGCAAATAAATTTGTTAGATATCCATATCAACTCTTATTATTAAAGGTATTTTGGATGTCGATTTCAGGTTCATAATTTTAAAATAGTTATAATTTCGGGAGGCCAACTATCGGGATTTCGAGTATCGTGTCACCCTTGAATTCACATACTAGCTGAAAATATAGACTGAAAATATAGTTTTTTAACTGTCGTTATGTTTTATAACTTCATATATTATCATTTATTTGAAATTGTTTCAGTCTTGAAATAATGGTGTACTGATTTTACGTTTCTTTCATTCGAGTTAGCTTTTACATATTATGTAACAGAAAAAATCTTCCATTGTAGCTCCATCATTACTGTATTAATTCATCTCTGGTTATTTCATCGCCTGAGTGCTTAATTGTCCAAAGGAGCATTTTAGTTTTTGTTCGATCTCCACTTACTTTTACCTACATTTACTTTTACGGGAATAGCTTCATCTTAAACACAAATCATAAAATTAGGTCCTTACATATGAAATTGGCGTTTTTGAAGAGAAGATATTTGAACTTTGATCTCAAATATCTTCTCTTTGGCTGGGAATTCCAAATTCAAATTTATACAGCTATTTACTCATGTATTTGTGTTTCGAAAATTATAATTCTTTTTTTTTTTCCTTAATTGTTTTTTTTCTTTGAGTCACTTAGTTTACAAAATGGAAAACTTGAAATATCGCGTTATTTACGAGTACGAGTTCCACCGTGGCACCAGTGCCGCAGAAACGGCTCGAAGGATTAATGATGTGTATGGCGACGGTGCTGCAAAAGAAAACATAGTACGTTTTTGGTTTTAACGTTTTCGTTCTGAAAATTTCGACCTGCAGAACAAGCCCCGTGGACGGCTGGAGACCAAAGTTGATAATGAAGAATTGAAGGCTATTGTGGAAGCGGATCCATCGCAAACCACGTCCGAGTTAGCTGCAGGCTGTGGTGTTAGTGATAAAACTGTTTTAATCCACTTGAAGCAAATTGGGAAGGTGAAAAAGCTTGAAAGGTGGGTACCTCACGAATTGAGTGAAGCAAATCAACAAACGCGCGTTGACTGCTGCGTTGCATTACTCAACCGGCACAATAATGAAGGGATTTTAAATCGAATCATTACCTGTGATGAAAAGTGGATCATGTACGATAATCGGAAGCGCTCATCGCAATGGCTGAACCCTGCCGAACCAGCCAAACCATGCCCCAAGCGAAAATTGACTCCAAAAAAGTTACTTGTGAGCGTTTGGTGACGCAAAGGAAAAAAACAATTAAGGAAAAACAAATGAATTATAATTTTCGAAACGCAAATATATGAGTAAATAGCTGTTCAAATTTGAATTCGAAATTCTTAACCAAAGAGAAGATATTTGAGATCAAAGTTGCCAGTACGGCAAAACGCCAATTTCATATGTAAGGACCTAATATCTCATTGAAGTAATAAAAAAAAACCTCGTCCTTCTGTAAAATTTCCTAATGGTCGTGCGGACAATAAGTACTCGGTCAACGATTAGTGAATTTCTTCTCTCTTTGACTCTGCTTTTCATGCATTGGTAACCATTCATATAACCCATTGGCATATAATACATAACGAAAATAATAATACAAAAATATAAAAAGGAATTTGTTTTGTAAAAAAAATTGGACTTAGAAGGTAGATTAATCTAATCAAATATTTTATTAAGGTATGTTATAATCTCCATCATATTTTAAATGACGATCTGCGACTTTTTGAAAACTTGAACGGCCTCCGGTAAACGCGGTTCTTGGCCCGTATTAGCCTTTATATGACAAAGCATAACAACATGACCGTTATGTCGATATGATGGTCATTAATCCAAGTGATGGATGGAAACACCTCAGCCTTAAACAACTCCCAATAATTCAAACAAAATGATGACGGGAGCTGATTGTTTATGTAAAAACTAAAGAAAGCTCATAAAGTCAACATGCTTTTGGAGCGCTATAGCCTTGTCTGCAAGATTGCATAAGAGTCCCTACTGCTACCAACCGTCTGGAGTCAGAGAGACTATGGCATCCCCAATTAGTATATGTTGTGAGGCTGTAGGTTGTGGGGAGGGAAAGTACCTGACTATTCAGATATGGTCATGGTTAGAGCCATTTCAAGCAATGAATGGTGGTCTTACACCGTTGCAATACTGACAGCATTTTCCAGTCCGGAATATACGCTCAGTTTCTATATATTATTTTTAATGACTAACTAACCCTATGATAAAAAAAAAATTCCATGATGTCAAACCTTACAATTTCTATATCAAGTTATTCCATATTTTTCCCAGTTTCTTATTAATAAATAAATTAAAGCTTTAATTATATTTTTATTAAATATAAATAATAACATATTTTTATTTTTATTTTTAACTTTTTTAACTTTTTAACTTAAAGAGTTAAACCTCAAATTATAATATTTTAATTAATGAAGATAATATTAGCGAAAGTCAATCGAAAATCCGAAACAGAAAAATCAGAAAAAGATATGGATACATCTGGGACTCGAACCCAGGTCGGCCCGGATTGCCGGAGGACCTGGGTTCGAGTCCCAGATGTATCCATATCTTTTTCTGATTTTTCTGTTTCGGATTTTCGATTGACTTTCGCTAATATTATCTTCATTAATTAAAATATTATAAATAATAACTATTAAAGCTTACTTGTTCGAACCGCTGTTAAATTTCACGTCTTTATCAAATTGACAATTGGACAATAATAATTACCTATTTTTATAGCGCAGTTTTCATAAAAACAATTACCTCAAGGGCACTTTACAACATAATGTATCTAATCTAAAACTTATAACTATGACTAAAATAAAATAAGTGACTTATAATAAGTGGCCTAAAATAAGTGGATTATAATAAGTGGCCTAATAAAAGTGACTTATAATAAGTGACTTATATTAATTAGTACACTTACAACAAAGACATTGACTAACAACTAAGACCATATTCTTCCCCCGACTGGGAATGCCATAGACCTACTGACTCTGGAATTGGTTGTACCGTTTTGTTACATTGCATCTATTAGAAATACGTGTATACAGTTGATTCCCCTTAATAGGGACACATGGGACCCGAACATTAAAAAAAAATTTACAGGAGAGTTAAAAAACACAAAAGTACATTCATAATCATTATTATTGCAAATAAATATTATTGGAGATCCAACTTCATTTTCCTGCTAAAATTTGTTTTTTCACTCTCCTTAAAATTTTGTCACATATTGCACGCCTTGTATTGACTTCAGATCGGAATTCGTCCCGATTAAATGAAATTGTTTCCCAGATAACCGAAGTAAAATAGTATTAAGTTCCTTGGGTTTTGTAACTTACATCTAAATAACCGGGTGTCCCGATAAACGGGTGTACCAATCGAGCGGAATCGACTGTATTATAAAATGTGTATTGCATGCCAGTGGGTGGGTAAAAATGATATCTTGCCGCTTGTAAACGCCATGTTGGCCATTCCACACTGTTTTTACCTAGGGCTGGCGCTAAACACAACCAATAAATACAATCCGTCGGCAGATGGTGCGGAGCTGCCCATTCCCCGAAAGTCTTACGCGCCCTTCTCGTCGCCTAAAAGGAAAGCTAACCGCGTCAAAGTTGGCATTACAATAGGTTCGTACTGCGTCTAGTGACAAAACAACCTGTAAATGTTGCCATCCAACCAATGGCCAACAATCACAATGTAGTGTGCTCTATTACTAGATTGTATACACTTTCAATTGTGGACGTCAAGTATTTTGGTTCTGTTTTTTGTTTTGGAAATTCACTAAAAATCTTAATAAACTTTAATAATGCGGGTATGATCTGAGATTTTCATGGTCAAAAGTATTATTGTGATTCATTTTTTAGTTATTATGCCGTGTTGCGCTTCCTCCTTCTTTAGCCAAAGTTCTGGACATCGTCACAGTGTCCATCATCAGGGTGCCATGTGTAGATTATGGTGAAATGTGTGTTTATGTATGAATAAGCGATACCATGTTGCGCGTTTTCCAAAGTGTTGCCTAAAGAAGAAGAATTTTCCTACAAACCTTGACAAAATGGCAGCGAGACACTGAACTGGCAGAAGAAGAATGAATGCTGTACAAATAAGATCTCTGAGTTATATGTGTGGAGACGTACTAAAATACCTTGTTACAGATAATGTGGAGATCAGGAAAGAATGCAAAGCTGATGGATAAGATCAAGAAAGGCAAACTTTAATGGTTCTAAAGGAAGTAAGAAGAAGTAAGTAAGTAAGAAGAACATAAGACGCCGAAATGAATAGTAAAGGAAGTAGGGGACGCCTGGAGAAGACATGGCAGGATCGAGTGAACCAAATACTTGAGTCGGGCCATGTCAAGAATCAGAATAACAGAAGAGTATTTATGGCGTGATTATGAATGTTAATGAAGAAAGGAGTATTTATATGTGCCAAGACAGAGTTTTGTGGCGGTCTATCCCCTCTGCCTGCCCCTGCTGATAAATGGCATGATGGTTAGTAATTTAATATTGAATATTGAAAGAATAGAAAAAGACACAAACAATAATAAAATTAGGTAGCGATCGAGACTCGAACTCAGAATTTTTTCTCAATCAAGAAGTAACACATATCTACCAACTCAACTATCAGCTCACATTCGTTTTTGAAGGTTTTAGAGGTGGATGAATTGGTTGGGATGGTAGAATTTTAAGATGCCTTTTTCTCAGTCTATTATTTAAAATTCATTTAATACAAGGAGTGTCCGCAAAATAAGGTCTCCAAGGTGTTGCGGTCACGAGGAACAATTTTACGCGCGTTCCTGCAATACTGGCGTATAGCCTGATTCCCCCAAGCCAAATCCCCACCACGCTGCATTCTCTGTGACGCTTAGTCTCGGCGTGACAGCCGTTCGCCATAGGGCTTTCACTCGCCGCGCCCGCCAGTTTTTTGTTCTTTGCAGATCGACGGGTGATGTTTCACTCTGTGAAATGATCCCTCATGTCAGTAACACCACTATTGAGAAGATTTTGACAGAACATTTAGGATACCACAAGGTCTGCGCAAGATGGGCCCTAACAAATAACAACGGATTGAAGCAGCCTACAAATTCTTTGAGTGTTACGACATCGATGGCAGGGGATTTTTGGATCCAATTGTGACTGGGGACGAGATCTGGGTACACTACACGAAACCAGAGACAAAGGAACAATCCCATCAGTGGCGTAGTGGAAGTTTAAAAACGAATTACAGAGCGTAATTCACACCTGGCGGGTGTGGTGAGTGGAAGCTCTATCGCGAACGGCTGCCGTGCCGAGACTAAGCGTCGCAGAAAGTGCAGTATGGTATGGATTTGGCATGGGGGAATCAGGCTACATGCCAGTGTTGCCTGACCGCTCAAAATCATTCCTCGTGACCTCAGCACCTTGGAGACCTTATTTTACATACAGCCTACGTATAATTTTGGATTCAGTTAATAGAATAATAAATTTTTAAAATTAATTCAACATAAAATTACACAAAAAATGCAATCTAATAAATAATACATATAAAACAATGCCCAGTTTAAATAAACTTAAGTAAGTACATTGTTTAATGCTCAAAAAACTAACATAATGTAGCTTTATCTTTGAAGATTTGAAAATGATTATCTAATAAATCTTTAATAATGCAATACTAAACTAATAATCACTTTTAATTTGATGAATTAAATTTTTCCATTCTGTGCAAAT
Organism: Limnephilus auricula; assembly: GCA_951813805.1. Classification (NCBI taxonomy): domain Eukaryota; kingdom Metazoa; phylum Arthropoda; class Insecta; order Trichoptera; family Limnephilidae; genus Limnephilus; species Limnephilus auricula. The sequence goes on from OX638415.1 coordinate 10,437,349, forward strand.
AAAGGCACCAGTTAATATAATTATTTTTTTAAAACTAAATGTTGTGTAGCTTCACTCCGAATTCCATATTCAGTAAATTCCCTTTCACTGAGTATCCATCGCTTCTGTAAGGCATTTAGAAATAGGCACTCTGAATTATTAGGTACTCATATTGTGTTATAAACGCATTATATCCATGCCGTAGTTAGCGCTATCCTACTGTAAGTGTGATAGGTATATCTGTGACACTTATGTGTGACAATTATATGTGTGACAGTTATGATAATTATATCTGTGACAATTATTTGTGTGACAATTATATGCGTGACAATTATCTGTGTGACAATTATATCTGTGACAATTATATGTTGACACTTATTTGCGTGACAATTATATATGTGACAATTATATGTGTGATGATTATATCTGTGACTATTATATCTGTGACAGGTATGTGTAACAATTATATTTGTAACAATTATATGTGTGTGACAATTATATGTGTGACAATTATATGTGTGACAATTATATGTGTGACAATTATATGTGTGATGATTATATCTGTGACGATTATATCTGTGACAGGTATGTGTAACAATTATTTTTGTAACAATTATATGCGTGACAATTATATGTGTGACAATTATATGCGTGACAATAATATGTGTGACAATCATATGAATGTGCGACAATTATACTGTCACACAAAAGTTTATTACACAAGTCTTATAAAGACTGCATATTGCCGCAAACACTAATAATAAATTATTCCTGTTCAATCCAATATCATAAAAAATGAATAATGAATTTCAAATCACCCTTTTTCTATTATTTAGTAATCTATGTAGTTTGCATGAATCCTTTTCCACCGATCATCCAGTAAATAACATGTATATTCTTTAAAGGTAAGTACTCACTCAATGTTAATTGTATGTATTTGAAATAATATTCCATCCTTTAAGTTATAAAAAGTTTAACACTTTTGTGAATTATTTGTTCTAAAGAAGAAATATTAAGTCTAAATTAAAATAAGGGACTCAAATCTGTGTTCAATGTGTTGAATTCAATTATATTGGTTATATAAGTGTTAATTTCAATTAACATAATACAATAATGGTACCCACAGCAACAAAGAATTTAAACGAAGGAGTTTAAATTTTAATAATGTTGAATTCAATTCACAAGTTGAATCCAATTTCTCCAATGTAATGTGATTAATAAAGTTGAATAAAAAACAAAAATAATGTGAGAGGTGTAAAAGCAAAAGCAGCAATCTCCATTTCGGCCAGATCATTATGTTTGCTTTTGAAATGACATGGAGATTGCTATCTTTGCTTTTACGTACAATTTTACATACAAATATGGTATACACATATATTACATACAATATTTGTATGTAATATTGTACGTAAAAGCAAAGAAAGCAATCTCTATATCATTTCAAAAGCAAACATAGCAATCTGGTCAAAATGGAGATTGCTGCCTTTGCTTTTACACACCTCATGTCATAAATATCCCAAAACGTTGAATCTAATGATGTTGAATTCAGTTGTCGTGTTGAATTCAATCAAGTTGAATCCATTTATGTTAAATACCAACATATAAGTTGAATCCAATGATGTTCAATCTAATGATCTTATGCATCGCTACCCTAGTGCTTGTATGTTCAATAGACCATTTTGCAAATTTTACAGGGGACGTTTTTTTTTGTTTTTTACATGCAAATTCAAAATAATTCTCGACTTTAGTCATTTCGTTTTATACCGTATTCAAAAGACATGTATAAAACAAAATGACTAAAGTCAGAATCATTTAGAATTTGCCTGTAAAAAACAAAAAAAACGTCCCCTGTAAAATTTGCAAAATGGTCTATTGAACATACAAGCACTAAGGCAGCGGCATGTTGAAATCAACGATTATGAGTCTCATGATTTTGAATACATTCATTTCATCTTCAATATTTGCAAATTCACTTTGTGGCGTCATTTTAATAAAATGAAAACAAATCACTTTGTATATATACAACACTCATTCAATCAAAATTATCAACATATTTCGAAACCAATAATTCCTTCGACAGGATAAAATTTATTAATGAATTCCATTTAACTCGAAGGTACCATTGGTTTCGAAACATGTTGATAATTTTAATTAAATGAGTTGTGTATGCAAAGTGATTTGTTCTCATTGATTTTATGACGAATTCGAAAATTTTGAATATTTTGATTTTATAAAATAATTTGAATTTAATAATATTGAATCTCATTATGTTGAGTCTAATAAAAAGTATACTCAGCCTCATGACGTGAGTTCTGCATTGAAAAAAATGTTCTTCTTATTGTAACCTAGAGGACTGAATCTAAAATAATATTCATTGGTTTGGTGGTTGTGTGTATAAAGCACTTCTTGTCGCCTGCGTGCTCAATTGTCCAAAATACCATTAGCAAGTTTTACAGGAGGAGGAAGTTTTATTTCATTTTTTCAATGAAACATTATGATAGGTGTTTAAGATGAAGCTATTTCTGTAAAGGTAAAGGTCTCGTGAGTTTAAATAATTCTTAGTTAAGTGATTAATTATCGTTCTTGATACTTTATTTTTAATTTTAAAATGAAGATTGAATAAAACTAAAATGGAGGTTGGAAATCAAGCACTCAGGCGACGTTCTGGCATCTTCATGTTTAGGGTTTATTCTCCAAAGCACACATTGTATACTGTATTGGAGTGGACACTTACTTCCACAACTGGTCAATGTTGCTTAGTGTTGTATGTAATATTCTTAAAATGTGTACTATTTAATGCAAGCATTCTTCATCAACTTAACGTCAATGCATTGGTAAAATCCCTTGAGTGATACATTTTAAGTATAAGTTTCAACTTAAGTGTTAGCTTCGACTTAAGTGTAAGCTTCAACTTCGACTTAAGTGTTAGCTTCGATGAAATGTAAGTTTCACCTTAAGTGTAAGCTTCAACTTAAAAGTTAGCTTCAACTTACTGTGTAAGTTTCACCTTAAGTGTAAGTTTCAACTTAAGTGTTAGCTTCGACTTAAGTGTAAGCTTCATCTTCAACTTAAGTGTTAGCTTCGATGAAATGTAAGTTTCACCTTAAGTATAAGCTTCAACTTAAATGTTAGCTTCAACTTACTGTGTATGTTTCACCTTAAGTGCAAGTTTCAAATTAAATGTAAGCTTCAACTTAAGTGTAAGTTTCAACATAAGTGTTAGCTTCGACTTAATTATAACTTTCATATTAAGTATAAGTTTCACCTTAAGTGTAAGTTACAAATTAAATGTAAGCTTCATCTTAAGTGTAAGTTTTCACGTTTATGATTCTACTAATATAATGTATTACTTGTCCTAATTTATGTAACGGAAATTGAATTTCTTTCTGCTGTTCAGAGACTCTTGCTTCTTTCGCATAAAACAAATTACTGTACAAAGGTGCCAATAATTTGTCTACAATTAATCGTTCTGCTAGAAATAACCCTTAAAAAATTGTGTCACTTAACAGTAATGTCACTAGCGGCGCAAAAACGGAAAGATTTATAATATATTATATAGTACATGTGTGTATTTTTGTTCTCCAATAGTCATCCAGACGCTCCACACAATGCACTTGAGCCATTCCCATATAGCAAATAAAAAATTAAGCATTCAAAAGGGTAAAATAAAGAGTGTGAAATTAATTGTGACGATAATAATGAGTTCGGCCGTCCACATCAGTGTTCAAGTTATATTAACTTACTTGCTAGTTCGAAAAGGCTCACGTGAACTGCGTGGACTGTCTGGACGAAGCTGTTATTAACACTGAACTTTAATACTTAACTTGGAACTTATGTAATAATCTTTAAAAGGTGTTAAATATTATTTTCTTTCAGAGTCGTAAAATTTAATAAAAATATGTTAAACTGTAAAAAATTATGCACTCTCTCTAAATCAGAAAATCTGTGCATACGTCCCACTAAAAACTATTCAACGGTGAGCTGCAACATGAAATCTCCACAACTTTTGCGGGTCTTGTATTTCTAGGTCAATGTATTTTTTTTTTTTTTAAAGGCGGAGACGGTTTACAAGCAGTTTCCGTGAGCACTTAGGCCATAGGCCCATGGGTTGTCATTGGATATATGACTATGTCTTCTGGTTCTACTGTATGTCTCCCCAGGTATCTGAGCCTAGTTCCCACTAGGGTAGGACATTGGCACCATAGGTGAATTGAAGTCTCTTCATCCTCTTCACATTTTCTGCATATATTGGTGTTTTCCACTCCCAATATCTTCATGTGTCTCCTGAGATGGCAGTGTCCCGTTAATAGTCCTACCAGTTCCCTCAGCGAGTTTCTGTCCATATCAAGTAGTTTCCTGGTTTGTCTAGGGTTTCATGAGAACTTTGGATTGTCTCATTCCGGGTGCCCTCTCACATTCTTTACACTGCTGGGATTTGACCCACCTACCGATATGTGATTTTGTGTGGCAAGCTGCTAATCCTACGGCCGGCTCAGATCCCACAAGTGGTGCTTTCGCCCCTTTCTTTGCTAGTTCGTCAGCCCGCTCGTCGCCCTCAATACCTTTATGTCCTAGTACCCAGATCAGGGTTATTTTATTGATGGTAGCGAGTTATGTAAGAATAGTCCTGCATTCCATCACCAGCCTAGAGTCGTATCGGTTACTTCCCAGTGCCATTAAGGCAGCCTGGCTATCAGAACATATGCTTATGTTCTTATTCCTGTACCCAATGCATTTATTCTCCTGTGCGCAGGTCAATGTAACTACGGACCTAAAAAAAACCCATATTAGGACCGAAAATAAAAAAAATTAGTGTACATATTTATTCTCAATACCGCCTTTAAGAATGCTGCTTGAAATGGCTCAATAGCAAGGTACTTTCCTATCTTCCATCTATCCTTCTCATTTCCTATCCATCCCAGCTTCCTTCTGCCTTACAGGTGAAGTAGGTAACTAATATACAAAACGGCCCAAAAGACAGTCCAAATTTGATTAGCTCACTGTTTAAAAACATAATATCTTAGGGGCGCGGGGTTCATATCAATCGACAGCCCGGCTTTTAGGAATTCAGTCGCTAAGGAGCGTTTCTCGAGAGCAGACCGTGCGTTATGTGTGCGAGAATTTTACGAAAACAATGATTCGGCGATTATAGCGCGGAGAAAGTTTCGGGTGAGGATCATTTTCATCTCACTGGGCATGTGAACAAGCAAAACTGCCATTACTGGAGTGCAACGAACCCAAAATGCAAGCATCCAAAACTCCTACATTCACCTAATGTAACTGTATGGGTTTGCGATGTCAGCACGTGGAATAATCGACCCATTCTTTTTTGAAGACGAAAGGGGACACGCAGTTAATCAATTCAGACCATTATTTGGAGATGCTGAACAATTTTTAGGTGCCTGAACTGTAAAACTTTCTCATGGTCTCAGCAAGACGGAGTAATATCACACACTTCCAAGACGTCTATGATACAAGTTCAAGAAATTTTCCCTAAAAAATTGATCTCGAGGAGAGGTGACATAAATAGGCCATTATTACGAAATACCTCCATTTTAGTGCGTGCCGTACCGCCAAGGACTTAATTATTTGCAAAATATTATTTTGAATCATCCGTCCAAAATTACGGTTGGTTTAGAATCATCCGTCTAAAATTAGGTTTTTTTTTAACCATTTGTCCAAAATTACGATTTGTTTTGAACCATCTGTCCAAAATCACGGTTTGTTTTGAAGCATCTGTCCAAAATCACGGATTGTTTTGAACCATCTGTCCAAAATTAAGCTTTTATATTGGATAGCTGCACTTGTATCAATGATAACATGGGACAATTGAACTTTCTATAAATTTCCATGTATACTTATTTGTCTCGCTTACAGAGGATGACGATGCGATTCCGCTGCGTTCGGGATCTGCGTTCCGGGACCACCGCGGGACCCTGCTGGATGACTCTCCCGTGGTCAAGTCTCCGCCGGAGCCAACAAGAGTCAAGTCCCCCGAGCAGATGAACATGCGCTCGCCCGACCCAGTCAACTGGACCGTGCCGCTCGACACGGGCAAGACGTTTACCGTGACGCAGAATGTCAAAAGCGGTGGGTTTATTGTAATAATAATATTCACTGTGCTTAGAAAAGGCAGTAACCGTCAAAATCAAAACTTTACAGGAGAAGAAAAAACGGATCGAGAATCAGTTTGTCATAAAACTAAAAATATGTTATTTCAGACTGTAGGTTATAAACTTGGAATTTTTATCGACGGTCCGAAGAACAATGTTGGATGTGCCATTTTGTAGTTTTGCAATAGAGCTATTTAAACTTTCTTTTCTGAATTTTTACTGTTTCTGAGATCAAGAAAGATAGTATTGTTTTGGTATGTGGAATTTCATTCAAACTTCCAAAAACACATACTTTTAAATCAACAAAATAAGCCAACAGAACGATTAAATTTTTTTAGCAGAACTGACATTGTTCTTCGGGACCGTGAATATGAATGATTGATATATTATGGAAAACAACATGATTATTTAACAAAGTATTGTCGAATAGATGTGGATTATATCTCATGTCATATATTTGGGATAACCTGGAATTTTGGGTTGGGTATGAGTTGGTTCCCTTTGTTTTGATCCAGACTGTAACCTTTTATTGAAATTTTTGTGTTGGTGTATTCTCTGCGGATTGTTTCAATAAGACAGGAACAAGTGTCTTTTTTGTTCAGTTTAATACTTAGTTAATTTATTGATGTAATTTCCAGATGATCTGATCAAGCGTCCGGGCTCAGACTTCCGAGGCGGGTGGGGCGGGGACGACACCCACTCTGCCTCGTTCTCGGCCCCACTGGACACGAATACGCACAACACCGACCGCGCCAACCTCGGCCCCGGCCCGCCAGGTACGGAACTAAAGGCCGTTGCAAACGCCACCCAGCAAAGCACCGCATAGAATAAACACCAACCAACGAATGAACGAACTCGGAAACAATTGCAGCTCGCGAAACAATCAGATTCCAAAAAAGGACGGAACTCTGATTGAAAAGAAAATGAACCAATTATGGATGCAGTTGATGCCAATTGTTTTGTAGTGTAAAAGAAAAGATTTGTTTTCGCATTGTAAAGAGTTGATCGCAGCATTTTATTTGTTTATTGATTCTAACGAAAACAGACGAAATGGAAGCTGATATCCGCAATTGTTTCGTAGTGTAAAAGAGAAGATTTGTTATTGCATCGTAACGAGTTGATTGCAGCATTTTATTTGTTTTTATTATTATTGTTTGGTGCAGATATTGTGCAATAGCTCATCGACAACGGACCGAAAACGAAATATCATTAATTCCTCGGTCGGAGCAAACATTTTATTTAACGCAATTTTTTTGTACTTTCACAGATATAATAGGCTTTATAACATTTGAAACCATCTTTTGACTACACCACCACAGTAACACAAAAAACATTTTTTTATTTATTTTGCCAAAAAAAATATATTTTTGTTGCCAATGCTTTTTAGATAAAGTCAGCTTTAAAATCTTTTAACGCAATTTTTTTTTAGTTTATCCATTTTAGCCTCCGCTAAAAGTACTTTGTGTTTGCTGTAAATAATATAGAAAAATATAAATAATAATATGAACGTATTGATTCGATGTTAGAATAGGATATGAAAAAATAAATGTAGTTAAATGTATTATTACAGTAAAATTATAATAGAATTTTTATAAGAAAATAATACAATTTTTAGATATTTTTTAACAAATTTGAAACGGCGACCAAATCGCTTCAGCATTTTTTTTTCGATAACCGATTTTTTGAAATTTGATATTCTTAACTCATTAAAAAAATTATTCTTTAATTTTCTAGTCAAAACGATCTTAGTAGATAATTATTAAATCATTCATAAAAATTAGAAAGTATTGAAGTTGGCATATGAAAATGAAAATAATATTCTATAAATTTTTGCTTTCGTAGCCGTTTTCGATAAAATTACTTCTTCAATCTTCGCAAAATCACTTTGTGGCATCATTTTTAATTGAATGAAACAAATAACTTGGTGTACACCATTTATATAATCACAATTAACGACATGTTTCGAAACCAATGGTTTCTTCGTCAGGACAATAAGAACAAGAACATGTTCTATAATAAGGATATTAGGAACGTGTTTTTATTATCCTGACGAAGAAACTATCGGTTTTGAAACATGTCAATAATTGTGATTATATAAGTGGTGTACACCATGTTATTAGTTTCATTTAATAAAAAAATGACGCCACAAAGTGATTTTGTAAAGATTGAAGAAGTAATTTTAGCGAGTATGGCTACAAAAGCAAAAATTTATAAAAAATAACATTCATTTATTGTATTGAATGTGTGCAAAATTCCATCATTCTTAAATCAAATAAATTATTATGTATGGTGCTTGCAAAAGTAAGGAAATTAATCATTCTTTAAAGAGCTTGACAAAGTTTCATCTTTAAATTTATTTTTTTTATATATGCAAATTAATTAGAATTCATTATTATAATCATGGTAGAAATAAATCATTTTAAATAACTTCATACTTTAATCAATAATTATTGTTTTTAGTAACAAATTTGTAGGTTATAAATTTCCACCATTTTATGCTTAACAGCTTAAATCATTTTCCATTTAAAAAAAATCATTTTATTTAATGAAAACTCTAGTAATTTTTGAAAACATTGAGTAACTCCATCGCTGTATGTATTCACATATGTAATAAAAATGTCCAATAACTGTTTTATTTATTAACTATAGCTTAAAAGAATATAATTGTTTAAAAAGTGAATTTATTTTGTTCTATTAGTTTTTAAAACAATGTTAATAATAAACTTTATGCATTAGAAAACACACAGAAAAGAAAAAAAATTGGGTTCGGCCGAGAATTCTCTAGTTTGACAGACAGGTATGGTAACTAATTCCGCTACTGGGTTGATTAACATTATTCATCTGTTAAAGTTAATTGCTCGTTTACGTCAGTCGCACGTTAATATCAAACACCCATCTGATATTATTAATACGCTAGCGACTGTACGGTTGAAATTTAAGAACCCCACTTCGGGTACATCTCTGATGATGCACCTTATGCAAAACCATCTTCGTACGTGAAGTTTGTTACCAAGCTACTGCCGCGTTGCCTGCCACCCCCAGGAGGGGAGTTTTAACTGCAAGTTATCGTTAATTGCCCGTTTCTTCTGTGTCTTTTCCAAATTCATATTGTTGGAATATTATTAATGTTGTTTCATAACAGAGCGTTAAGCTCTAAAAATTTAAGTCTAATTTATATATAATTTAATTTTAATTTTGTTTGTTGCATGGAAATCTATCGCACCTTCCTCTATACTGTCACAACCTGTTTTGAGTTTGTTTGTTTGGCTTTTTTTTCCAGTTTAGTTAATGTTACCTTGAACACGATACATTTTCAGAAGTGGCCCCTGTCCACCAGTCACCCGGCCACTCGGCTAAGGAGGTGACGCCCCCCAAATCCGTAGAGATATCTCAGAGACCGAACGTAGCCAATTATAAACACGCTAAAACCCCGACAAGCCCGCCGAGTCTGACCCCAATAGACGAAATGAAAGTGTTAGACGTGGCAAAGCCGATAGTTAACGGCGGGGGTTCTTCTAGTTCCGATACTCATCCTTCTCCCGTGATAGAGGTGCGATTGTCCGGCCCGAAGATAGTGCTAGACGAGCCGTCCAATGAAGTGAACAAAGGTCCCTTCAAGCCCACGGAGGCCACGCAAAAGAGCCACGGAGTGGACACGGCCGTGGTTTCGCCCAACAGCCAGGCGTCCATTGCCGCCGAAGTCCTAGAAAAGGCGCGGACGAGATTCGACAACTTCTGGGGCAAGAAAGAGGGCGGCAACGACAGTGTTTAAACACGGCCCTAGAAAACGCTTTCCACGTAGGAATTCTTATCTTTTATTACGATCGACATAATTGAAATATGTAAACAATTATCGATACCATTACTTACCGTAATTGTGAAAAAAAAATTAATCAATAATTGATGCCTGTTAGATATTACGTAAGATAGAGCTGATTTATTGTGATGAATTTTAATTGTCATCATTAATGTTATCACAAGTTGGATGATAATGATGATTATGATAATTGGTGCTGATGATGTGCAAATCTTTTATGTGATTTTAATGGTTTCATCTGGAAGAGAAATCCAAGAGGGAGGAGAAATAAATTATCTGTAATCATTCATAATGTACTAATCTTTTGATTAAATTAAACATAATTACTTTGTTTTAAATGAAAATGAAATAGTTAAAAAAGGAAAAAATAGCTACTAACTAAATATTACAATATTATTATGAGTGAACATATACTAAGGGCCAGCTGTTTCGGAAAATTTCACATATGAATTTCCTTCAAACCGTCATTCACCGAAAAATTGGGTTGTTTCAACCTCCGTCAGAAGAAATTTCAACGAAAATTTCATAGGACCAGTTGTTTCAGAAAATTTCAAGTGTGAATTTCCTTCAAATCGTCATTCACCGAAAAATTTGGTTGTTTCAACTTCCATCAAAAGAAATTTCAACGAAAATATCATAGAAATGTGGTGTGAAATTTTTTAATGTGTTTAGCCGAATTTGAACGTTTAGCGTTCAATGGGAGGCTCATTCGCAGACGTCAAAATTGTGATTCGGCAGGGAACACTGAGTGAAATTTTCAAATTTGTCAAATGTTATTTTGGAGTTGAAACAACCCATTTCGTATTTGAAATGCAGGAAGACGTGATTGCGTGTCAAATTTTAAATGAAAAAAAGAATATTTTAATTTTTTTAAACATTTCTATGAAATTTTCGTTGAAATTTCTTCTTTCGGGGGTTGAAATAACCCAATTTTTCAGTGAATGACGATTTGAAGGAAATTCAAACGTGAAATTTTCCGAAACAACTGGCTAAGTGTTGAAGCAGGGATGGAGGCATGACGAGGTATTAGTGATTCAAAATTAAGTAATATTGTTTAATTTAATTATAATGGATATCCACAAATTTATTGCTAAATTCTATAGAATAATCTTTTAACTGTATACACAACACTTATTATACTGAGTGCCTTCTTTACATACTATTTCAGCAATTAAATTAAAAGCATTTACATTATTTATCAAGCAAGGCTTCGATATATATATCTAAAATTATTATTTTAACTGTTATTTTCAAAATTGCAATTAATGTATCTTATAACTTTTAATTTCAAATGAATTATTACTTTATTTCTCCTTGCTTTTCGTGATTTCTGAATTGCATTATTTAAAAAAATTGGCATCAAAGATTTGCAAATCATAAAATTTAGGGTGTTGGTGCGTTTGGGAATAAAACATGTAAAGATTGTCACTTTTATGTAAGGTCGGACCTAGTCTCTGCCAGGCATAGTCCTAGTCCCGTTTCTTCTTGCTTTATTAACTCACTAATATTATATATATATATGTATCTTACACGACATGCTAGAGAGAGAGAAAAGCTGGCAACGTGATTGAGACCTTATGTTAAATTCTTTCTCGTTGATTTATTATTCAATTTCAATTAAAATTCAATTCTTTTCATTTCAGCTAGGTACTTCCATAAAGACTGAGTTGTATTGCTTTTATGGTTTGACAAGAAAATGTTGAAATTTTATTTTGTCATTATTACGGCAACATTGAGTAGTAATTAATGCCAATAGTGATTAAACATTTAATAAATGACTTCTTTGGAATTATATTCAATAAAAATTCTTTTTCGTGCAATTATCTCACACACAATGCGTTAAAAAACTACATATTTATATTAAATAATCTTAGATCTTAATGATCTCTTTTAGGAAAGAACCAATAATTTCTTTACATCATGTATACGCATAATGTAATGTATAAATTATGCACCTATACCAAAGTGCTTTTTTAAGGTAAGCGTCCACAGGTCACACATTATATGCGTTGGATGGATCGGATCAAATGGATTTTAGAATTCATTGTATAGTTAGTTATACAAGTTCATCCACTGATCCTCACCGGACCGGCCACATGCATCGGACCATTGGCATTACGTCAATCGAATGCTAATGTTGAAAATCTTATTGCAAATGGCCATCGCGTCGGCAATCTTAACATAGTTGACGCACTACCAGTGGCATAGTTAAGTAACAATTGAGCACGAGACAACACCAATTAAAATTTTGAGGATTTAATTTCATTAATATGCTAGGTACGCCACTGCGCACTACTCCTAATAAATCCGTTTGATGCGATCCGTCTTTTATGTACGATGCGGACCTGTGGACGCTTACTTTTAAAGTGACATAATTTTACCTTTGATCCACCATCTTGTTGCCATTTTTTCTACATTTATTTTGTCAGACCTTAGACGTGCTACAAACCTCACGGCGTCGATCTATCACAGCAAACTTAAATGAATCATTGTATTTAAAAATAAACAAGTCATATAAAATAAGGTAAGTCCAATAGAGGAACCTTGCGGCATCCAAAATAAATTCATTTGTGATACATTATTCAAGATGAAAAATGGCTGCGACCAAAAGATCTGTGTGTTTTTGTTTGTGTATTTCGATTCTCTTTATTCAAAATTGTATGTAATGCTTATGATTTTCACACAAATATCATAAAATATTGTACAATTTGAGTGTTATTTGCATAAAAATAAGCATTTTTCAATCTGCTTTGTTTTCAAGACATTTTTTTCTAGGACAATAAAAGATTATTGTTGTAATTCGCTTTTAAAAAATATTAATTAATAACATGTATTTGTATATATTATATGATTAAAAATATTACTCCCACTTCTCCATACTAATATAAATAAATATGTAAGCATAATATTATATTATTATATTTTAATGTTATGTTTTTTGATTTTAAATGTATGTATGTATTGTGCTTTTTAGGCTTTGTATCATTGGGTACCTTGAAAACACAAATTAAAGGGTTGGTGCATAAGTTCATAGTAATTTTGGCTTTCAAAGCCATAGAGATATTATAAAATAGAGTAGTCAGTCCATTCAGACGGAGACTTGAACCTGAAGAACGGGCATTTACCTTTGACAAGAGTCTAGAGTCGTTTGTGATAATTAAATGTAGCTTCCTTTTATAAACCAAATTAGAATCATGACATGTATGCCGAAGGAGGTAAACAATCAGAAGTGGTGAGACCCTTCTAATGGTCGGCTAGTAGCGGAAAAGCTCTCCATTTCAAAAATTGGGCAAAAAAACTTAATGTTCTTGCTTGATTCTTAGTAATTTTGATGAAATAAAAACACATTTTCCTCAGTAAAGTTATTTCATCGGCTTTTTCAAACTGTATGGAAATGTTTGTCTCAGTTTTAGCAGTAAATCAGCTTTCGCTTTTTTCAGATTCGTTTTTTTTTTACATTAGCTCCACACAGGAGGCTCTGAGGGAAAAATTCCCTCAGGGCCTATGTCATCTTTAAAGATGCTGTGTGGAGGGTTTTTTAAGGGAAAGGAAGAAGGAGAGGAAGTCCTGGGAAGGAAAAAGGCTTGAAGGGTGGGTAGGAATCTGGGGATAAATATGTCCAGGAGTGATGGACGTGTGAAGCCATCCCTCCCATTGCGGTGCAAGGCAATGGGTCGAGAGGGTCCGGCTGGAGAGATCAAAAGATCTCCCTCAACCAGTCTCTTTCGATCCTGCCTGCCACGCAGATGGTCGGCAGACGCATCCGCCCCCCAAGTCCCGGACAAACCTAACCCCATGAACACGGGTACCCCTGCTAAGTCACCAAACGTAGGGAATCACTTGGGGTGACCTGTGGCAGAGGTGTTGGTCGTCCAATAAATGGTTCCCGGGGCGGCGGTACCCATACCTGCCCCCCAAATTGGTTCAGCTACCAATACAAAATACGTTGACAGCCGCTTTTAAACGACCGAGCTCTGACTTCCACAGACTCCCGTTGACCACTGTAGTTAGTACTGTATCAATTATTATGATACCGCAAATAGGTATTTTGTTATTTTATTAAAAACAATAATATCTATGTACATTATATTTTATTAAACTAAGCAAAAATGTCAGAGCTTTATGCATCGACCCAAAATTGAAGAGCGATATTGGTGCGGATAAGCTTCAGGTAAAATGGCATAGGGTCATCGTAGGCTAGAGAAACATGTTTCAACGACTGATTGGTGTTAAGAGTTACTACTAATGGAATTGAGAGGGGCAAGATGATGTAAAGATTAGCTCTGTTTAAGATTCAACTTCAATAATGACTATTGATTTATAATGAAACTTTAACGACCATTCTTTTTTCAAACTTTAAAAATGATTATTGATTTATTATGAAACTTTAACGACAATTCTTTTTTCAAACTTAAAAAATGATTATTGATTTATAATGAAACTTTAACGACCATTCTTTTTTCAAACTTTAAAAATGATTATTGATTTATTATGAAACTTTAACGACAATTCTTTTTTCAAACTTCAAAAATGATTATTGATTTATTATGAAACTTTAACGACTATTCTTTATACAAACTTCAATTTTTATTTTCAATCTATTGATTTATTGTGAAACTTTAATGACTACATATTCTTTTTTCAAACATCAATAGTGACTATTGATTTATTATGAAACATTTACCAACTCTTCTTTTTTTCAAACTTCAATAAGGTCTATTAATTTATTTTAAAACTTCAATAATGACTTGTTCGTAAAAAGCATTTAATTTGTGACTTGCCGTAATTACAATATACAGGGTGTCCAGGGATAAAGTTCATTAACTTCGGGAGGTGACTCTACACGATAATATAAGTAAATAACTTTTTTAGAAATTCCGAAAAAAAAGATAAATAACTTTTTTAGAAATTCCAACTTTTCAGGGCAGGTACTTATTTGGTAAAAAGATAAAATTAGTACGACATCTGCGGCCAGCGCTATTATTTTCCGCTATTACGATGCGGGCAATCACAACTTTTACAAACATCGCCACTGTTGCGCCCGGCTGACTCACAGCAAATTGATCGGTAAGTTTGTACCTTATACTGAGGATTTTTAATAGGTACGTCTTTTTGTATGGGGAAAAAAAAGTTGGAATTTCGGAAAAAGTTATTAATCTTTTTTACTCCTACCACCATTTAGAATCATCCCCCAAAGTTAATGCACTTTACCCCCGGAAATTAAATTTATATTATACTTTTAATTTGTTTTAAAATTCAATGACGACTATTTATTTGTTTTCAAACTTCAATATAGATGTTAATTTATTTATTAACTTCAGGGGGTTTCTCACCATCTTCCTAATAGCTTATCCATACTATAACGAATATAATTTAAAATTAAAATAAAATACTCGCAATAGTTAGAAAACTCGGCCAAATTATCCAATATGTAGCCACTATTCGTAGGTTCGAGTACCGAATAATAAACTCTGACTTAATAAATAAATAAATCGTAAATCGAAAATAAACTTTATCCTATGGATAAGCTATGAAGAGGATGGTGAGAAACCCAAATAATGATTGTTAATTTAGTTCAATGTTGACTATTAATTTAATATGAAACTTAGGTAATGACTACATTTATTTTTTAAACTTCAATATTTTACTTTTTTTTTGTGAAATTTAAAAAAAATTTCCAGCAGGTATTTCTTTATACTTTGCAATTTTCAAATAATACTCTTAACTAAGTTTAAACAACTATTAGAAATAGGGTGAATTTCACCACCCTCTTGACAACTTATCCTTAGGATAAAGGAAATTTATAAATAAACAAATAAATACTAGCAATAGGTGTAAAACTTGACTAACATATCCGATAAACAGCCACTATTCATAGATTCGAGTATCGAATAGTAAAATTTGATTTTATAAATGAATAAACCGTAAATCGAAAGCATATATATGTTATCCCATGGATAAGCTACCAAGAGGATGGTGAAATATCCCCCTACTTTAAGGTAGCGACAGACTCGCAGCTCACATCAAAAAGATACTGCGTTATAAGTATCTTTTCTACCGACACACTATGTTATAAAATATTCCTTCCTACGGCAGGAGAAGGGGTCAGTTGAAATTGGAAGCGGTCGAGAGAATATCATTTATTTGTACTGGATATCTCAACTTGACAGCTCCGTGCATGCTTCGTGTATTAAAAATGACCCCCTCTCCTGTTTACGGCGAAGGGGGGGGTCGCATAACTTTTCTGATATCGCGATCGTAGCGGTCACGAAAAATAATGCCAATCAGCGAAGATTCAAACCGCGATCACAGCACATCATATTTTTACATCTGGCGGGTCTGTATGGGATTGTATGACGAGCGCTACTGTGTTATAAGTATCTTTTTGATGTGAACTTCGCGTTGGTCGCCCGCTTAAATCGAAAGCATATATATGTTATCCCATGGATAAGCTAACAAGAGGATGGTAAAATGTCCCCCTACTCTATCCAATAAACGGACTTGAGTAGAATATATCCTTTAACAATAACAACTCTTTTATGTACGTTCTTTTCCATAAATATTATATTATTTAAATCAATCTTTTCCCCGGGGCGTACTGTGGATTTAGCTTGTGGGTATTTTTGTTATGTGCGTAGAGTTTCACTTCTCAATAATTTGGAATATGAATGAATGAATGAATGAATTTATGTTGGTATACGAAACATAGCTTTATTTTAAACCCAAGAAAATATATACCGATTGTAACGATTGTAGTCTATTGATATAAATAACATGTTCGTCAGTAGCAAGGAAAAATAATAAAAATGAAGTTCCTAGGGATCAAATTAATCGAGTGACATATAATAACATTTTCCACCATCTTGCTCATTGCTGTCATGTCATGTCTGTCAAAAGTGTCAAAATCGAATATTCTAAATTCCAACTAGGCTAGAGATGGTCGATATTTCTATAGCGGTGACTTTATTGTCACTGGCTCCTGAAACACGTTCTTTTTTAAACTGGTACCATAATACTTTTGCATATAAACGAAATTTTGAACTATGCTTTTGAAAAAATTGTTCAAAATGGTAAAGCTAACATTTGGAGGAACCGGTTCGTTACCATTTTTATTTCGTCACAGTTTTCATTATAAAGGTGTACAAAAACAAGATATCGTCCAAGATTGGTAAATCTCGTGTAAAATCAATCAAAAAAAGAAAATGTTTTAAAATGTGCATTATTATTATGGTTCTATGCAGTTTGACATATTGTACAACATAGAAGAGATTATATACTTCCTAATACAACATGCACTTCACAATAGCAGAAAGCATCCATTATTATTTTGTTGTTACAAAATGGACACATTTCAAATATTTCACGAGAAAAAAAATTATTACGGTTCTGCATTGACCATCGACATTTTCAACGTCACTTACATACAGTTCAGCAACCATCTTTTGGCGCATGTCACAATGTTCCCATAACCTTTTATACTTAGATGTAGGTAAATTAAATCTGTAGTCTTCTCCAGAAGATAAGGAGCATCCAAATCCAAATCATTGTTACCATTGTAAACTAAATTTCCCTGTCTAAAAAAAAATCCATCCTCAAAGATAGGTCTCGCAATGTTTGGGCAGAGTATTGGCACATTGCTTGTCAATCCAAGGGAGTCTTCTATGCCTACAAAGGACTATCCCATCAAAACCATGGTTTCAACAATTCCCCAATTTTTCCAAAAGAGAAATTTCTTCACTTATTCGAGTGAGAATTCATTGGACATTTTATACAATTTATTGGTTCCTTCTCACCTTTATAAAATTCACGTGCTCGACTTCCCAGATGGTTCAATCTGTAATCGAACTAGGAATTTTAGATCACATATTTTTATTGTCCCTTTCTACACAAATATCCTCTCTTCTATCAAGCCTTATCTTTAAAATTACCTCTCTTCCATTCAACATCAACATCTCATCTCTTCTAAGTCTGAACTCGACTCCAATATTCCATTTAATTTTGAAATTTGCCCATTTAAATAAAATTTATATATAAATTCCCTCACGCACCAAAATCAGACATTTTCGCCGAACATTCGGCGCTTCGGCCGAGAGCGCTACCGAATTTTCGGTATTCGTCCAACTTCCAACTATTCGTTGCATCTCTACTCGAAACTGTGCATCAGTGACGTCAATGACGTTTTTATTTATATTCACGAAATGTCTCGAAAATATTCACGAAATGTCTATATATAGTTTAATAACATTTACCTTTTACTATTATATCCATCATTACAATCCATCATCTGTGAACGCACAAATCCTAGCATTAGTTTATTGTTTCATGGTTTTTGTTTCTCTAAATTTATATGTGTTAAAAATATGGCAATTCACGCTGTTTTAAAAATTCTGTTAGAATGCCAAGCAAAAATAATTTCCTGCAAAGATTTAGATTATTTTAAAACTAAGTACTTACTCTATTTTAAAATTATTTTCTGTTAGATGAAACTATAGAACAATATATGTGACAATGCACATTAATGGACAAAACAGGTCGGTAGTTAGAAGCAAAGTTACAAAATATAATATTATAATTGTTTTGTTTTTACTTGAAAATTTAACCGGTTCGCTGCCACCGTGCCTGATCGGGCACGCATAGTTTGTTTATGTCCGCAAAAGTCAAGGGCAGCGAATGTGTTAAAATTAGTAAAATATATATATAAATATCTTTAATGAACTTAGAGAAACTGTGTGTACCTTTTTTCCAGTTAATTCATGTAATTTTTTTATATAATTTTGTAACACATTCAAATATTACATTTTGAATTTTGTTCAAGTTGTTATTACAAAATGTTATACGTAATACCTTGTACCTTGCATGAACCTATTAAAAGTTATAGGCAAAGATCGGAAATTCAGTCCCGGAAAGATGGTATTTATCATTTTTAAAAAGTATTAATATTTATAAACAAAATCTTGACAAAATAAACCAATGGTTTTTTTACAATGCAAAATATTATAGAATTTTTTCAACCTGATTCAAGATTGTTGTAAGTACAAAACACTTAACTTTTAGTCCTTGCCATTTTTTTTCTCAATATTATGTATGTTTGCCGAAATAAATTTTCAAATTTTTTAATATTGCTTCATCGAAACAAATGAAGATTCGCATTCATGAAACTTTGGCATATAATATTCAGATATCTGTATTGAAAGCTTTATATAAATTCAAATATTAAAACCTTATTGATGTTGTCTGGTGCGATTTTTCGAGTTTCGGGCTTTTTAAAGATGTGCAGCTTCGGTTCGTAAGAGTAAGACGTGCTTTTCACTGCCTAACTAATATTACCTCAAATTAAGGAAAGTCTGTAGTTTATTTACGCCCACGCAAGAAATTGATCATAATTTCAGGATTGTTTTTAGAGAATTGACGGTACACGTTAATCCATCCACACTGTTGAAATTTTGGATATAACACACAATATCTTGTATTAGCGCCAGAATTATCGGATTGTTTTTAATTACTGTATCTTGAACTTGTTCAAAACTATTTGATATTGTTAATGAAGCTAATAATTTGGATAAACATACGGTTTTTTATATATACATAAACTGTTAAGAGTTTAGCTTTCATATAATACTAATAGCATAATTTTTACTCGGTGGTATCGTTTCGTAGCCTTGATATTTTTAGATTTGGCAAATATTCAAATCATTAATCGGTATTATGGTTAGCAAGAGACATAGAATATTTTTCGAAACCAATTATAGCGTTAAAATAACTCTGTCCATTTTGAAAATAATCAGATTCAGTCTCGAATTAAGATACCTATAAAAGATATTCATGAAACTTTTCGTCCATATTTCTTGCTAAAACAGACGTCACTTTGCCAATACTATAATCGTATCTGTAACTTTATATATTTTGCTATTGCAGGTTAAATCAATATGGCAAGCATTATATTACTGTAATCCAATCAATATTATTTGGAGAAAAAGCACTGTCATGAAGATACCTCCTCTAATTATAACGCATTTTGCACGATATCTGAGGTCAAAACAGAAATCATAAAGTTAATTCTAAGATTTTATGAAAATAATTCAAAATAGAAAAAAAATTGTTGAATTTTGATGACAAAAACCTTTTTTTTCTCGCAAAAGTTTCACACATTTTTCCCAACACTTTTTTTCCGAATGAACACTTTACATAAGACATGTTTTAATTTTCTATCTAATTATATGAATTACTGAGTCACCTGACACTAGTAGCTTATAGCACATTTGGAAAATAGGAAATATTACTATTGTTTAATATAAAATAAAATAATTATTTCAGTATGATGACGGACAATGAAACCAGCTGGCAACTGTGTTGATTTATTTTGAAATATTTTTAGCTGTGATTTGAACAAACATTTATAATATTGATTTTATATTCTGATTCTCAAACCTAAGCTTTGTATTATCATAATATAAAGTAGGGAAAACTTTATTATATTTATTTAACGAACAACTAATATCGCAGACATTTACTTTGATTATAAGCAAAGATGATTTGGATCAAATAACGATTATTGATCATAAAAGCACGAATATGTCAAACGTGAATGGAGTGTCACACGATGTTTGTGCTCTTTAATATTAAAATCTTAACATTAACATCGAAAGGTGTTATTCGACAAAAAATCACTTTATTTCTAAACACAACTGAAATGTAAATATATTTAAAAACCTATCACAAAGCGTGTTGTTTACGAACATGTTAAAACATTTCGCAAACCTAGTACAAGACGTATCGTAAGTCCAAAGAGTTACTCTAAAAATGAACTTTAATACCTTGAGCGTGTGAGACAACCTTAAATATAAGCCTACACCATATAGTCGAACTTGATTTTATTATTTCACTGTTGATTATTTTATAATTTAACTAAGTACTTAAACTTTCTGAGTCAAAGAATAGATTATTTTTATGTGAATTTCCCAACAAAGAAACTATTTGGACTTAGGGTGATATTTTACTAGGTGTGCGATTTATTAAAAACGATAAGTTTATATGTAACAGTGTTGCATTGTTATATTGAATGGTTTATTTATTTGAGAAAATAAAATTTCCTCTTGTTTACAGTTAAGTGTTCATTAGAGCTATTTATTAAGTCTTTCAGAATATAGATTTACGTGATGAAATTGAATGAGTTGTCTTCACTGAGCATGTCATGAGCTTTCTATGAAATTGTATTTATTATTGAGGAAATAAACTTAAAAGTACTCAAAAACCTCTTTTATTTTAGATTAGCATTTTCATTGTATTGTGTATAGTACCTATATTTATTTATTTATTTATTTATTTATTTATTAAAGAATTTTATACATAGTGTACATATTGTGTTATTTCGCCCGCCATGCTAGGGATGTCCCTGTGTTATGGCGGGTGAAGTATGCAGATTATATGGGTAATGAAGTACATTTACTGATTATATAATAATTATGATAATGAGGTTTTCTCGGTTTATGAGAAGAAATAAACCGTAAAAGTTTTACGACAGGATCGAACTAAACTCGAACGTCCCTATTTTTTTTAAACTAGCTCCACTTTCCCTCGGGGACCATGTCATCTTTGAAAATGTTGTGTGGAGGGTTTTTTCCCCTGTGACATGTGACAAATGTCAACCGTGTACATACGTTGGGTACCGGTGCCGAGGGCAAAAAAAAAATTGAAGTTTCTCGAAGCATCTTTCATAGCAATTTACTAATAAGTAATAAGTATTTAATTTTTTTAATAAAGTAAATTATTTTCGGGGTACATGCTAACGGTGACCAGAATGTTCAGTGGAAACTTTTTAAGTGTATGAATATTGATTACAAACTTTTCATCGGATGTTAATTCGTCACATGATAATTCATCATGTCTCGAATCGTCGAAAACTGATAATTGGGGTTTTTAACCTTAGGTTAGGTTAGGTTAATGTGAGTTATGATTTGATGAATTATCATGTGAGGAAGTATCGTGTCTGAATAAATTTACTATGGGAATTCAGACGCTGAGATCTCATAGTTCGATTAGACATGGAACCCACGCTTAGATACCCTGATGATTTGCATTATAATATCGTTTCATTACACTAACTAACTAACTAACTAACCATCACGCCGTTTCCCCGCAGGGGTAGGCAGAGAGGACGGACCGCCAAACAACTCGGTCTTGGCACACGCTCCTTGCCTCATTCACATTCATACATATTCTCATACATACTCTTCTATTATTCTGACTCTTGACATGGCCCGACTCAAGTATCTGATTTACTTGATCGTGCCACGTCTTCCTTGGGCGTCCTCGGCTTCTTATACCGTTCACATTCGCGTCATAAATTCTCTTTACACTCCTTTCTTCATTCATTCGCTCAACATGCCCAAACCATCTAAGCGTCCCTTTCTTAATCTTACTTACTACGCTCACATCAGCCTTGCATTCTTTTCGGATCTCCACATTCCTCACACGATCATACATGGTTTTACCACACATACGCCTCAGGGATCTCATTTCTACATTACATTACATTCATTACACGAATACGTTTTTATGCTATCTAGAAGGGTAAAATAGAGACCGCCACTAGACTATACGCACTAGGCGGTTGCGGTCTAGTTGTAGAAACTGGCCATATTCGTTAGGCTGGAATCAGACGGTTCACTAATCGTTCATTTCTGTATTTCATTCCACCTATTTCACTCGGAATGACATGTCTGAACAAGAAATTAAACAAAAGGGAAACGAAGATGGGAACATTCGCTC
Source organism: Limnephilus auricula (assembly GCA_951813805.1). Taxonomy (NCBI): domain Eukaryota; kingdom Metazoa; phylum Arthropoda; class Insecta; order Trichoptera; family Limnephilidae; genus Limnephilus; species Limnephilus auricula. The sequence goes on from OX638415.1 coordinate 10,460,026, forward strand.
GAGTAACCATAGAGTAAACCTTCACTCGAGTTAACTGTCTGATTCCAGCCTTACGTATTTGCAGTAATGTTCAATATTTTCTTTTCTTTGTTTTGCGTCGCTGTCATAGATGGTACAAATAAATCACACAAGCCACCTCATTTTATTAATGATGAGACAACGCAACGTAGTTTTCTGCCTGCGTTATATTAGTTACCTAACATAACGACCTTCAGTCAAATTTAAGCAATACAGTAATTAGGGAAATTTTACTTAAGAGGTAATTATACTATTAAAAGAACTCCCTGAATCATCATTTGGGAATAACTAACATAACAACCTTCAGTCAAATTTGAACAATACAGTAATTGAGTTTCCAAAATTTTACTCGGAAGTCAATAAGGGTATAAGTAATTCAAATTAAAATACCTATCTAGAAATAGTATAAATGTATCGTCTGTAAGTGGGTTCCCCGCAGTTTGATAATGCCTTCAGAAGACGAAACAGCTGACACGCGTAATAATAATTACATATCAAAACTTGTTTAAAAATAAACAGGTTTTATAAATTAAATAATAATATTATTGAATAATAAATCTCATTTACTCCATTTTAATTTTTATTATTAAAATGCAGTAATACAAATTATATTATTATACAGGGTGTCCGGGGGTAAAGTGCATTAACTTCGGGTAGTGATTCGAGTAGAAAAGATTAATAACTTTTTCCGAAATTCCAACTTTTTTTCCCATACCAAAAGACGTACCCATTAAAAATCCTTAGTGTAAGGTACAAACTTACCGATTAATTTGGTGTGAGTCAGCCAGCGACGGCGATTGGAAGGTTGTGATTGCCCGCATCGTTATAGCGGAAAATGATACTGTGGGCGCACACGCCGTGCAAATTTTATCTTTTTACCAAATAAAGTTGGAATTTCGAAAAAAGTTATTTATCTTTTTTTACTTATACTATCACGAAGAATCAACTCCCGAAGTTAATGCACTTTACCCCCGGACACCCTGTATAAAATAATAAAAATTAAAATGGAATATAACTTGATAACAATTACTTACTAAATTTGATTTACATTAAATAAAAAAATAAAAACAGACTTCTACGAATTAAACACAAAAACAATTGCTTCCGCTCACCGTCAACTGAAAAAAAAAACAGTTTTCAACTCAACTCGCTATAAATGAGCATGCTCATATCCACTTCCACCCGCAATGCTACCTAGTAGCATGTGTTTCACGCCCAAATGAGCTTGCTCACAGATCAACCGATTGCTGATTTTTGAGCGTGCACATTGATTTGCGGGTGTAAGGGGAAATGAGCATGCATTAGAGCCAATCAGCCAATACCATAATGGGCAAATACCTAGTAGCGTGGATGTAACGCCCAAATTAGCATGCTCACAAAACAACCGGCTTTCGATTCGCGGGTGGAAAAGGAAATGAGCATGTGTGTCAGTACCATACAGCCTGTGGCCAACACGTAGGTTATGACGTAATACGTAATGCTTGTGCAAGCAAAAGACAACGTGCTTGGTTCAAGCTTCAAGACGCTTGATCGTGTCTGAAGCCCATTTGACTTTATTTTTAAAATAGAGTTGGAAGTTGGAACAGATTGGTTCATTTATGGTTGGAACTTGGAACACTTTGTCGACTTTGTCTATGCTTCCGCGACCGCATCCTTTCTTGAAGTTTTTGGAGTCTATGGAGCTGTTATTTATGTTTTGGAGATTGAAGTAAACAAAAAACAGTCGACAAACGAATAAAATAAATAGAATTAACGACAGTCTCGTTGGTGATCGTTATTTTCCTTATAACGAAGATAATGCAAAGACGGCTTTGCACAAAATGTCGACCAGCTTTGTCTAGCCGCGTAAACATATCTCTTATTATATGACGTATGTGCTGCATTATTCACACGTTCCCTATATATATATATATATATCCTGTTCCTGATATCCCGATCTTTTGTAAAGATGGCGATCGTTGGTCGTTGGTGCGTTTGGATCAGTTTGGATTTACATCCGGCGTGCAACAACGAATTCTCTCCTTTTCCCGTGAGTACATTTTGAGGTTATATCAAGTTATATTTATCTACTAACTGGGGAATCTGTAATCCAAGAAAAAAAAGTAAATAGTGTTAATTTAATTATTTTCTACTAAAGTAGGTCAATTCAAAGTCAAAATATCTATGTAATATCATAAATCATAATATTATTATCGTCGGTAAAAGGAGGAGATGATTAATTATTAACCGCCGGAACAGATCGTGGAAATTACACTTCACAATTTTCACATCAACAATTACTACAAGAAACAACTATGTACGTGCTCAAAATAGTTTATAAGGTTCTTAGTTTGGATAAACTAAGTAATTCATGCGTATTTAGGTTGAAACGAAACGCGACTGTCAAACCATACAAAAAAATCGAAAAGGGCGGCAAAGGGATCTTTTTAGGCGGGAAATTTTGAACTTGGAATAGAAATGTAATTTCATCTTTTACCATCTTTCAAAACGTAATTAGTTGTTTCTTGTAGTATTTAAGTTGAAAGGTAAAGTAATTTCCAAAATCTGTGCCTAATAAAAGTGGTCCGAAAACCTGGAAGGAAATGTAGGGACGGCCATTCCTTTTGGCAGCTCCCACACCCTTCGAAGTTCTCAGATCCTTATAAACCTGACGAACAACAGTTGTACGATAAGCGCGGTGGAGCGCTACCTTACAGGGGTCAGGATGGCACTTGAAACAGCCACTCTTTATGGAAGCAGCGTCAATGGATTTCGACAAATCCATTGGCTCAACCAAATTGCAAGGTACTTCACAATGTACTTACGGGAGGTTATGAATCTCGATATATCCCTCGGTCGGCACTGGATTGTCTTCTAGAACAGGGTGGCCACAGAACCTGGAATACCTGGAAAACCTGGAATTATCAGGGAATTTTACCGAACCTGGAATTATCAGGGAAATGTCAGGGAATTTCAAAATATTTTTAGAATATCAGGGAATTCCAAAAATAAAACAAAATTCGTTATTTTAGATTTGTGAAGTCCCAAAGTTGTGTTTATTATTTTTACTTGTGGCGTGTGTAACAAAAAATATGCCGACAAAGACAAACTAGATAGGTAGGTATTTTTTATGATTATTTTCGTAAATAGCCCTTGCAACACAATCATGTCAAAAATTACCCGCCTTGGGTTTTCCCCTATACTCTATACTATTCCAGTAGGTGCGAAATCTGTAAAGAAAAACCTAGCAATGTTATAACAAAAGGGTCGGACACCAATTACGGTCGTAATAGACCCAAGACCCGGACGAACCTCACTCCATGAACCCGAGCACTCCTGCTAAGTCACCAAACATATCGAACCACTTGGAATAAAGAAATAATTGGCTTTTTAATCCAGAAAGCAATCCTAGACAATTAAAATGGCGCATGTATAAGCCAAAAATCGCTCCAGTGGTTTAATAGATTATTGTGATGCAAAGAAATAAATGCTATAGATGACAGAATTCCCTTTATTATTTATCTAACGAACGATATTCCCTTATTTTCGTTCTTTGTTTTTGGGGTGTTATGCCGTGTTGCGCTACCTCCTTCTTTAGCCGACGTTTCGGACAGCGTTGCAGTGTCCATCATCAGGGCAGATCCGGCAGATCCGACGATGTGACGACATCGTCGGATATTTTGGCCGTGAAAATCTAAAAAAGATATTCCCTTATATCAAATTAAACATATCAGGGAAAAATGTGGAAACTGCCCTGGAAAACCTGGAATTATCAGGGAATTTTGAAATCCGTTTTTTGTGGCCACCCTGTAGATGAACCGTAGGCACTCGTTATAAGTTTTAACATGAGTTATTCACAACAGCAGTATTTTCAGTGTGAGTTGGGTAGATTGTCACGATAAGAACAAAAAGATAACAAAATAGCGTTGCGAGAGGAACAATAACGACTTCCAGGCTGATTGCTGGCGGCTCTATGTGGTGACAGTACCCATGTATGAATTTAAACCAATATGTTTAAATTCTCTCCCCACTATTGGCTGGAGCATAATGGACCCGTCGAAACCAAATCAACGTTACGGAACACAGCTACCCAGCAGCCCATTCCGGCTTGGAATCCTCAGCAAACGAAGACGTCTCTTCGTCAACTGCGAGTACTGCCCGGGCTGCTAGTTTTTTGACTGCTTGCTGCTGGGGGGTTTTGACCCCTGGAAGCACCTCACTTGAAACCTGGAATTCACATTTTCTGCACTAAGATTATTTGAATTCCTTTTAAAATTTTGACTAAATTCTCTCGTTTCTGTTTTGATTAATAGAATAGTACAAAATTCCAAAAGATTTGAGTTGACAGATCTTTGAGGAACAAATCCATGTTGCCTAGTGCAGAGAAGAGGCTTAAAATGTGAAAAAATATTATATATCAGAGATTCAAAAACCTTAGCAAAACAGGATAGTATCTGATTGGTCTATTTTTTTTAAATCAAAGATTGGTACCACATGTGCTTCTTTCCAGAGATCAGGAAAAGTTCCCGTGGCTAGGGATGCATTAAAAATGATAAAAAGCGGTAAACATAAAGTAATATATAATGTTAAATTAAATTACATGGTTAAAGTACCTATTGTGTAAACCCGTACAATGTCATTTGGTAATTTCGCCTGGGGTGTGAAAAGGTTGTAAAACTTAATTAATGAATGGATATAACAATAAAAAGGAAGAATGTGGGTGGAGATAAAGATACATTTTAAAATCAAGAATAGGGTATTTCCACAATTTTTTTTTATTGCTTAAAAAAATTAAACAGAAAATTACGATCATTACAGCATTTTTATTTTATTCTTATGTTGACGAATAAAGTTTCTAGAGCGAATCTAAGTTTACCATTTTTGAATTACCGCCAAAACGATACTTTGGGGCGGAGCAATCGTGTGACGTCACAACGGACGATGCTTCAGTAGTACAGTATTTATTTATGCTGTCAGATGGCTGATGACACGCTTAATATGCACTAAAAAAAATGTAGTTAGATACTAACGAGTACCTACTAATCAATTCAGTTACCGGAATTTAAAAAAAATAATTTTAATGGTTTTTTTTTAACTTTAAAAACACAAAATGTCATTTTTCATCGACCGCTATGTTACGAATTACGACGGTAAATACGAACTTTTAAATGAAAAAACACTTTGTATCAGTTGCATAATAATAAGAAGTAAGTATTGCAATTTTCAGAAATGAAAAATAATATAATATTAATCACTATTTTCCTCAATTTAACAAACCCAAAAACTCATTGCTCGCGATGTTTGATCTGTGCGACCGCCGTGCTTTTCAAATGGCCATTGCCAACAGTGCCATCCTTAGAGAACAGTAGTAATGTAACCAGTGACTAGAAACGATATTTAGACAATAATATTATTATTTTATACACATATTTTTGAGTTTCTTTTGTGGTTAGGTTAGGTTGGGGTAGTGATGGGGAGGGAGGAGGCAGGGAAACGAAAGGGTAGGTTAGGTTACGTTAGTTACGTCAGGTTAGGTTAGGTTAGGTCAGGTCAGGTCAGGTTAGGTTAGGTTATGGTAGTGGGGGGGGGGGGGGGGGGGGGGAGGCGGGGAAATGGAAGGGTAGGTTAGGTTAGTTTTTTGGAATATAATTTGTTTTAATATTATTTTAAAAACTTGCATAAAAACCTAAAGGTTTTTTAATGTATATAAGTGTACATTATACTTATTAACCTAACCTATCCTAACCTACCCTTCCATTCCACCCACCCCCACTTCCCTAACCTAACCTAACCTGACCTAAACTAACCTAACCTGCCCTTCCATTTCCCCGCCTCCCCACCCCAATACCCTAACCTAACCTATCCTAACCATACAAGAAACTCAAAAATATGTGTATAAGATAATAATATTATTGTCTAAATATCGTTTCTAGTCACTGGTTACATGAATACTACTGTTCTTTTAGAATGGCACTGTTGGTAATGGCCATTTGCAAAAGCATGGCGGTCGCACAGATCAAATATTGCGCTCAATGAGTTTTCGTGTTGAATCGAGCAAAATAAAGATTAATATACATTATTTTTCATTTCTGAAAATTGCAATACTTACTTTTTATTATCTTACTGATACGAAGTGTTTTTTCATTTAAAAATTCATATTTACCGTCGTAATTCGTAACATGGCGGTCGGTGAAAAATGACAGTTTTTGTTTTGAAGTTAAAAAATAACTATTAAAATGCATTATTTTACAATTCTGGTTGCTGAATCTATAACTATTATATATCTAAAACATTTTTTTTTAAATATTAAAGTGCATATTAAGCGTGTCCCGATTTTGTAAATATTTACCACAAAACCGCCGTCAGTCATAATAATGGTGTAAAATATATGACAAAGTTAACAAAATATCACAATTATCTTCGAAAATAAGAAGAAAAACGGTAAAAATTACCAGCTTTATACGGACACAAACGTCAGTTATCAATTTGCAAAGGAATGTAAAGGAATGTTTGGTTAAGCTGGGAGCTAGCCAGAGCTGGGCCACCTTTGTGACGTCACAATCCGATCAGCCACTCACGGGCCGTTTAGATTTCGTACGTTTTTGATCGTTTTTAAAATCAATAAATTTGAATGAAAACATAAAAAACAAACATTTTTAATACGATGATTAAAATCAGAAAAATAATCTTTAAATATTCTATACATTTTCAACAGAATCCCCCGTTTGTGAAAATACCCTATTATATGCTCACTAAATGTAAATTGACTGGTTATAGACAAGCAAAACTCTTGAAATAAAGGCACCCAAGCATGAAGCTTGCTGAAATAGTTGATTCTCATTATTATTAAACTATTCAAAGTGTTTTTAAATTAATTTCTTCATAACGTCACCTTAAAGCAACGTTGAGATATCTTGAAAAATGCTGTTCTGAGATAATAGGACTTTTTGATTTGCGTGAGCTCTAGCAGAATCAAATTAACTAATGTTGCAGATTAATAATATGGTATTAGAGAGGTAAATTATTTAACATCAACACAAAATTGTAATAATAGATAAATAAAAAAAAATTTCATACTAATTTTGACAAAGTATACGTAAATCTAGAAATATCTCAATACTGAGATTTTACTTGTAACTCGGGCATTTTTTTTTTTTTAAATATCCCAGTAATGTATCATAATGCTCACAATTTTACATCGAACTGCATACTTATCTCAAAAGTGTTTTTTTCGGAGATATCTCAGTATTGCTTTAAGGTGACGATTAACCGTATTTACCGAGCCCTCAATGGTAAGACCACAATCGCTCGTAAACAGACCTTAATTAAAATGTTATTGTTAATTTTAATATATTATTTCTGCAGGAAAAGATAACCTCTATATCCCTGTCGCGTTACATCCAGAACACAACGGTTGCAGCACAACCTGCCCACCCTGATACCTTCGATTCCGCGGCCCCAAGGTGCCCTCTCCGGTAGCCCTCGTGCCACAGGTGGCACGCCAATAGAATGTGTAATAATATCAGGAAGATGACACCAACGGTGTGACAGAGCGATACCACAGGTGAGCTGCGATCCTATTTATATTAATTATTTTGCCTGCTTTGGGATATAAACTCTAAGGCTGCAGCAAAGTGTTCAGCTAGGTTCTGTACTTTTACTAGAAACACACTGCCACACTGAACACTACGTGCTTAGGCACTAAAACTCCCTTGAGGGAACTTATTTTCCTATTAGGGCCTATGAGGCTGGCAACTCATTTCACAGCCGAACTGTTGAACTCAAGAATGAGTCGTAGAAACGATCCGTTCTCATGTGACAAATGTTTGGTGCGCGTTTGGCGTGTTTCCCATGAAACCGAAGGAATCAATGACACTAGTTCCTCAGAGTATCTTCCATTTAAATACGGGTAGAACAAGGACAGCATTCCCACCCGATGCCTGTGCTCTAAAGATTGCTATCCTGTTGTTTAAATGGAGAATCTATCAGACGAACTGCTTGTTTCTACAGAGTTGGGGTTTTTTTTTTTAGAATTTCGTGGCTCCAGACCAGATGTGACTGCCAAATTCAAACACTTGCACTTGCAATTTGTACAGGGTTAGCAGTTGTGTATTACTAAAGTATCTGCGGGCCTTATACAGTATGCTGTACGCCCTGTACAGTTGTCTTCTAAGAGGCTAGCTTAACTCTGGCTTCGATGGAGCCCCTTACCCGAGCTGGTCACTGAGAGTTACACTAAGCAACTATTATCGTATAACCTACTTGGGTGGTGTACGGTACCGGACATAACATTATGTTAATGGTGTTCTTTCGTTTGCAGAATGTGTTAATGAGTAACTGGACTAGCCGTCATAAGCTGGGTTGGCAGACTCGCTTAAGAAGAATGAACGAAGCAACAAGAATTCTGCGTCTGCTCCTGGAGATACTTCAGAGGTATGCTCTTTACTACCTTACAAATAATGTGAAAATGTGGCTTTATTTAAAAGTACAGGTGAGTATGGGCAGAGCTTAGGGTGTGTGGCGAATGTGTCACTGTGACCTGCAATAGCCATCTCAAGCCAAGGTATGAGCTACTGTGATGAGGCTGAATGACTCAACAGGGAGCAGTGTCATGAACGGTGCCTCCGATATTCATGGTCGCTTCCCGGATAATTTAAACCTTACCTCAGCACTCGGGGTTCTGCTGGGGTGGACCTTTTATTTCTCTAGATACTCATGGAACAAGAACATGGACAGGGCCCATCAGAGAACCAAGGGGAGTGGAGAGGAAACCTGAGACCAAACCGGAAACCTGAAACCTGGGTGGACTCTTCCCTCTTGGGGCCTAGGGGGAAGTGGAGAGGTGAGCTGAGACCACCTGGCTGGACTCTTCCCTCTTGGGGCCATCGGGGAAGCAAGGGGAATGGAGAGGAGAGCTGAGACCACCTGATTGGACTCTTCCCTCTTGGGGCCATCAGAGAAGGAAGGGGGAATGAAGAGGAAAGCTGAGACCAACCACCTGGTGGACTCTTCCCTCTTGAGGTCTAGGGTTAGTGGAGAAGTGAACTGAGACCACATAGCTGGATTCTTCCTTCTTGGGACTTCATCAGGAAAGCAAGGGGGAATGGAGAGGACAGCTGAGAATTCCTGGCTAGACTCTTCCCTCTTGGAGCCATCAGGGAACCCAAACGCAGGTGGATGTTTGAAGGGAAAACTCTTATCGCTATAGGATCCTCCAGGGGATCCATTCGCAGGAAATCAGGGACCCTCATGGGACCTAGAAACAAGCTCAAAGGAATTAGATGAAAAGGGATATAGCACAATGGTCCCATGGCCTAAGTGCTCACGGAAACTATTCATATACTGTTGCTTTATAAAAAATTAATTAAAAAAAATTATGCGCAGATTACTTAAAAGTTGTTTAAATTGCAGGTTGTGAAGATAAACGACATCCTGACCTTCAGGAGCGGCAGATGTTTGTTCACCCCCCTGACCCTCCAAAGCAGTGTGCCCCGCAAGGGGGGCCCCAGCAAGCTTCACCCAGCCAACCAAGTAACATTCTCTCACAGTATTACAGTATAGCGTACAAGTGTATGTTCGCAGTATCTATACAACACTGGATAACACCACGCTTGACCCCAACTTCTGCATCAATATCTGCTGTACCTGACTACTGCTGTTAGATTTATTATTGTTACATATTTTGGATAATTTTAGCTTAATACTAATTATTTTTGATTATTTTTTAATCTACCCGACATTATTTTTAGTGATATTGCTCTTCAGTACAAAATGTTGCTATTGTTTTTGTTGCATCCGAAACTGTTTGCTTCAGATGCATTTGGTAAAATGGACTGTAAATAATACGAAACGAAAAACTAACTAAACGAACGAAATGGTATTTGTTGGAATTGGGTGATAATATGTGTTGGGAACAAAAATGGGAAACAAGGAAAAGGAAACCAATCACTTACCTCTCGGGAACACGACACAAAACTTACAAGTAGGTACAGTTTATTTCACTAAGATACCTCGAGGTATTATTGCCTAACAACACAAACAAGTAAACACGATAGTCTACTTTTATATGATGCCAATTATATTAGCACAACAAAACGAAACTTGCTTCAAAACCTCTTGCTAGATTCCTCTTCCTGTCTCTGTTTTTCCGGAACAAAAAGCCCTCCAATTTTCCAATCACTGTTCCAAGTTCAAAATTTCTTTCAGCAAGTGATGTGGTAAGGATGGGGAGAGGTAGGTACTGGGTAAAATGACATTCAGGTAGGAACCATGCATATTATCATTTCAAAACCAAACATTCCCCCCCCCGAGAAGAGATTGAAATCTCTTATCTACAATCGATAGTAAATCACACACTTCCGAATATTGACAAAAAACAAATGTATTTTATGTAACAATCTATAATTAACAAAAATGACAAACAATTATTCAATCTTTGTGCAACAAACAACTTCACCGAAATTAAAAAATCGAAACGTATGTCTACAATAAAGCTAAAATTAATTAATTAATCGAAGAACTTTCTTTCGTAGCAACCGACACCGCGGTAAATCGAACAAAATACAAGGAGAAAACAAACGAAAATAAAAGCAATGAATAAAATTAAAAATCAAATTACATATAAGTAAATTGTTTCAAAGTGGTAATGGATAAAGTTTAACAATAGGCCGACGAAATGTTCCTTGTGCAGTTTTAACTGTCACAACCCGTACGATTTGATCAGGACCAGGATGACATTCCTCAATACGGCCTAGTGGCCAGTGCATAGATGGATTTTTTCCATCATTTAATAACACCAAATCTCCAACATTAAGATTAGGTGATGACGTTATCCACTTTCCACGTTGTTGAAGGGTATGTAAATATTCCTTTCTCCATCGATTCCAAAATGCCTGAGTTATTTTTTGCAACAACTGCCAACGCGATAACCTATTCATAGGCACTTCAGACCAATCAGGTTCAGGTACCGATGTAAGAGGAGCCCCTATCAAAAAATGACCTGGCGTCAATGCTTCGAGTTCAGATGGATCAGACGACAATTGAGATAATGGACGAGAATTCAAAATGGCTTCTATTCGACTAAACAATGTTGTTAATTCCTCAAACGTGAGTACTTGTTCTCCTATTACTCGCTTTAGGTGGTATTTTGAGGATTTTATTCCTGCTTCATATATGCCTCCAAAGTGAGGTGCAGAAGGGGGATGAAAAGACCATTTAATTTGCCGCGTGGTTGCAGCAGATGTGAGGTGATCACGAGCTGATAGGTATTTGTTAGCACCGATGAAATTTGTGCCGTTATCACTAATGATACAAGAACATAATCCCCTTCTAGCTATAAAGCGATCCAAAGCCGCTAAAAAGGCTTCGGAGGATAAATCAGATACAACTTCTAAGTGTACTGCCTTGGTACTTAAACAGATAAATAAGCACAGATAAGCCTTCAAAACTTTGGCTCCTCTACGTCTGCTTTCCTTTATTGAGAATGGGCCACCAAAATCCACCCCAACATTGAGGAAAGGACGACCTTCACGAAATCTAATTTGAGGCAAATCTCCCATCATAGGTTGTACACCAATAGGACGAGCCTTAAAACAAGTTATGCATTTACTCAATCGTGACCGAATGACATTTCGAGCGGAAACAATCCAATATTTTGATTGTAAGATTGACAATAACGTCCTAGGCCCCACATGCAAATAATTCTTATGATACGAGTCAATAATTAAGTTGGTAAGGTGACTTTTCTTGGGCAAAAGTATGGGGTGTTGGAAATTAGGTGCGATAGGGGCATTGTGTAACCGCCCACCGACTCTAAGTAGACCAACCGAATCTAAAAAAGGCATTAACTTTCGAACATGAGATGAGTTATGATAATTGTTGCCTGCATCAATATGAAAATGCATGCGTTGCACTTTCATAATCCATAACTTCAGCGATGAATGCAATTCCTCGGCAGTTAACACTCCAAAAATACGATCTTCTATCTTTTTTCGAATGTTAACAGCAAATCTCAAAATCCAAGCCGTAACACGTTGCAATCTAGTTAATGAAGAAAACCTATTTAAAGTCTCCTCATTCCACGAGTTAGTTGTAGTCAATACTTGTATATTGTTGACCTTCAGTTCAGGAACAACATCAAGTTTTACACTGGAAGAATGGATCAATAGCCACTCGTCGATGGGTGAGAGCATCCAAGGAGGCCCCCTCCACCATAACTCGGTATTGACCAACTGATCTGGCAAAAGTCCTCTGCTGGATACGTCAGCTGGGTTCAAATGAGTACGTATATGAAACCACTTGATCAATGAATTAACTTCATTGATTTGTCCTATTCGATTGGCAACAAAGGTTTGCAAGTTATATGTAGGTGTATGAATCCACGATAAAACTATAGTAGAATCCGTAAATGCGAACACTTTGTCAATATGTAAAGTTGTACCGAATGATTTCAAAACATAATCCAAAAGTCGAGCAAGTAACAAAGCACCACATAATTCTAAACGTGGAATAGAAAGAGTTTTTACTGGAGCTACTTTTGATTTGGCAATCAAAAGTCGAATGTTAAATTCTTGATTTGAGTGTTGAGACCGAATGTATACAACACACGCATAGCCCCTTTCGGATGCATCTGCAAATCCTACTAATTGATATGTATTATCACTACTCTCCCCTATGTATCGCGGAATTTTAATGTTAGCTAATGTTGACAATGACGACACTATTGCCATCCAATGAGATTGAACCAAGGCAGGGACTGGATCGTCCCAGTTCAATCCAAGCTTCCACAGCTGTTGTAACAAACATTTAGCCAAAAACGTGACAGGGGAAATCCATCCAAGAGGATCAAAAATCTTTGCGATTGTTGATAATATTGACCTTTTCGAAAATGTTATTTGTGATGTTTTTACTCGATACGAGAACGAATCAGTTTCCGAATCCCAAACAATACCTAAAATCTTAATGTTATTGGCGTGATCTAAATCAAATTCTATAGGTGCTTCCTGGTGTGAGATTGGAATATCAGAAAGCAGTTTATGACAATTACTTGACCATTTGCTCAATTCAAAACCGCCAAGATTAAGTAATTCCACCAAGTCTCGCTGCAATTTACGTGCCGATTCAAGTGTGGATGCTCCAGTTAAAATATCATCAACATATGTATTTTCTAATAAAACTTTTGATGCTGTTGAAAACTTGGCATCTGCATCTGATGCGAGTTGCTGTAAAGTGCGTATAGCGAGAAATGGTGCACAAGCAGTTCCGTATGTTACAGTTTGCAGTTCAAATTCTTTAATCATTTGTTCCGGTGATTCACGCCACAAAATATGTTGGTAGGATCTATCCTCTGGCCGAACCAATATTTGCCTGTACATTTTGCAAATATCTGCTGTAAAGACAATTTTGTGCGTTCTGAAATTTGATATTAATTTCACAATATCTTGTTGAAGTTTGGGCCCTATTAAAAGTATATCATTCAACGACTGGTTAGAAGTTGTTTTTGAACTTGCGTCAAAAACAACTCTAAGTTTTTTAATGGATCCAGTATCTTTAATTACACAATGATGAGGAATGAAATATTTTCCAGTCGAAACTGATGAACTTGTCACATCTATCATGTGGCCCAAAGATTCATATTCTCTCATAAAGTTAATGTAATCAGATTTTATATCAGGATGCCGAGAGAAACGGCGCTCAAGGTGTTGCAGACGAGATACTGCCGAATGATATGAATCACCAAGAGCCAATGTAGCTTCCCTGAATGGAAGTGGAACAACGTACCGTCCCGCATCGTCTCTATAATGCTGAGTTGTAAATATTTTATCACAAAGCAACTCTTCTGGAGATAATGGTGAAGGATGATTGGGAAAATCTTCGATTTCCCAAAACGTTCTCAGAATACTCTCAATTGATGATTCTAACGACGTCAAAAACGAATTCATGGAAGGAGACGTGCTGTGATCTACATTTCCCATTAAAATCCAACCAAAAGCCGTGTTCAAAGCTATCGGTTCATTAGATTTTCCTACCACCTGTCCCGAACGAAGAATGGATGAAAACAATCCAGCACCCAATAAAATGTCTATTGCAGAGGGCTTATCAAAATTAGGATCAGCCAAAGTTAAATTTCTCAAATGATTCCAGTCTCCCCGACGAATGGGAGAACTAGGCATATGTGCACAAATGCTTGGTAACACAACGAAATCCCCTTCAAAAAGCTCATTCGAACATAGAGGACGGATCCGACAATTGACCAGTCCCTTCTGCGCGATGGCCGACAACTGTCCAATTCCTCGAATAGAAATTTGTTTATTAGATTAACAAACGAATTGCACAATCATTTGAAATAAAATTTGCCTGGCTTGCACAGTCCAATAATATACGAACCTTGTGAAAATTACCATTTTTATCACAAGCTTCTACGATAGCAGTAGCTAACAAAACTGATGATTGGCTAGAGCTCGATAAAACGTTGGGATTATTAAGCCTCTCCAAATGAGCTGTGGTTGCCGCGATGGCCGATACGACTGGGTTGATTGATTCTGGTGGAGAATCAAGTACCTCTTGTCTGGAAGTGTTATCGAAATTGTTGCTATTTGACTCCTGTACGTCATGAGAAAAATGCAACAAGGAATGGTGATTTTTATGACACCGAAAACAATTAAAACGCGACGAACAGTTTTTAACGAAATGCTTAGCCGATAGACAATTCTGACACAATTTATATTTCTTCACAATATTGAATCTAGCAGGTTGCTCTAGATTTAAAAATTGGTCACACTTTGAGAGGAAATGTCCACCTTTGCATAATAAACACACCGATTTTTGAGTGCTGACAAAAGAATTTAATACGCGATTTGGTTTCGCTTTTGGCGCTTCATTTTTCATGCCGTAGCCATGAACAGATTCATAAATTTTAGATTGCGATTCCAAAAATGACAACAACTGTGAAAACGATGGAATTTCTTCCGTGTGACCCATTAACTCGAAGTTAGTTCGTAGGTCATCAGGAAATTTCTTTAAAACGATATGTAGTAATAAAAATGACCACTGATCAGTTGGAAAATCTAAGGCTTCTAATGCCTGAACATTTTCCTTCAAAACATTAACGACAGATCTAAGCGATTCCTTTTTTATTATGGGGCATGAAATAATGTTCTCTACGTGTCTGTCTGCAATTATCCGTTTGTTATGAAAACGATCTCTCAACAAATTGTAAGCAATGGGATAATTGATTGCGGAAACCGGAAGATGCTTTATAATTTTCAACGCATCACCCGATAGCACCCCTAACAAATAATGCAGTTTATGTATGTCACTAAGAGAATTATTTTCATGAATTATTGCATCAAAGGTATTTATAAAGTTTACCCATTCAGTAATTCCACCTGAAAAGGTTGGCAAACTAATTTTTGGAAGTGAAAAACCGAGACTGTTGTCTGTTATTTTTCCAGAACTATCTTCCTTGGGTGGAAACAATGCTAGATGATTCGATTGGATTTCATAATACATGTCCATAAAACTCTTATATCTGTTTTCCATATCTGTTAAATCTACCTCTTTACTTTTCGACGTTTCTAGAATTACATAGGATTCTACAAAATCATTCCTATATTTTTCAATATCCTTAAACCTAATCAGTAAGCCATTTCTATCTATCAAATTACCAGAAACAACTGCTCTGATCGACGAATCATGAATTTCACGAAGTCCTAGAATGGCCAATTTATTCCGGACAATAGCAGAAGCAGCCATTTTAAATGATATTAATCAATTAAAATCAATAAATAAACTATTCTGCATACAATACGATAATTTAAAATATTAAAGTTTTCTATTTTGTAATCAAAGATTGAATAGTAATGAATAATATTTTGCTTCGGGTAGGTACCGAATGCAAGATATAGTACCTACTTGTGACCAATGTTCCAAATTATTTGAAATCATGAACAATGTTCCAAAGCTGAAAGTAGGTACCCAATATAAAATGAGATGCTAACAATATTTGAAAATAGAAGCAACAAACGAAAAATGCGAAATTTATTACGATTTTTCCCACGAAATTATCCCCTTTGAAGATGACAATATGCTTAATTCGAAGGCCGAAATGCCAGGAATATGAGGAACAAGGGATAAAGGTTCTTGGAATAACACATACCAGCAACCAAATCCAACAAACTAATGAAAACACCGACGATATCCGGCTCGAAGGACCAAAATGTTGCATCCGAAACTGTTTGCTTCAGATGCATTTGGTAAAATGGACTGTAAATAATACGAAACGAAAAACTAACTAAACGAACGAAATGGTATTTGTTGGAATTGGGTGATAATATGTGTTGGGAACAAAAATGGGAAACAAGGAAAAGGAAACCAATCACTTACCTCTCGGGAACACGACACAAAACTTACAAGTAGGTACAGTTTATTTCACTAAGATACCTCGAGGTATTATTGCCTAACAACACAAACAAGTAAACACGATAGTCTACTTTTATATGATGCCAATTATATTAGCACAACAAAACGAAACTTGCTTCAAAACCTCTTGCTAGATTCCTCTTCCTGTCTCTGTTTTTCCGGAACAAAAAGCCCTCCAATTTTCCAATCACTGTTCCAAGTTCAAAATTTCTTTCAGCAAGTGATGTGGTAAGGATGGGGAGAGGTAGGTACTGGGTAAAATGACATTCAGGTAGGAACCATGCATATTATCATTTCAAAACCAAACAGTTTTTCTGTATTCAATGTATGTTGGAAAGTCATTAGGTACAGTAACCTTTCAAAGGCTTTGCATGGCCAAAATAAAATTTAAAAAAAAACAAACGTCAAATGTGCACTTCAGAATTTTTTTGTGTCGCATTTCATAAGTTTACAGTAATATTTCTTTCAGATTTTGGTAGTTTATACAACTATTGTTACTAATAATATTATTTTGTAGTAGAAACTCGTAAACAAATACATAATGCTAAAATATAATTATTCATTACGACCATAGACATATGAATATTCATAGACCAGAAAATGAGGGAGAGGGGTAAACTCCAACTGTAGCGGAACGCAGAGGGATGAGTTGACTGTAACGATATGTGATTCGTTAATAATTCAATCCGGCCGAATTAAAAGGCCGTTTAAAAAACTATTTATTTGTAATTCTATGGAATAATGTAGATATGTACCTACCCATTGGTTAATGTTATGTACATATATTAATTCAGCTGGCCAGGATCAGTCAGGATCTGCACTTCCTAAAAAAACAGTTGGGCGACCTAAAAGTGTGCGAATACCTGAAAACATCGCAGCAGTAAGTGCGTCATTTGAAGAGTCTGATTTTGGGTTCACCCAACCACCGAAAGAAATTTTAACTGTAGGGCATTCGTTGCCGTTAGGGAACTGCATGAACATAATGACAACAAGTTCCATTCTTTCTACAGGATGTCAAAGGATACTTACTTAAATTTGGTGCAGTTGTTGAGTCCTAGTATCCATTACAAAAATACAACTACGCGTGAGTGTGTTAGCACAGAAGAAAGAATTTTGATAACGCTCAGGTAATAAAATCATAAAATATGTTTATTTATTACTTTTACACAGCTGGTTCTTCTTCTTCTTCGATGGCCCTACAGTCCATATCGAGCTTTGGCCTCCCGCAACATTCACCTCCAACTCCTCCTGTCCTCAGCAGCTGACTTCCAGTTTGTTACCTGGAGAAGCTGTGGTGCATCCCCTCTTACCTCGTCTTCCCACCTCAGTCTGGGTCTTCCCACTTTTCGCTTTCTGGGTGTCCAGTCATAATTCTTTTTGCCCATGCCCAGCCCATCCCAACCTGAGGAGTCTCATATGGGCTGAGATGTTGGGGGCCTGATATATATTGTATAGTTCTTTATTGTGCCGGATGCGCCACTGTTCCCCCTCTTTCACGGGACCACATATTCTCCTCAACACTTTTCTTTCAAAAGTATCCAGCATTTCAGCCATCTTTGCCGTCAGTGTCAGCGCCTCACATCCATATGCCAATACAGTTCTCACATAGTCTTATATATGGTTACTTTGGTTTTCCTGTGGTCGCTACACTGGCATGGTTAACATAAGATAAATCAACATTTTCGGAATTTAAAAGGAAATTAAATCTGATTCTGAGTTCACAATTAAATCGTCTGGTTCTGAGATTACTCGTGAAATTTTTTATAAAAATCAGTCAACTCCGAATTTTTGATTGCAGATGTTGATGGCCCATCATAAATTTCTTCATTAACTTCTCCAACACGGCATTTAAAAATTCACATTTGGGCATCTGTCATTGGTTCAATGTCCGTCAACAAACAAAACCATTTTCTTGGATTTTTTGTTTCATCATTTTCTGAGGTAGTTGGTTGTTCTTCAATCGGTCGGTCGGTTATAAATTCACTGCTGTAATCCTGTGACCTACTTGTACCATAAGCTTCATTATTTAAAGCAAAGTGACATTTTTCATTGCTTAAAATTTGTACATTTGGTTTGGTATAATGTTCAATTCTTCATTGTATGAAAACGTATCTTGTAATTGTACATTGCAAAATCCAGGCTCGTTGAACATTTCAAAATCTGGCAAATTCTGATAATTGCCAACAGCTCTGGACCTTAGGTCGACCTTAAGTCGCTTCCATATCTAACTCGTACAAAACTTCGCTAAATCTAAGTGTACGGCCTGAGTGGTTAGCTTTCGGCGTGGCGGTCAGCGGGGCGGTGGAGCGGTCAAGAGCGTGCTCACTGAATGGCCTCAGTGCACGCTCAGCGTTGACGGTCACCGCTATTGTTTTAACTTGTTGAAGGCCAGCATACAAAGTTTTTTTTTTTTTTTAATACGACGTAAAATATTTGACAGTTTTCACCTTTTTTACGAATTCAATTTTTATATCATTTCTTTTAGTCTGCCAATATCCTAAAAATTAACAATAATATTAATAAAAATGTATAAAATTTGTGTCACAATAGTTTATGAACTAAGTTTAAGGGTTTTTTTTTTTCTAAAAACGTATCTAAGTTTAAGGTCAAAAGAATTCATGTTCCACTCTTTCATAGATTCCACTCTTGCATGATTATTTTACGGATAAACGCTTTTTACAAGTTATGCTTTGAAATATTAAAAAAATATATATTGTTTGCGCATGTACACAAGCAATATGAATATATAGTTTTGTCAATTAAAAAACTAAAATCTTTCAAGAAAGACTAACAAACACAATATTGGCTTGAATCGATGCGTTTGACAATCATCTTAAAATAAGCTATTTATAAAGGTGTTCCGAGCAGCTCTCCCGGTAGTGTTAGAGGTTTGTACATCTAGTTGTGGCATTTGTAACTGTGTTTCGTCGCTATTATCTTCTTCAGATGTCTCTTCATTCATATCGAGTGCTATATTATGCAAGACAGCCAAAGCCACAAAACACACCTTTGTGTTTTCTAACGATGTTGTAAAACCTCTCAACAGACAGCGAAACCGTTGCTTCCATACACCAAAACACCTTTCAACTACGTTACGAGTGCGTATATATGCATAGTTATAGCGTTCTTCTTTTTCATTTGATGAATTCAACACCGGTGTAAATAAGTAGTCAGTGCATTTATACCCCGAATCTCCCAATAATCGACTATTACTATCACGCCAGCGAGCAACGATGTCCCTGATTCGTAGTTTAGCGTCGCATACAACCTGAATAAAACACAATGATTACTTTCAAATAAAATAAATACATATATATTACCAAAAATAACATCTTGATTATTAAAATTAAATATTAATCACTTCTTCAAATTTTGCAAATTCACTTTGTGGCACCATTTTATTAATGAAAAATTAAAACACTTTGTTTTTACCACGAAAATCCACATATCCACATATTTTCGTGGTAAATATAGCGTGAAAATATAGTGTGGTAAACATAGCGAAATCCACATATTTTCGTGGTAAATATTAATGTTGTTAGGTGAAAGTCAAAAGAATTCATATTCTATGCTTTCGTAGATGGCGCGCGTGTAGTATTTTTTACTTATAAATTAAATATCAATAATAAACTTACTTGGACATTCAAGGAACACCATCCCTTACGATTGATAAAGTATTGGGATGATAATCCGGGGACTTTCTTTATCTTGATGTGGGTGCAGTCAATGGCAACCACAACAGAGCGAAATCCACATATTTCTTGAAAATTGTTAATGACTTCGTCATTTTCTTCCAGTGAAGATGGCATATTTATATATTGACTGGATTTTTTCGCGCAAGCGCTACCCACTTGCAAATGTTGGAGACCGTCTGCTGACTCACTCCGTGCAAATCAGCACAGTCATCTTGAATCCGGTAACAAACGTATTTCATTAACACATGGAAAGTAAAACTAAATCATGTAACATTTTCACTATTGTACTGTATTGTATTTAAATACTTAAATGTTTCACAAGCCGCAGCACCTTTATTAGGTACAGATTTTGGAAATTACACCACGTCTCAACTTAATTACTTCAAGAAACAACTAATAACGTTTGAATGGATGGTAAAAGATGCATTCAAATTCAATCAAAATTAAAAATTTTCTTTGCCGCCATTTTAATGTGTAGATTTGACATTTGCAATGTTTTGTTTCAATCTAAATATGCATGAAATACTTAATTTTGTACACGTAAATGATGTTTCTTGTAGTAATTGTTGAAATAATTTGTAATTTCTGTAATCTGTGCCTGAAAGTGCGGGGGCTTATGAGAGATTTAAGAACTCAAAAAACATTACCTCGGAGCGTGCCCACGCACGAAGAGCTATGAGCACCTGAAGCTCGGGCTTTATCGCACAACCTCTCACGTCTAATAAAAGGTCAGGCTTCAAAATCCTAACAATCTCCGTGACACACTGCTTAGTAAACCTGTATTTCTTCTTGAAATCAGTGTCATGGAGATCGAAAGGATTCTTTCCGACTTCCGCCTTCGGGTCATCGGCACATCAATCACGTCGTAGTAATCTTCCATGTTCTGAAACATAAACGTTATATTTTGCAAAAATCTTGCTATCTTTGCAAAAAGTTATGTGGATTGAAATAATACATTTATCTAGAAATAAGAACTTATGTTATTTACTATTTTGTACTGTTAACGTCGAGGTTAACATGGGGTGCAAATTAATTGGACGCCACCTGTTTTTTGTTTAAAATAAGGAAACAGGAAACCATTATGTTGGAATTTCAGGGATTGTGTGGACACTTTTGTGCTGGCATTCATAGGTTAGGTTTTGCAATAAAAGATGTTTAAATTGATTAGTACATAGATGATTGTAATTGGAAAAGTCGGGCAAAGAACAGGTTTAATCAATATATCCTATCATAACCTATCGTTAGAATCATGATTAGGGCATTTTGAATCTTCATTATTTGACAAATTGCGGCGCCTTCCGGGTGTTTTGACAACTGTCAAAAGTTATGTAGCTCGGGGTGAGCGATGGGCTCAAATGTGGTCATCCTTGTAAATCGACTCCATTAGTAGCAAATATAGTTTATTTCTGAGGGTAGGAAGGATTACACCTTACTTGAATGCTTGTAGAATATTTCCATGAATCCATTGATCTTCCCATGTCGGAATTATCCTCGCCGGGATATTTTATCTGCTTATTTAATCCATCTTCCTTTTAATATTGTGAATCTGGCAATCAGACTTTGATTCGTCATTTCATGGTTCACGGGTGCTCCAAGCCGTGGAACTTTAAAATAAGGAATCACTTGCTTCCTTGTAACTTCTTGCTCATCCAATCTGCCCGGTCATCCTCTGTTGAAAAATCTCTCAACCTTTCAGAAAGGTGTTGCCAGTCACATCTCACAATGTTCCATATATGTGGGGAAGGAGAAGTACCTGCTTAGTTACGATTATATACGTAACAGCACAACTAAACACAATAGACGCCTCCAAATAAATTATTACAAACTGACATAAATGAATCAACACCAACTGACAGCTCCGAGCGCTCCGAGTGGCTCCGAGATAAAACACTAATAAACAAGCCCCGATGTCTGTGTAAAGAATGTGTAACTTTCTATGATCTTTTATTTGGCTGTTAAACGGCATTTTAGTCATTTTACTGTTATTAGTAATGTTTTTTCATACACGGCCGTTTAACAATTGTTAACCGTTTTCACCAAGTTTATTAGTAAAACTGAAAGTATTTACAATTCTGTTTCACAATGAATAATTGTACAATAATAAAGACAAGTATTTTGTGCAACGCTGGGTGCTCTACCCGTGTTAGGGCCTTTATTTTGCGATTTCATATTTTGTTTCATGATCTATTTATTACCCGTCTTTACAGGCAGTTTTTTAAAAATAATTTGTAGACAGTTATTTTCCTCCTCTTTGTGTGCTAGTTTTCATCAACCTCGGAACAAAACTGTAAATTAAAAAAAAAAAGAAAACCCACCCGGGTATACTCTTTTTTAAAATACATGCACAACAAATTAACAAAAATATATACAAATATGTATGTAAGAGAGGTATTTCATTTAGCTAACAAACATTTAAAAAATATATATTATTGACCGGTAAATTGGAGATATTTGTTTAATACTTGTCGCTTCGATAATTTTGGTGTTACGTTTTAATGTAAACGGATATCAAGGTATTTTTCCAAAACGGCTTTAGTGAGTTGAACTAAATGATTATTCATTGGTGATTGGTCATATTGATGAAAATAAATATTTTCAAATACTTTGATTCCAACGAAATGTCTTAAGGCTTTTGTTACTAGTTCCTGTTTAATATAATTTTTTTATTTAATTTTCAGTTTATTTTTATCTACAATGGCATTCTTTATTATCACTTCCATTGTTTTGCGAATGTTTATAACATCAATGGAAGGAAAAAAAGGCCACCTTTATCTTTTAACTTTATAAATCCATGATGACTTGTAATTTCATTTGCAATCAACGCGCCGACACAAGTATCACATTTTAATTTTCAACATAGAAAACGAACAACAAAGCCAGCTATATATGCTATCACCTGAGAACTAAATTGTGAAGTATCTCGTACCAGAATATCAACTTCTTCATCAAACAATGCCTGTTCGTAGAGTAATTGTACTTCATTATCAAAGTTCTCCAAGAGATTTGTTCTGTCGGTGGAGATATTAATTTTTTCAAAAGCAGACGAGCAACATAATATAGATATCTCTTCCAATGACTTACAACTTCCTGTTTGGAAATCTCTCAGTTCTGACTTAACGAGAAGTTTTTTTTGTAAATTGCTTTGAATTGCCTAGGGGTCGGGTTTGTATTACACCCTCCGTGGGCACGTATATGGCCAAACATCAGTTCAATATGATTTTGGCTGAATTTATATGTTGGAAGATCCTAAAACTTTTTCTCCTTTTCGATAAGTCTTAGATATAGCTCTTTCAGATTTTTAATGCATATTAAAAAACCTAAAAACCGGTCTTTCAAAAAAACAATCTTTCTACTAGAATGTATCACCTTAGATCCTTCAAAAAGAGTTAGAGATTTAATATGTATATAATTCTGCATTCCCCAAAAATTCGAATCTCTGTCCTTTACTGTATTTCAGATATTTACATATCCATGCATCTGTGTACCATCCTACTCTGAATGCTGCCTAATAGCCATCTCATCCATTACCAAATTGCATACAATACTATAGTCAGTAGAGTTAACTTTTGCCTCTAGTGCGTTGAGAGACTCTCTTGTTAAGCCTGGACGTGCATCTACAGACATGTACCATCGTTTTATAGTGCGTGTATGAGGCAAACATGTCTCGAACTTTTTTCTGACATATTCATGCCTTTGGCGAATAAAAGTGAAGTGTTAACGCAAAAGTTTTTAGTCCGGTAGTATATTTTGTTTTAATCGTACGTCCTGATGTTAGCCTTGTGTTACACCGAGTCATTACCTGCCATTTTCCTTTTTTCTCTACCGTACCGGTTTTTTAAAACAGACCATTTTGTGTTGACTGTTTTCGTTGTTATTCGTAAATCTGGCTGTTTATGAAATTTGCCCATAAATGTCATTCGCGGTGGTCTCAGGAGAGCTCAACAAGAAACAATTTTACATATTACCTCTATAGGTAATTTGGAATGCGAGAAAAATAAGTGTTTTGGCGGGCCGACACCGAAAAATTGCACCTAATTTTAACTTGTTTTTTATGGACCACCGCCGTGGACGTTTTTTTGCAAACATATCTGAAGTCCGAACTTAACCAACACAGATTGCCACAATTTTCACATACTTTAATCCCTTCGTAAAAGGCCATGTGCTCGTAAATATTCTAAAAGCACTTTGCGGTTGTCAATAATCTTCGAAAACTCTAAAAGTCTGATTTCGCAACCATCACAATCCATTTTTACGATGAAATATTATCACAACTGATTTTTAAAACATTAAATATTGCTATTAGCGAACGCAGGCGATGCGATAAGGGTTTTTTAAAAATTATTTTTAAACGGCTTTTTACCCAAAAGCAGTGTTTCTAACAGAGTGTCAAGTAATTGAGTTTGTACGTAAAGGAAATACATACAAATTTAGCAGTAATAACAAGAACCTATTTACATTACATAATAATCTAAGCAGCTAGTAATATATAAATACTCACAATACAAGATGTCAATTTTTAAACCCCGGGTTATGAATGTATTTATTTTTTTAATATATAAATATGCATACCCTTGAATCTTTTTACATTTTCCAGAAAATCATCACGGTCGATGTTGAGTTTATGTACTTTATAATTAAATTGGTTTCTCCATTGTTTTGTCTCATCTCTAACTCCTTCCACAAGCTTGAAATTTGTTGACGTTGTAGTGCTGTTAGGTCGTGTTTTTTTTAATAGTATTTTTATTTGAATATATAGTTGTTTTCATAAGTACAAGTTTGGCCTGGTTTGAGTCTGATAGTACTATCTTAATAGGGCGAGTTTTTTCGGTACTTTTTCTACCTAATCTGTACATTTGTAGGTTGGTTTGTCGACGTCCATTTTCTTAAGGATATTGGTTACTTGACTCGGATCTTCGTTTATACAGTCGGATTGCAGTGTTGCCGTACGGCTATTTACGGCTACAATACTCGCTGTCTTTGTTGCTTTAACTTGTTAATCACTTAAAATAACTTTAAATGAGACGTTTTACATTTCGCTCAGGTACATATTTCACTTCACTGTTCTCCCGGGAAACTTTTACAGATAAATTGATTGCTTATTATTTATTATGGACTATAAATTTGTATGAACTTTGTGTAGCGATTTTTTGACGTGCGCTGAGTTAGAGTTAATTAAAAAATTTTGGACTTAAACTTGGTTAAGACGGGCCTGCATTTATCTTTGGTGACTTTTAGTGTGGTGCGGTACGCTGCATCGATATATTTGTAGTGTCGTTTGAGTTGATGGTTTTTTGATGTTAAATATAATATTATTTAGGTTTTCCCCGTTGGTTTCTGGGATTCCTCTAATCTCCATATTTCTTGATCCGTTGAGTCTATCCATTTGTTCCATGTGGCTTTCGATGGCTTCAAGTCTCGCTTCGAGGTTAGAGTTATTTTTTCCAGTGTTTTATTTTTATCCTCAAGATCGTGAACGCGAAGAAGAATAATCTCCTGGTATTGTTTACTCATTGTTTCCAGAGTGGCTAGAATTTGTGTGTTTTGTTCCATTAGTTTAGCAAGTAGTTCGCTCTCCGGGGGTGTCGTACCGCTGGCTTTGATAAGAGGTAGTGCCGTTAAACATTGCTTGCATTTGATTTGAGCGCGGCGCTCCTTACTGAGTCTACGGTAGGAGCTCTCCGCTACTCCTCCGCATTGTAAATGAAACGTCCCTTTGCACAGCGCGCATACAAAAACTGAATCCGCCGAAAGAGTAGCTTCTGAACATGTCTGGCAAGCATTATTCATGTTGATGTATTTGTTTAATTAGTACTTGTCAGTTGTTAGATTCGGATGTATGCACTTCGGTAAGAATGTGCGTGTATGCGTATGAGATTGTCGTTCGCTGTTGACAGATTGAAATTGTTGTGATATTATTATTTTTTTTTTAATTTCGGTTTACTAAGCACAGTGTTCCACTAATATCATATATTCACTACTTAACTAATATTTGTGGTTGGTTTCCTTGTGTTTGAGAGAATATAAGTTTGTTTATTTTCTTGTTTAGTAACTGAATGTATATATTTTTTTTTTAATTGCAGATAATGCCGGAAAGACATTTAGTTTATTAAAAAATGTAACCACAGTGGAAGCGCGATTGTAGTTGACTCTAATACTTTACACTTGTATTACATTAACTTTCAATACTTTTCTAGTCAGTAAACTAGGAGACGACAGACAAACGTCTGTTCAGTAGGTAGGATGAATTAAAAATTGATTCATCTGGGGGCCAATATCTACATATATAGTATATATATATATATTTTAACAATATACAAATATACAAACGTAGATAGGTACCTACGCCTACTTCCTTCAAATGAAAAGGTTATAATTTTATTGAATCACCCTTACATGCCCTTACTCGTATTAAAAATATGAGATACAGCATGTCGCTGTATTGTTGCCGTGGGAATTAAAAAAAAACACCTAATGGCTGTTACCTACGTGACCGCAACGCCGCCGAATTCACGAAAAAAAAACGAATATTTCGTCTTGGCAGCAAAATGAAAATGGCACATGAAATTGTTATAAATGAACCAAATTAATATTTAGCTTTACAAAATCGAAAATAGCTATGTTAAATCGTTATGAAAGAATCTAGAAAGAACCAAATATTAATATTTTTGCATTATAAAGTTCAAGCTTTAGCCCGGGCGCGGGCGGCGTGATAGCAACGCCGCCGAATTCACGAAAAAAAACGAATTTAGTTAGTTTTAGCGGCAAATCGAAAATGGCACATGAAATTGTTATGAAAGAACCAAATTAATATTTTAGCTTTACAAAGTACAAGCTTCGTAACCTGCTCCTATGTCAAACCCTCAACTAGAAACCTCCTTGGGTGATGCCCAACTAGCCAAGAAAAATCAACGAAAGGTTTTTGTTATTAGAATGTGCAGAGATTCTCACAAGAATTTTCTTAAATCTGCAAGCCTCGGTAATTTATGTACTGTTAGGGTTCCAGCGGAGTCTTCCCCAAAACGGTGAATGGCACCATAGGTGAGGGCATGGGCTCGACCTACCTTTTCTCCAACGGCTAGCTCTCATGTCGGAATGCAGGAGATCTCTCTCGCACCAGGGTTGTGAGTCGCATTTCTGCTATTAGGAAGTGCATATAATATTCACCACACTCGCCACGTATAGACTTGATCAAATGAAAGAGGATTATAGGTGAAACAAAGAGTATATTGTCAGGAAATCAAATACAGCATCTCGTAAAGCATGGCGTCATAACAAACACAGTATCCCTGGCTATGTAATTCCTAACATTGAATCTCTCTCTCTACCGTCTGGGCTGGGTGGCGTTGATACGTAAAAATGGAGGATAGATTGGACACAATAATCAGTTCATGAGGGCGGCACTTACTGCGATTGTGGCTGGGTCGTCAACATCATCCGGGAAACTGGCTCGGCGTGTGCCAACTAGTTCCGAAAAGGCTGGTACGGTCTCAAATATGCGTCACTGGTCCGCGATCGTATAAAAGGTTATTGCATGCCGACCGTCATTGCGTCAGCCGGGCGACACAGCGACCTCAGCGTACCGGTGCGTGCTCGAGACTGAATGGCTTGAGGCGCTGTCGTTTTTGGGTCGGACCGCTATGTGTTTTTGACTCGTCCCGGGGCGGAAGTGGCTTCCGGCCGTTTTTAGGTCAAACGAGCAACTTTTAGTGGTTTATTTAATTCAAAAATGACTTTCTAGCGTTACTTCTGATCGTAAATGTATATCGTAACAGTACCTAGTTTAAAATTTTATGATAGACACAAGAAATTAAATACTCACCTAGATGCACCTTCCATGGTCCAGGAATTACTTTCAGTTCTCTCCGATCAAATCCAAACCTCAGGGGAAAATCAACATGGAGTGAAGAGTACTTTCCTTCTTGAAAACTATCACCACACTTTCAATGGATCCAATAATTGTTAAAAGTAGATTCCCATCTCCAAAACTTAACGAAGAGATGCAAACACTATTAGAAATGCAGATTTTGTACCATATACCAGATAGATATCTATAAGAAGTTCCGCAGTAAGTAAGAAGCAGGAAGCAAAAAAGTTGGGAAATAAACTGAGAAATGTTTTAGGATTGATCTAGAAAGTGACGAAGTTGCCGACGTGCTAAAATGTACCTTCCATGGTCAGGAATTACTTTCATTCTCTCCGATCAAATCCAAACCTCAGGAGAAAATCAACATGGAGTGAAGAGAACTTTCCTTCTTGAAAACTATCACCAAACTTTCAATGGATCCAATAATTGTTAAAAGTAGATTCCCATCTCCAAAACTTAACGAAGAGATGTGTACGAGACAATTTAGTGAGGCCCGCACAAATACTGCAAATTCAATAGGGCACCGGCACACATTGACACTTTGATCCCTGAGTTGTTCGGAGAGTTTCGCAGGGGCAGTGGTAAAACAGTAAATTAAACAAGTATTACTTTCCCGAGTTCTCTCGGATGAGAAGTGGCTGTTTGTACCAGTTACTTCTCTATTTATTGGACAAAATTATACATTAAATTTCACATGTGGTCAATGAGAGTAATTAGTGATCACCCTTATCTCTTCACTGTGTTGAACAAACAAAAACATTATTTTTTAAATGTGTGATGAAGCTGAAAAGCCATTAATATTAATTATAGCAGTCGCACATTAAGGATGCGGGATAAGCATTGATGGTGTATGGTATTATATTATAGTATCATATTAACGTTGACGCAGATATCTTAATAGTTTTATCAAAAATATTAAGGACATCGTTAAAATTTGAGATCTTGTTATCTTATAATGTCTTTGGCTCTGTACGTCCGATATAAGATGCAAACACTATTAGAAATGAAGATTTTATACCATATACCAGATAGATATCTATAAGAAGTTCCGCAGTACGTAAGAAGCAGGAAGCAAAAAAGTTGGGAAATTTTTTTAATTTTTTTTATTTTTTTATTCAAATTTTTTTGATACAATCAGGTACATAAATAATAAAAGGTATATAACATACTTAAATATAATATTGTATGAACAAAAAAATCCCACAAAGGCAAATGCCTGAGCGTGGGTATAATATTGAATTTATTATAATTTTATGGTTAATAGGAGATTTAAGAATTTAGTTTATTTTTAGGTATAAAAAGAGTAAAAGTAAAAGAGTAAAAGTGCCTTAAAACATAGAGCAAAATAACAGCATTTGTTGTTATTATTGCATTTGTAAAATTTTATGAAGAATTAATGTTAAAGGCGTAATTAAAATAAAAATAAAAACAAAAACATAGCAAGCAATATAATATTTCTACTTTAAAAGTTGTCTGATGATAAACATAATTAATGGTTTTGTTTAATCTTATAAGAAAAAGATATCTGTTTCAGTGTTTTTTAGCCAAGTTTTGATATATTTTTTATAAGATTTAAGATTTTGACATGTGGGGGCTTTAAATGATGCACGTAATGAATTATGCATTTTTGGAGCAATAAAACTAATATGCCTTTGGGCCAACCTAGTTTTACAGTGGGGTACAGCATACTCACAGGCGCCAAGTCTTAGACTGGAGCGATTTGAATTTTTTAAGAAGTATTTAGGATGCGTGTACATAAATTTAAGACACTGGAAACTAAAGGTCTGTCTAAGGTCCAAAATATCGGTTTCCTTAAATAATTGCTTGGAGGGAAAAGATTTGGTTTTTTGGTACATAATTTTAATAATTGATTTTTGGGCAATTTCTAACTGTTTTACATGACTGTTGTAAGTTCCGCCCCAGCCAATTATTCCATAGGAAAGAGATGAATGGACTAGTGCGTCATAAACTAGTTTTATGGTTTTTATATGCACTATATTACACATTCTTTTAAAAATATAAGTTAAGTATCTCAGTTTGTTAACAGTTTTTTCTATATGGTAGGTCCATTTAAGTTGACAATCTATAGTTACACCTAAGTACTTTATATTTTTTCCTGATTTCATCTCTTCACAGTTTGAGCATGTGGTAGGGTTACAATTTACATTATGAAACTTTACATTAAGATTAGTTTTGGGAGCTGATTTCAGTGTGTTATAGAAAGGAATGCAAAGAGTTTTTTCATAATTTAAAGTAAGAAGGTTTCTATCTAGCCACTCTTTGACAATAGTAATACATTTGTTAGCCTTATTAGTTGTATCTTCCCATGTTTTTCCATGGACTAATATTGCAGTATCGTCAGCAAATGAGAATAATTTACCAGGTATAACAATGTTACATAAGTCATTTATATAGATTAAAAAGAGTAGCGGTCCTAATACAGTTCCTTGAGGAACACCGTGTTTTACTGTATCAAAGTTGCTCAAACATGTTCCAATTTTTGTACATTGTTGGCGATCCATTATGTAATTTTGTAAAAGCATGAGACATTTATTTGTAATTCCAATGTTGGATATTTTCTTTAAGAGAGTTCTGTGGTTGACTGTGTCAAAGGCTTTCTTTAAATCTAAAAAAATGGTTAGAGTTTTAATGTTTGAGTCTAGGTTAGAATAAATATTTTTGGTTAAATTAAAAATAGCATCATCAGTACCTAGTTTAGTTCTAAAGCCATATTGGTTTGCTGATAGGAGTGCATAGGATTCCAGAAAATCGATGATTCGTTTTTTTATACATTTTTCCAATATCTTAGACAGTTGAGAAGTTAATGTGATAGGTCTGTAGTTGTCTGTTTTACATCGAGATCCTGTTTTGTGTATTGGAATGATGTTAGCAAGTTTAAATATATTCGGGAAAATACTATTACTGATGCATGCGTTAAATATATGGTGAAGTGGTTTGATTATATGTTTTTTTATGGATTTAATTGTAGCATTACTTAAGTTGTCAGGACCATTTGCAGACCTAACGCTAATGTTATCAATATGATTTGAGATTTCATCTTCTGTTATTTCAATAAATTCAGATAATTCAGAGTTGTAAGAGAGAAATAAACTGAGAAATGTTCTAGGATTGATCTAGAAAGTGACGAAGTTGCCGACGTGCTAAAAAAAACGGCCTATAATTATTGATGAGTTATTGAGTACCGTGGTAGGTACCGACTTATGAAAATGCAAGAAAAAAATATCAAATAAGATGCTATTTTTTATTTTAATTCTTAAAAACTGCAAAATGATGTAAAAAAAAATTATATTATCTCGCGTAAATAATATGGAATTGAATAATGAATTGATTATTGCTTTAAATTTAAATTATTATACAATATATACCCACTATCTCACTTTCATACTCAAAATCATTTATTTCCATAAAGTTATTATTCCGGTCATTGGCAGCCAATCTGGAATTGGGTACATTATAAACAAGCAATGTTAGCTAAAGTACCTATAATTATTACAAATACGACACAATTAATGTGTTTAATAGAAGTACAAGAATGAGGTTATGTTCCAACCACTTAGCTTACCTCTCGATTAGAACTTCTTTCTTGCCAACACATTTTGCCTTTCTGTTCTTTAACCCCTGTAGGCCGCATAAAGTGCATAAAGAAATTGTATTAAGAACAAGGTCAGAATCGCTTGGGCCATTCTCGATCTTGACATAACGAATGATATTTTCGGACTTTGGAAAGGAATCTGACTTACCCCAAATTCTTGGTCTTTGTTCTTGAGAATTATTGTGTCACACAATCACTTGACCTTTCACCTGCCAAATATCCTTTTGAATCGGTATTATAGCGCCGAGGGATGAACGTATGACAGTCGATGTTATGCCCGAGGGAACACACTTTGTTCACTGCACAGACTCTTAACCGACTTCCGTATTTAGTCAATGTTAAAGGCGAAGAGGGATGAAGGTATCACTGCACATCACCAAAAAACAGACTCCATAAAGGTCGATGTTTATTGTATTGAGCAAAAAAACAGACTGTCACTTGTAATTATTATCACTCTCATATAGTATTGTCCACTGGTGGGTTGTCAGAAATGATAGGTAGGTGTAAGGAAGGAAGGTAGGTATATATATGCATAATTGCGCCAAAACTTACCTTATGAAAACAATAAGAAATTTTGATAAAACATAATGAGCTCTACCCGCGTCCACGGATCAGTTGACGTTGAAAAATGTTGCCCTATGGATGAAACAAATTATGCCCATCTAAAAATAGGTTAGTGTGGGAATACAATACGTCTAAAATTGGGATATATTTCTCGCCGTAGCCACTAATATTACTGTTTCAATTCAGGATTGCCAATCAATGGAGGGGTGCCAGAGATAGTACCGCTTGGTTCATGGCGAGTTTATCGAAAACGAGTTCATCAAAAACGAATGTCGTTCATGAAATCGTCGTTCAGCAAATTCATCGTTGTCGATGAATTGATTTTCGATGAACTCGTCGGTTACCGTACCGCTTACCCTACCTCAATGACTTATTATGCTTTTGAAAGTAGCACTTGGATAAGTTATTTGGCAATAAAGTTTAGTATATGCCTACTTTACATTATTATTGATTGTTTTCAATTAGCCAATAAACTAGCAAAATTGATAATAATGCAAGAAACTATTGATCAGTAGAAATACGTAATTCATCAATATATGACGACCGTCCGTGGTCGAGTGGTAAGACACTTGACTCCCATTCGGAAGGTCGCGGGTTCGAACCCGGCGTGCGCAAATAAATTTTATTTGATTAATTTGTGTTATTTCACAATTAATTAATAAAAATAATATGTATTATATTTGTGGCACGTTCCAGAGTGGAAGATACTCTCAGTATCGCCCTGGTGTAAGACCACCATTCAGAATTGAAACGTTGCTTAATAATGGCTTTAGCCGTGTTTAGTGACTAGATCTGAATAGCCAGGTACTTTCCCACCTTCCTCTTCCCCATCTCCTTCCCTCCCCCACTTACCTCACAACATACTCCAATTGGGGATGCCATAGTCTCACTGGTTCCAGAAGGGAGCAGTTGGGACTCTTGTGAGGTTTCTCTATAAAAAAAATATATATATAACACTTATTTTTTAGTATTTGTTCTCGGACGCAGGCCGATCGTCCTGGAGCCGTCGCACAGTGGTCCCAAATGCCAATCTAGCTAGACAAAAATATTTTTCCATGGTATATGATCAAAAGGGTCACAATATAATTAAAAAAAAATACTTTAAAAAATTTACATTTATTTTAACATTTAAAATTTTAAAATGAAATGTGTATGGTACAATGGTTCAAAAAAGTCACAACAATGTGCTTATTTTAAGCAATTACTTAAAAACCTGTATAAGATGACTTTTTTATGAAATAATCGAGTGACTATAGTCACTATCGTCACTATCGTCACTACCGTTAAACGATAATTCACCTAAAGTGGCACTGTTGACAGACTTCTGCAGTTCTTTCTCTGGCACTTTGGTATCGATAATAATTTTAATACACCACTCGGTAAGACATCGGGACGTTTCTTTGGTATTGTAGATATTCCGGATATTATAGGATCCGAACTTACAAATAGCGTATGAAACAAATCTTCATTTGTGTGAATTCGCGATGATTTTCAAGTATGAAACTCCCTGATTTTTTTATAGTCTTTATTTCTTTATTCCTGAGCTTCTTCTGACATTTGTCCAATCGGAAGAATGCAAGAACTAATAACGTCTCCCCCGTGAACCAAAATTTTATGGACACTTGCTGGCATGTAATACCACGCATAATTATTTACATAAACTTTCGCTGTTTCTTCGGTAAATCTAGTAAATTTTTCCTTATCAATGTCAAATCCACATGACAGTGTGTGTAGAATTACAGAGAAACGCAAATTATGTCAACATCTACGCCAGTGATGTTAGACGAAAATTCAGGGTTTCTAAAAAAACATCGAGCAGTATTGCTGTCATTTGTAGACCCGGTTCATTGTTTGGGCTGATTCACTTTCAATCCCATTTCGCCGCGAAATCTTCCCAAAATAGTCTTTTTTATCTCAATGAGTTTAGCTTTATCCCCCTTTCCTCTCACTTGCCACCTTTTCTCTCAATGAGTTTAGCTTTATCCCCACTTGCCACTTTTTTCTCTCAATGAGTTTAGCTTTATCCCCACTTGCCACTTTTTTCTCTCAATGAGTTTAGCTTTATCCCCACTTGCCACTTTTTTCTCTCAATGAGTTTAGCTTTATCTCCCTTTCCTCTCACTTGCCACTTTTTGATGTCAAGCCTGTAAGCTATGTGAATTCAACATTCAAAAAATTTGATACAGGCGTGCAGTGTGGATAAACCAAATCTGTATTTTGATCGATCAGGTAAACTTTTTTTTAATTTGGGTAAATTGTTCATATCTTTGGGTGAAGCACCACATATATAGCATAGTTGTGATGAAGTATTTGTTATTGCATTACAGATTTTACCATCCACCATGGTCATAACTAAGTTATGTTTTATACAATACTCAACGTTATTTACCTTTACACTAAAGCAGTGTTCAGGTGGACCCCCAGGGGTCCACGGGAGACTCGATGGTGGTCTACGTTAGCGTGATACAAAAATGGGGGTCCACAAGTTGTATGTGGGGGTCCACGAAAAATTATCTGGTTTCGATAGTAAAGAACCAAAATGTTGTCTTGGCTTTACCTATCAATGTAGGCCAGTGGTTCCCAAAGTAAAGTGTTCCGTATGACCCCTAGGGGTCCCGGGGATCATTCAGGGAGCCCCTGAACAATGTCAGGGGATAGACACATTTTTATTAATATGGAAGTTATTATAAATATTAATGCACAAATTATTAGCAATTTTTACGTCCTAGATAAAATATAGAATTCATAACCTACAATTCTCTAATTCTCTGGCCAACCCCCCTTGATGGTGATTATTAACTATTTTCACGTGTTAATAATTTTTAGATGATCACGCACTGTTACGACATATATAAATCATAAAAATAAAAACTTCATTAAAAAGAAGTGCGGACCGAACCGTACCATAGACAATGATGAATTATCATTGAGATGAATATTTCCTAAAAGCCAGCTAAACCGCCTCAGTGACCAACACCATAAAGGTGTCTCTCATAGTTCAATGACTATGATTGATTGACGTTGATGATTGGACGTCTCGTTACCATGAGAGAGTTATATCTTTCGATGACCAATAGTCTTTATAACTGTATGATCGTTTTATACCCATTAGAATGTTGATAACGATGAACAACTTTAATTCTTCAGTTGTAGTAGGAGTATAGTTGGTGCCATGTTTTTCTGCTGCGTTTAAATTTGTTTGATACACAATGTGTTCAAACAAATCATTTGTGAAGAGACTGGTAAAAATCTCTACCGGGGATTTTCCAACAAGCCTTGAAATTTGTACACCTGTTTCCTCCGTAAATGATTCAATGTTCTTAATTTTGTCAATATTCCTCATACTTCTCGGGTATATTTTCAGATGTCTTTGTTTGAACCGTAAGTAATGACGACAGAGGTGCATTATCATCTTCACAGAAATCGTCTTCTGAATCTTGGATTTCTGTAAGATTAAAGATTTCTTCTGGATTTATTTCACCTTCACTCAAATCATCAACTTCAGATTTGATTTTTGACGGCAAATCTATGAAATATGCATTTATTTCTAAATCGCTCAGCCTTTCCATCTCAAAGAACATCAAAATAACTTTTATAGTGCAGAGTTTTCATCCTTTCGAACGAAGATACGACCATTTCTAATCCATACAAATTTATAATTAGTTTCTTTGGCTCTGATCCTCGTAGCTGCGTGCAGGGCCTTGTTTGCGGGAGAGAGATGTTCGCTTACGTATATCGGTGATTTCGTGTAGGGGTGTCCACTTAGAAAATACATCAATGTTTTTTCGATGCAATACATCGATATTTTCCAATGCATCAGTCAGAAACATCGATTTTTTCTCAAAATCGAATTCTTTTTCTGCTGAAGCTGTAGTCAGCCTTGTGACACACCATATAAACAAACTATTTTTTTAAATCTAATTCTCCTACTTGTGCATGTGCTGTACGTACAAGCTTGTTGTGTGTTAAAGAATTATCAAGAAATCTATGTTTATTGAAAAAAAGGCAAAGCAACAATATTTTTTTTTTATAATTACAAATAATTTTAATATGCAGATGATTGATTTTCGCTTGTACTGTTTACTGAAATCAAATAAATTTTGCCACGGCTCCTGCAAAGGTGTCAAAACGTTGGGAAATCCTATATCCAATGATCTTTTGGAAGACTTTGCAAAAACAAAAGCTTACTTTCACTTTAAAGGTATATTGTATCCAAATCCAATCCAATTTCGTTTTGTAAAAAGTACCAACACATTCACATTTTTATTCAAACAAAATCACCGAGACGAAACCAAAACAGACCAGAGACAAAACAAACTAACTTTTTTTTAATGCTCTCTCGCGCAATGCTGCCAATGTCAATTTCTAATTCTTTTTAAGTGGCCGACAACAGTCAATTAAGAAAGATAAGGGTTTGATGTTATAACTTTTATGATCGAGATCAACTAAAATGGTAAAAACAGGTATAATCATTAGCTGGTTACCGTTGATTCGATATTTTATGGAGAAACATCGATTTTTTCTTCCGTATTAGCATTTTTGTATTTAACACACGAGTAGCACATATCTTTGCGTGGTTGATGGAACTTTAGATTAGGCTTAGGAGGTTTGTTCATCAGGGCGGCCGCGGCATCTAACTGCTTCTGTGTGTTGACGGCGCGCTTGGTGCCCTCAGGGAGTATCACCACAATTGTGCCGTCGCTGGTCCAGCATTTGTTATTAGTAAATATAGCACGGACTGATGTGAAAAGTTTCTGCCGTGTCACGGTTAGGGATTCCGTTAGGAGGATAGATGATCCTTTCAGACCTCTCTTCTTCTCCCAAACGGATCTACGATCAGTCAAGCGTTGAAATTGGAGTAAAAACAGGTCTGTTCTTATTAGGTTTCGGGCGACCTAACCTCCTGCATTCCATGTCCTTGATGGCTTCTTCGGGGCATCCTAGGCCAGACACCATGGTGGTCGCCAGGGATCTTGTGTCTTCTGAAGGTTCTTCTTTGATGCCGTGAAGTAAGAGTAGATGGTTCCTCGAAGTGGCGTCGATGGAGTCCACTCGGAGCTCCAGACGAGCCACCTCCTCTTGAAGGGCACATAATTCGTGGTCATCTTTGTCTTAATAGTGGCAAATTCTCCTCTGAGAAGTTTGCAGTCAGGTTGAGAGTAGCCGGGTTACTACGAGGCTACTAGATTATTTTTGAAAAACAACTTACAAATACGTCTGTCACCAAGATTAAAAAAGAATGCGGCATTATAATTCCTTCGTGGCCTTTGTCCACCTTCGCGCACGTAATGATACTGTGGTTTAATTTCAGTGCAGTTATGAATAAACTCTCTCTGTTTGGCTATGTCCCCCAAGTTCCAATACGCATCAAAAATCGTCTTCCTTTCATCTTCAGCAAATTTTTCAGAGCACTTCAATCGGCATGCATCTTACAAGGTTTAATTTTTCTTGCTTCTTTCACTGGTTTTTCAGGTTTTTTTTATTGACTCTTGTACGCTTTTCCACTATTTTTCTAGCTGCTTTCAATATGCTTCTCTTCCAGTTGGATTTATTTCTTTTTCATACCTTTTTTAACAGGACTCGGTAGTAGAAAAGGAGGTATCGGCATTGCTGGTTGAAGTAGGGCTACTAGCAACAGATTGTAGATATAGTATTTGAACCAGCATTGCTGTTTGAGGCAGAGGTACTAGTAACAGGTAGGTTAGGAGTTTAGCTAACAGTGCTGGTTGATGGCGTTGAATGCTTGAAATCTGAAATGCTGACAGTTTCAGTTACCTTACTAAATTTACGAACATTACTGCTTGAAAGAGTTTGGGTCGTAAGTGTTTGGGTCAGAAAATTGTAACGGGCCGTCGGAATCATTTTAATCATGCAATGAATAGTTGTTATCGTCTGATTCAGATGAAGAGGTTTACCACAAAACATTAAAGAAGTTGATGTTTTTGTAGTGTTGCAAATTCTTTCAGGATATTTGCTGCCTTTCTTGATAAGCACCCTCTTCTTATCTGGATCGTCGGTGAGGTTGGTCTCATCGAAGTTCCATTGTTGAAAGGAGTGAGCGACATGTTAGTAGCTTTGTACACTACATATACTGGTAAAATGTTGCCAGCTGCTGATCCAGCGTAAGTCGAACTTTTGCTGAAATTAACAATTTATTCCGGGTACTTGCAGCCTCTTTTTGTTATAATTTTTTTACAACCTATGGTCATTGCTTAAATTTGTTTAGTTAACAAGGAAGATTCCAAATGATCAAAATAATCAGAAATGCTGTCGAAAGATATTTGGGCTCTACAACGTTTAATATTTTGACTCCATTCTTTGAGATATTTTTGACTTTTTGGATTTTTGACTAAAAAACTTTCAGCAAAATCACGCTCTGGGAAGTTATTTTTAAATTTTGGTATATTCTTCCCACGTCAGTCTAGGTATCCTTTAACTATTAGCCGAAGATCATAGGTGTCTAATTGGTAACCCCACTCAGCACAAATATTGATGTTTTCAATTATAAAATTTTCTATTTCATCCGAAAGAACTTTCTGGCCACCTTTTTTTTTTGTGTGGCGCAAATTATGGCGACAAAGTACACTCTTGGATATTCCAAATTCAGAAGACATTTCACTTTAGCTTATTACCATTCTTCAATAATTCCAATGAATTTTTGATATTCTCATAGCACCAACCTAGCTGTTGAAGTGTGTGAACTATAGCCACAGCTTGGGAGGCCAGTAGTTCTCTGGACTGGTTTGCCACTAGGAAGTCGTCTAGGTAGACTACCGTCCGGAGCCCCTTTTTCCTTAGTAGTCTCGCTACCCAGTTTGAGAGCAGCAAGAAGATCCTTGGCGCCAATGACAGACCGAAGGGCAGACATGTCGTTGAAGGAGTTCTCCATTGTAGACGAGGCGCAGGAACTTCCGGTGTGGTCTTGTAATCGGCACATGGAAATACTCCTGGTAGAGCCCTTTTATCAGCCAATTGTCGGGTTGGAGGAATTCCGGAACCCGAAAATGACTGAAAAGTTTGAAGGGCATTGAGTCTATGAGGACGTTCAAGGCCTTCAGGTTGAAGATGGGTCTGAAGGTATGGTCTGATTTGGAGGTAAGGAACATACCTGACAGGAAGCTTGGGGAGTCGTCTGCTGCCTCCAAAATCTTTGACGCTTTCATCATTTCGATATGTGTGGTCATGCTCGGAGACGACTTGGTCCTGAAGTTCTGCCTGAGCTCGGTCGATGGGAGAGCCAGAGGAGGTGTTGATAGGAAGTGAATCCTTGCTCCTATCAGAATGTTCAGGATTAGCGGCAATGCCCCCAGCTCTTTCCACACCTCCTGATACCCCTCCAGGCGCCCTCCCCAGAATGGCTCTGGTCTCCAGTCACCTCCATCGCCTCCTACCCCGATCGCCGGTCGCCTTGCGAGAGGGTTCTTGCTTTTTGGCAGGCTATAGGTCCTATCCTTCTCTGGCCTAGGAGCGGGTCGAAAGGGCTTCTTGGGGAGGGAGGAGCTTTTCTCACCGGCCTTGCTATTTGAGAAGTCGAGGGTCAAAGTTGACGGGGGGTATAAGATGAGGGTGCGTCACCCAACACCTTGTCTCGTCCCCCATTTGCCACAATATAAGCCGCCAGTTCCTCTTTATTAAAGAGGTGACTGGAACTCGGGGTGATCCTGGCAAGGCCTTCCCTGATGTAAGGGTCCCTTATTCTCTCCAACAGAGCCTTTCGCCTATTTTGCAGGCATTCCGTACGCCTTCCACATACAATTTGTAGGACGTCATCCGTGGTCCTTACTGTATGTGGACTCCTTGGCAAACGTTCCTTGTATAATTTCAAACAGGGTCGAAGGGGTCAAGCAGGTGTCCGGTTCGGCTGCCCATTTCACCAGTGCTTGCATGTTCCCTTTTATCGTCTCCGTTTAAGACAATATGGCATTGGAGAGGGCTCCCAGGGAACGATCCAGGGCTGGTGCGAATGTTCCTGTCGAACCTCTTCAGTTCCTCGTTCACCTCCAGTACGCTTTCTGCGTTTCGGCGTAACAGGCGACCATTCCTCCGAATCAAAATGCTGAAGAGCCGAAATCACCGCAACTCTTCTTGCGTCCGCCTTCGGTGTCGGTGATTCCTTTACCACGGTACTCGGATTTCCGAATTCCAACACGTTTTTCTGGGCAGCTAGGTTGGCGGGCATTTCTAAGAAACCCGATACCCCCGCGGAGTTTTCCCTCTCCGAGCCTGCCACAATCACTATTCTGTTTGCAACCATAACTTCCGTTAGGACCGACACCTGTTCCATCGGGCGCTCGATCCGCGGGTCCTGGTAGTGGAGGGCTTCTTCCGAGGAATCCGAGTTCGAGTCTTCGCGTGTTAGTCGACGCTTCCGGGAATCTTGCACTTGTCCATAGCTCTCGACCGATGGCGAAGCCGATTTCTCTCCTTTGTTCTCGGAGTCACTCATTTTGCACAAATAATTACGTAATTAAAACACGTAAAAAGTACTAAACACTGAGTTAATTTCGTAGAAAAACGTTCTGTCACGGTATGTTTATCGAAAATGAAAAAAGGCAGGGAATAAAGGATGATTTTTTGGCTTAAAAATTGATTTTTAAGCACAGCGAAACAAGAAACATCTTTCGGCGCGAAAAAGTTGCATCATATGAAGTAAACATCACATGATCCGAAATGAGCGTCACTACAGCGTAGCCAGTAGGGAAAGAAAGTGTGGAAAGTCGAATAAAAGGACAAATATAGGGAATAAATTAACCCGAAACGGAAATAATAGGGCGAAAGAGCTAGGCTCTCTCATGATGGATTCCAGGCATCGATACAGAACACAAAATAAATGGTTTTAAACCGTAGTAAATCAAGAATGATAGATATTGTTCAATTTTTATGTAGTTCATATCCAAAATATTTATATTTATGTCGCCACACATAAATATAAATATTACGTTAACATTAACTTGGGATTGGTTTGCAGCAATTTCTTCTATTCTTCTCTTCCATTCTTCCCTGTCTTGTGCCGCTCTTTTGAAGTCTGCATATGATGAGCAGCGCATGTCCACCAGCAGGTCCTCCAGGTACTCTCGGCGTGGGCGTTTCCTAGAGTTTGTCCCCTCGGTCATACCCTCCATTATGGCATGCAAGAGGCCTTCTTGTCGTATTATATGGCCGATCCATCTTGTACGTCTTTTGGACAAGGTCCTGAGCAGGTGCCTTCCTCCTTCGATTCTTTGGAGAACCTCCTCATTTGTAATGTGGTCTCTCCAGGAAATTCCTAATAGTATTCTATTGGACCACATCTCAAAAGCCTCTAGTCTCCATTTATCACTTAGCATTGACTTAGTTGACGTTGCATTTAGTCATAATATGCAACAACTTATCACCACACAAATTCACCGGCTTCAATTTTCTGAAGCAGGCTTCCTCCGTGTGGCCTTCTCTCTTGCAGCGATTACATTTGGGTCTCTGCGAAGCCCCAGTGCTAGCAGTACTTTTGCACTCATTTCTTTTGTGGCCCGTGCGTCAAAACTTGTAGTGTGACCGAACTGGTCACCTTTTTATTAACCCTGGAGTCCGCTGGACGACTACTAGGGGCCCCGGGGCCAGGCTCTATCGCCGGCTCACCAATTCTCACCGCCATCGAGCGCCGCGACATCTGTGTAACCAGCGACTGCATCGAATCGCAGCTTTCCAGAACGTCGCTTAGAATTTTGTCACTAATGCCACCTAGCATCACGTCCATCTGCTGCCTCTCAGACAGCTTCACACCGAGCCGCTTCATTTCACATGCGCCCAGCATAAAGCATAAGCGACTTGGCTTGGCAGCTCTTGTATTTTACGATGTCTTCGACCATCGTATAGAAGTTAGGCTCCCGAGGATACGACAGCGAAAGATCTTGTGTAAAGGTTTTCCAGGTACACTTGGGCGGCGTCCACAGATTGAACCAAGCCCTGCCTTCCCCTTCTAAGGCTTGCGTAGCTCGATACAGCTTGCGCCGTTCGCTCTATTGGCACGCGGCGGCCACTTTAACCAACTGTCCATTCCCGTACACACGAGTTTTCGCGCGCGGGGATTAAAATGTTAAACCAATCCCAACTCAGGGTTTCGGATCTTTCCCGGTAACGTTGGTGTGTTCTTCTCGGTGGGGATCGCGACAGGGAACAAGAACACGTGTGCTATCTGCGATCGCGATTAATTCGGCCCCTCGGCGAGTTTTGGCGGGAACGTGAGCGACGCGGCGGAGTTATGCATTCTTGCGAGTCAACACTATAATTATGCGGCATTATCGTAAATCCACAATAATGCACAAAGTTCCACACTCACTTACAAAAGTTAAAAACAGTCACCAGTAAACAAAAAGTATGTTGATGTAAACAAAGTCCAGCTTGGTGATGCGTAATGGCGGACGGCTTGGCATTGCTTGTTTCGAAAACACAATTTTGTCAGGCGGATTAAATAAAAGCCAATGAAATTTGCTTTCCCGAATCCCACTTCTGATGTTAGCAATCATGAAACACGCTAAGTAAATTAAATTCAATATATTGTCTCGTTACTAATATAATATCACGATAAATATAATTTCCTTTTCGCTAAGTTTGAATATGAATCTTGAATGCCTGCTGGTGGTGGTTTGCGGGGATGATCAGCCAGTAGCGAGAGTAAGCCCCTGCCTTGCCGACTCAGATGTGAGCAGCGCCTCTGCCGGCGGTTCCGTGTATCACCCGCCAAGTGTAGGTCCCTGCTTGGCCGACAGAGGTGAGAGTAATGCCTCTGGCGGCAAATGAACCCAACACTGTGGCGGCAGAATTTGAATGTGCTGCTAACAGTACATAGGTATTTAAAAAGAGTCTATTAATTCATCACCCGACATGTAATTCTTCTTTTTCCGTATCTTCATCTTCATCTAAACGTATTATCAGTTCATCGATATCATCAAATAGAGTACTGCCTCGTGCATAATATTTCGTCTCAATTTTCATCACGTGTCTGCAACAATTTTTTCAATCATCAGCACTTATGCTATGTTAGAAATATGTAGTAGGAAAGGAAAATGTAAGAAACTCACGGAAGGCAGTATAATGGCTTCTCGTGTCCAAACTCAATTTCCACCTTTGAATGATTGCATTTTTTCATCACCAGCCTCCAATCGTACCAACACACGCGCGGTTCCTTATCAAAACCGAAGATTTTTTTAATTCAAACCATTAGGCACAGCACCATGTTGGTTATAAGGAAGTCGCCATTACACTTAGGAATAGGAGTGAAGGTACGTGGGTAGGAAAAGGGAAGATAATAATCCTGAACATGCTATTAAAAGCATTTTCTGTCAGCTCTTTTATATTGACCGTGTTTCCAACATTCTAAGATGCAACTTTTCGTTTGTCCTGTGCCCAACTTAGTTCAATCGGGTAAGGAGGAAGCCTTATAACCTTATATTTGGTGCATTTTTTTAAAGTATTTGCTCTTCCATCTTTTTTGTTGCAGTTACATTATTGCATTCTACTATTACTGCCCCTTAAAAAGTTTCAAATTCCGGTGACACCAAAATCAACAGGATCTATATTTTGTTTTATTTCATCTTTCGTAATCGTATTTTTTTGTTCTTAATCTTTCGGCTTAACAATAACCTATTGGTTCATGTTTCTTACATTTCGATGGTTTTACATTAATGTTTTCATTATTTCAGCCTACGATTTTGTTTCCATATTTAATTTAATGTCTTCAATGTTTTTGTCAGTTTTAGTTGTGACAGCTTTATTTATTTTATTGACGGACAAATAGTCAATTTACAAAACAGTAATAACACAAAAAATACAAACAGATTACAGTAAAAGGAGAGTACATATAACTGAAGAGCAATGACAATATATAATATAAAAGTACAAATAGAAGATAACTACAAGTCAAAGCATGAAGAAGGATTTAATCGGCTTTTAAATTATACATTTCGTATCGACTGCCGGAAGTGATTTAGGCTTACACCAAAAAATTCAATGCTTTGACTTGCGTTGACAACTCTCGACATTCTGGATAAAGGAGAA
Source organism: Limnephilus auricula (assembly GCA_951813805.1). Lineage (NCBI taxonomy): Eukaryota > Metazoa > Arthropoda > Insecta > Trichoptera > Limnephilidae > Limnephilus > Limnephilus auricula. Next base: position 10,504,211 of record OX638415.1, read on the forward strand.
TGGTTTCCATAATTATTAGAATGCTGATTGAGGAACAGCAATTCATTATTTTGGAGTCTACGGGAAGGGATGTTGAACTGAATGAGTGGTAACAAAGCAGATGTGTCAGTAATTCTGTTGATTATTTTGAAAATTCAAATAAGATCGAAGTCCTTTCTACGTTTTTCTAGAGAAGAAATGTTCAAAGTTTGTTCAATATCATCATAAGTTCAGCGCCTCTTTCAAGTCATAATCTCCAAGCAATTCTTCGTAGAAACCTATGTTGTACGGATTCTATGTGACAAATGTGGACAGCGTAGAAAGGAGACCAAATGACACTAGCGTATGAGTAGCGGTGAGGGCGAACCAGCGAACAGTAACGAGTTTTAAGTGTGCTTAAATGTTTAAAATCAGAGGTAATTCTGTGAATGAAGCCGAGTAGTTTAAGTGACATATCGTTATCAATAAATTCTACGCCATTGATTATTAATATGTTTAGAAAATGGGTAGATATGTGATTTTAAGAATTTCTGTTTATTCTTTTTATTTAGTATTTGATCTATTAATTTAGTAGAAAAACCATTATTAACTGCTATTTGTTTAATGAGATTTAACTCCAAAGTATAATTAGGAACGGACAAAGAAATAGTAATTAATCTATTAATCATAAAGTGAAAGGCCGCGAGTTTTTGAGAGAAAGGATGATTTGATGAATTATGTATAACAATATTGGTGTACATATCTTTACGGAAAATATTGAAATCTATTTTATTACCTATTAATGTTTAATTTAAATCTAAGAAATTTAAACTCTTCTCTTTACCTATTTGTAGTGTGAATTGAATGTTTTTATGAAATTTATTTAAAAAGTTTAAGAACATGTTCAGTTGCCTTTCTGTACCTAACCAAATACATATTATATCATCGACACATCTTTTCCAGCAATACACATTTTTAACTTAAAGCGCACCGCTATTAAAAATCCTTTTCTCTATATTATTAACAAAAATATCTGCAATCAAAGAGCTCGTACTACTACCCATCGCTAAGCCATCTTTATTATTGAATTGAAACTAATTCTGTTTAAAAATAACATCAAATAATAAAATTAAATCATTAATTAAGTCTTTCGGCAAATTCGAAGAATTTAACAAATTATTAATAATGGTTTTACTTTCTTCTGTTGGAATATTTGGGAATAAATTAATCACGTCAAAGGAAACCAACATAGCGTGCTTAGGGATTTCCAAATCTTTTAAGTAGTTGACTAATTCTAATGAATTCTTAACTGTGTATGTTGGTTGAAATACATTAGCGTTCATAATTACATTATTTATAGTTGATGCTAATTTGAATGTTGGTGTAATACAATTAGATACGACAGGCCTAATTGGATTTTCGGTTTATGTATTTTTAATAGGCCATAAAGTTTGGGTATCTGTGGGTTACTTAAAATCATATTTTTGTTATTTTTCAAGTTTAAAAATATGTCACTTTTACAACGTTTCACCACTTCCTGCACCAACTCTTGACACTTATTAATAGGATTATTCTGAATAATTTCAAAATTGTCTCCTTGTAGAAAATCCATAGTCTTGGTTATGTAGCTTTATCCATAATAATAATATTGACTAGCAGTGAAAAACCCGCTCTGCGGGTTCTTGCTGCTAGGCCCTGCGGGTGGGTTTTCGTTCTCCTTCGCCCAGGTACATGTAGGCTGCTCTTTTTCAAGTTTAAAAATATGTCACTTTTACAACGTTTCACCACTTCCTGCACCAACTCTTGACACTTATTAATAGGATTATTCTGAATAATTTCAAAATTGTCTCCTTGTAGAAAATCCATAGTCTTGGTTATGTAGCTTTATCCATAATAATAATATTGACTAGCAGTGAAAAACCCGCTCTGCGGGTTCTTGCTGCTAGGCCCTGCGGGCGGGTTTTCGTTCTCCTTCGCCCAGGTACATGTAGGCTGCTCTTTTTCAAGTTTAAAAATATGTCACTTTTACAACGTTTCACCACTTCCTGCACCAACTCTTGACACTTATTAATAGGATTATTCTGAATAATTTCAAAATTGTCTCCTTGTAGAAAATCCATAGTCTTGGTTATGTAGCTTTATCCATAATAATAATATTGACTAGCAGTGAAAAACCCGCTCTGCGGGTTCTTGCTGCTAGGCCCTGCGGGCGGGTTTTCGTTCTCCTTCGCCCAGGTACATGTAGGCTGCTCTTACATTGATATGGCCAGCTTCTATCAAGGTTTTCCAGTTTTTTGGCGATAATTCCAATATGGTATTGCAAAGAAGTGTATTCCTGTGATTTTTTTGGTATTTAATGGATATTTTTTCCTAGAAATCTATACTTATCCTATTATTTTGTTTCTCCAGGGAATTCATTAGGTCATCATTAGTAGCTCCCTTGATAAGGCCTCTAATTATAACCAAAGGATTTCATTTTTTCCTTCTTCTATATTTATTTTGCCTTGTAGCCCTTTATTTAGTTCTTTTTTAAATTTATTTTTATCTTCCAGGGAGGCCGTATTGAAGATTAATTTGTCAATGTGCATGCGTGCAACACCGATCCCCAGAGTGCGAACATCTACATGCTTTTTGATGAGTTTTTCAATGTCGGCTGATTTTTTCTGTGGGTCGTCGGAGCTTATTACTAGGGCATGATTCTGAAGGGTTGTCTTCTGCCTAGCTGCATACAATATATAATAATAGCCGTTATACAATATACGTTGTAGCTTGAGGGGTTTGATCCAGCTTTTTATTGATTTTATTAATATCATTGGAAAGCGATTCGATGCTTCTCATAACATTTTTTAAAGGTGTTTCGTATTGGATTTGGGAAAAATTTTCTGCCATTTCCACTAGGTGATCTATTAAGCAGCTAACGCAGTTTTTTATGGTTGTCTGTTGATTTTTTGTTAGGATGTTAGACACTAATAAATTATCGATTTCCTTTTGTATGCCTCGAGCATTCTTTATTCTCTCTTCAGGGAGCATCTTGTCGTTTTCGGGTTCACTGAATGACATTTTCGCCAGTTTTGGAATAGATAATGCCTATTTGTCTGCAATTGGGCTAGCACTTTATTTGTATAATGGGAATTAGCAAGATACGCCTGTTATCCGCACTGGTACAAGGTAAACGGAAGTGAGCTCACTCTCAACCAATAAGCATGCAGCTACCTTGGCAGGCAATCGACAATATGTTATTAACGTATCCACATTCGAAACCACGCACCGTTTCAAGTTTTTAGTTGGTGGAAACACTGTTAAACATGAATTTGAGCACGATTTTTGGTGTCTGTCGCATAAACACTTTGGTATTGTTATCACACAATGATAAGTTTTAATATGATTAACTGTTAGAAGATATTTAGGTAGAATACCGGAAATTCATGTCTCCGTCAGTCGTCCCCAACTTCTTCTACCATTCACATTTGCGTCATATATTCTCCTTACACCCCTTTCTTTATTCATTCGCTTTACATGCCCAAACCATCTGAGGGTCACTTAATGTTATTTTTTTAGGTTGTACAAAAAATGACACAGGTGTCGTTTATGAGTGTAAAAAATACGCGCATGTAGTGCGCGGTAGTCACTTTCACCTTCACTGACACTTTTTTGACTTGTGTTGATTGTATTTTGCTTGTAGATTTCAAAAAACACTACCGTAAACACTATGAGACACCGCTCTCAACAACTGACCATATTATTAATGATGACTTCGTGTGAGAAAGTCGGGGCACTTATTTTGAATTCCTTGAGTTTAGTTCGGATGCCTCTGACGTTCTGATAGTACAGGTTGCATTTATTTAGTTTAATCCTTAGAAGACGAGCAGATTTTACATGAATTGGCTGCCTTAAACGGCAGGATTTTCGTAAATTACGTTTTATGCTCACTCCCTCACTCACAGGTTTGGAATATTATTTAGCTATACCTGAAGGTTTTACAATATTTTTTAAAAATTTTTAATTTATTCTTAAATGTTGTAAGATTAGTTTTGTACACTCAATATTATATTTTTACCGTGTTGTTATGTGTTAGATGGAATGTAAATAAAAAAAATTACCTTCAAATGACAAAATCCCTGAACGGAACACTCACAGATTGTTTATTTACTATCGAGTCTTAAAAATTCTTTATCACACAAATAATGTACTTTTGGTAATAAAGTTAACAAATTTTATGATGAGTTTTATCTGCAGAGTAATTATGATAATTGTTTTAGTGCAATGCAGAAAAATATTCAGCCGACACACATACACTTATGCAAGGACCCTTGTCTGCATTAGAAAGGGTGACCACAACATTGTTCGACGCGACGGGCCCTTTTAATTATTAAAATTTTTCTACAGTGTGATATATACGAAAACATGTAGTGGGGCACAAGGCAACTTGACAACAGTAACACCAATAACGTGTCAGAACTCAACGTTTAGGATTTAACGATGAATGTTCGCACACGTGGCACTCCCGATAAACTGTTTTTCTCTTAGAATTTGAAGATGGTGGAACATCCAAAGGAAAATGTATGGCAGTTAGCCTCAGTGGATAATCACTAACTCGATTTACCTTTTTTGCTGACCCGGGCATGGTGTTTTGCAATAAGTTGCCTAATTACCTCCAAATGAAAATCAGTTAGGCTTACTTCTTAACTTAAATTAACGTAACTTATGCATTGCATGGGCATTTATTAAAATTACGTCAATTGTCCGAAAAGCAATTTTTTTGTACCACTTGATAGTTTTGCGAACACTTTGCACGAATGTAATTAACATGTCCGATCTATCAACACCTCCCATAATCTTATTATAATTAATTACACAATTGGGTTTAACTATTGGATCTTTGGTTTTCCAGCTGTTTTTGCCTGTTTCTTTCATTGACGCATTGTGCGATATAGTTAGCATATGTACTTCCCTCTTATCGTGCCATTTGATTGCAAGTAGGCACCCAGATGTTTTGCATTCTACATCTCCTTTTTTTACATTTCCAAATGACGGCATATTTTTTCGGCTCTTTTTGACAGTACCACAGGCATTCGTTTTTTTGCTGTGCAAATAGGTAAATAGAAAGGGACTCGTGTACCAGTTGTCAGCGTAAACTGTATGACCTTTCTGTAAGTAATCCGCTAGTAAAGAAACAACCACTTTCCCAGAAGTAAGTAGTTGCCCGGATATATTTTCTTCCATATTCGGTATTTCCTGGGTGGTGATTGGCTGATACTCATTCTCGAATTGTGATGCGTCAACGTCACCAGTAGACGCCGTCAAAGTGCTCAAAGTGGCGCCCTCGACGTCAACTCCCTTCCCTCCCGTCCCTTTGTCGCCAATTACGTTAGTGATTAAGCGACGTGTGAAATCCGGTATATCCCGAACGAAATACACCGGATAATGTGGTCTAGCAGTGGACGTACTCGGCACGTCGGGTGCCGGTACGTTGGTGTCTGTCTTCGGTGGGGCCTGCCCCCCAGATTTTGGGGCAGGCGGGGCAGTCTCTGACTGCGAAGACGTCCCCGCATGGGTTCCAACGAGGGATCGACCATGCGAGGCGCCGGTTCGGACCTTACTTCCCGAGCGTTTCTTTTCCGTCTTTTTGAGCGGCCGTTTGGGGCTAAAAGACAAGTCTCGTGACCTTCGCTCTTCTTCTAGGCGACGACGGCCAGACTGGCTGCGAGTGACGGCCCTTACCGGGACCAAGGCTACTTTGGGGAGTGGTGGAGAACACCTGCGAGACTCTAACAGTATTGCTACGCGGGCTCTAGCGGCTTCTAGCGCACTAGGCGTTTGGCGAGCAAGTAACCTGCTAGTTAGGTCAGTCGCCTCGGCGTGAGCACTCCCCTCCGTAAGACTCGTGTTGCTCATGGCCTCTGCCAGCGATGTCATGCTGTTTGGTTGCTCTTCCGACATCTTGATGCAGGGTTTACCCTCACCCTATCATGGGTTTTGGTGAGGGAAGTTGTCAGTGTTTGTGAGTTAGTTTGTAGGACAACTGTAGCATGACTTTAGCTGGTGATTGCATGACCGGACACTTTACCGTGCCTTTTAGAGCAAGTAACCTGCTAGTTAGGTCAGTCGCCTCGGCGTGAGCACTCCCCTCCGTAAGACTCGTGTTGCTCATGGCCTCTGCCAGCGATGTCATGCTGTTTGGTTGCTCTTCCGACATCTTGATGCAGGGTTTACTCGGCGTGAGCACTCCCCTCCGTAAGACTCGTGTTGCTCATGGCCTCTGCCAGCGATGTCATGCTGTTTGGTTGCTCTTCCGACATCTTGATGCAGGGTTTACCCTCACCCTATCATGGGTTTTGGTGAGGGAAGTTGTCAGTGTTTGTGAGTTAGTTTGTAGGACAACTGTAGCATGACTTTAGCTGGTGATTGCATGACCGGACACTTTACCGTGCCGGTTTCTGTGTTAGATTTAGCACCGCAATAAATAACAAATTGTAAAACGAACCCAGTTTTACAATCGCAAATAGCAAAAAGTTTTATGCCGAATTTGTGCCTTTTCGCCGGAAGATACTGCTTGATGCTCAATCTGCCTTTGAATAAAACCAAAGACTCGTCAATGTAGAAATTCTCATAAGGATAAAAATATTTTTTGAATTGACTGCATACCAAATTCACAAAATCTCTAACTTTGTGTGTAGTGTCACCTTTCTGTTGTTTTTCATTGTCTGAAAAATGGAGCGTGCTTAGGATAGATAAATATCGATCTCTTGGCATTGTTTCTCCAAATATAGGTTATGCAGGTCTTCGCTTTCTTAAAAGTTCTCGGGATTACCGAGACGTCTGCGCCTGTATCTACAAGGAATTTTTGGCTGGTCTCAACATCGTATATAAAGAGACGGCGTTGTTTGTGAGAATTTCGCACGTCGCTATTGCGAGATTCTCTCGTCGTTTCCCGATGAGACAAAATTACATGGTTTAACACATTTGTAAGCTTTATCGCTGTATCTAGCATGAAACATACATGTTTGCGTCGGTGCTCTTCCAGGGGATCTACCACGGGAGTTTGATCTATGCCTTCCGGCTGTGGGTGCTGTTGTGATGATGAGTTTTGTTGCCAGCTACGCCGCGGTTTATAAAATCGTCGCTCATGGAAGGCGGAAGAGTGAGCAGGTGCATTATTTCTTTCCATTTTTAATTGTCACATTTCGTCCGTGAGTGGAGCAATTTGTTTCTGGAGTTGTAGTAGAATCGAGTTGGAAGAGTTCTCCGGTTTCGATGGTCCGGGTTGATTGAGTCGATTTACCGCGCCGCACTCGGCAGGTTGATAAACTTCTACTGTCTTGTCCGCAGCTGATGCCAATTGAGGAAGTTGGTCAACGGGGAGTGCAGAAAGAATTGCCTGTACATGCTGTGGGAGCCGTTGTAACCATAATGTTTTGACAATTGCACTTTCAGCTAGCGCTGGTCTAGCTAGTTCCTGCATGTGACGGAGGAGTTCTGTCGGCTTTCTATCCTCTAATTGCGAGCCAGTTAAAAGTTGTGTCAGTCTTTTATCTTCCGAGTCTTGTAAGCGATTTGTTTTGTGCTGGTGGATTGATTACAATATCACTGACGCATCGTAGTGATACAGGATCTAGTGCTGCTACGATAAAGTTATATTTCGATCATCTTTGACTCTTGAGTTTGTAAACTGGGCTTCCGTTTGGGCAAACCACAAGGCAATGTTATCGCGCCAACAAGTAGGTAATCTTACTGCAACACGATTAATATCTGATGATTCAGCATTTGCTGAACTGGTTCCGCTGGTCGATTCCATGGTTGATGTTGGGGATTTCTTGAATACTATTTCTTCCTTGTTATTTGAACTTGATTCGTCGCTTGGTTCACTGGCGGGTGTATCTCTAGGAGAAGTCATTTATTCGTAAATACGATTCAGGCGAAACAGAAATATAGTATACCCGTGAAAATAGTATGATCAATGATCAAATCAACAAAAATAGTTAAAAGTAATTGAAAATCTTGAATATATAAAATTCATCCACACTAATGCTTTTTTTTTAAATGTTCAAATAAAAATAATTTATATTAAAAAAATCATTCAAAATCGGTGGGAATAGTGAAGCATCCACGATTGGTAACATTCTGAAAATGTTAAAATTATTTGCTGCAAACATGTGATGATTTTAATTGTAACATATTGTTCGATGTTTAAAAATAATAATGTCATACCATTGTTAAAATGTGTAGGTACAGAATTTTTTTTTTTTAAATTTACGTGACAATTTTTTTGTGTTAAGAGGAGAGTCCGTGTCAGGTTGAAGATTTCGCTGCCGCATGAAAGAAACAGGATTCAGGAGTCTGCTCTGGATCCAACGTCGACGGGTGATAGGTTATGTCTCTGCTTCAGTAACAGGCCTCACTGCGCCAACCATTCTCACTGAAATAGAGTGTACAAAAGCGCTTAATGTTCATAATATTAATGATTATTTTTGAAAAACATTAGTTGGATGAGTAATAGTTCAATATTTAGGTACATTTGATATGTGCTCGATAAGAAGGGTTGACAGCGTAATCGAAATTATGATGTTATAGTATTTTTTTTAAATTACTGGGAACATTTACACTAAGAATGATTTTACGTTAAATTAAAGCTAATGTTGAAAGAGTTGACTTACCGCTTGTCCCAGGACTCCAACTTCGACGATCGCTATAGCGCTGATAAAACGTGTTTAAGACGGGTCACCAATTATAGGGAATTGGGTTCTACGGCACTTACCTGATCCGGTCCCTAGAATAGGTTCACGGGTTTATAAATGATAAAGCACTCTTTATTATTGCTGGTTATTTATTTAACATCACGGGGTTATTACAAGTTGCCGCGAACTAAATTTACAGAAGGAGAATTGAAAATCAGCCTATCTCTAGATCGTCGAAGCTGGATTGCCCGAGTTGCGTCCCGCGCACTCGGGTCTGCGCAGAAGGGTTGCCAGTGTAGGAATCTGTCGCGAATGTTTGCATCGCTAAAAAGCGCAAATATGACAGTTCCTACAATGCAGTATGTTGAGTTACTTCTTTTTTACAGGGACAAAAGAAACAAATTATAGAAGTAGTGATGAGCTGCTTTATTTTAACATACTATATAGTTAAGAGTTTTTCAATAGTTATGGTGTTTCAGTGTTTAAAAACAACATAAAAACATTTTTAGTTCGTTCAACCAAAAAAATAATATATTTTTTTTAGAAACTGCTACCTACATAAAATAGAAGAGATTCTTAAGTAATTACATAAAATGAAAAAAGAAAAAGAATATTATCAAGTTTCATTCGCTTTCTGAATCATCAGACATTAGAATGGCAATGACAAATCTCTGGCAGTAGAATGTCCAATGGAAGAATTTAGTGAAAGACAGAAATTATGTTAAGTCTTTGGAATCAGTATCATTAATCAGTTTTTTTTTTTTTAAGGCGGAGACGGTTTACAAGCAGTTTCCGTGAGTACTTAGGCCATAGGCCCATTGTGCTATCTCCCATTTTACCTCAATCCTTTAATAACAACCCAGACCTTTTAATAAAGTTCACCAGGGTTGTCATTGAATATGTGGCTATGTCTTCTGGTTCTACTGTATGTTTCCCCAGGTATCTGAGCCTATTTCTCACATTGTCACCATAGGTGAATTGGAGGCTCTTCATCATTTTCTGCATATATTGGTGTTTTCCACTCCCAATATCTGCATGTGTCCCCTGAGATGGCAGTGTCCCGTTAATAGTCCTACCAGTTCCCTCAGCGAGTTTCTGTCCATGTCGAGTAGTTTCCTGGTTCGTCTAGGTTCCGGTCCTTTTATGAGAACAATCAGTTGCATAATGCCAGCAGATCTTTATGTTTAAGTTTATCGATGTTTTGTTTTTGATTACATATATGCAGCAACGATGCATTACGTCAATTTTGAGGGTTCTTGCGGCATATTCTAACATGGAAAACACATATCGGTTTCGAAAAATCAATGGAGGAATTCAGGTGACAGAAGTCGAGGGTGTTTTTTATTCAAGATTAACTCGCTTCTGTTATTGTATACAAATACATTATTATTGTTATTCATTGCAAATACAAATGACATTGTAAGCCGGGATTCTAAGTTTGTGTTCAGGCGTGACTTTTGCTCTAACCGTGTACAAATCCCCTTCTCGTTTCAGTTTTACTTGTCCAATAGCACTGTCACCATAAGATGTTCTGGCCGAACTGAAAATAGAAGAGAATATGCTTATAAATCGCAAATATCAACTAATCACATGTGAGGTGTTTAGGTTATCTGTAAAAGGCTGCAAAATAATACATTGTATCATGTATAACACATACAGCCACACTGGTATTTATAATACACTGATCATGACGATTTTGTAATAACTTTATAAAAAGCCTGTGATACTAAAACCAATTCAAAACCTTGATATAAAACCAAAACAAAGTGTCAAATATTACACGACTATAACCTCAAACAGGCCAAACTTACTATACATTATCAAAAATATTTTTTTACAGCTAACTATGACTTTCAAAAACATGTAATAAGATGATTACTTAGTAGCTTTTATTCCACGAAATTCGGCACTTACTTAGTCCGTATTATATTTGAAAAACATGATCATCATTTCAGTATCAACTACTGGCAAATTATCAGATTGATATAGCCCTTTTCCGTCATCATTTTAATTTTTGGGGGCCTAAATAATGTTTTAATTTACACAACTATTATGTCTTAATCTCTATAAACAGTAGAACAGTAAATAAACCGATAACATGAAATGTTGATCATTTCAATATAACTTCAATATAAAGGGGAGGGGGAATGTATGGGGAGACACATGAGTGAATAAAACATCTATTTTACGATGGGAAGAGAATGCAGATCGACTCAGGCTATTTTCTTTAGGTCTTCTTCCTTGTATGTGAGGCGAAGTGGGATTTTTTCTCACAAATATCCTGCTGTTTTTTAGCTGCGTGAACTTGCATCCCTTTTCCTTCGCAATCCCCTTGGCCCGAAAAAGGAGGTTTGTGTTAGAGCTCGTCAGATGGTCGTTGACGCAAATTTTCCTATTGCCATTGGGATAATTCAGGTCCTTCGTCGAATTTCCACGATGAATTCATTTTTACGCAAGCGGGTGGTGAATTTCACAATTATTGGTTTGATTAATTTGGAATGAAGTGGGTCTTTCGTCGAGACTCTGGTGGCGAACTCGATTTCATTAGTTTTAAAGTTGTGTATGCCAATTTTTTTCGCTATCTCTGATAGGATGTTTGGAATGTTTTCATTGTTATCTTGAGGTATTCCTTTTATTTCGTATTTCTTATTCATAAATATCTCTCGACAAACATGTGCTTTTTGGCATGGCATGCCACTTATCTAATAATAAGTTTTCTAATAATACCACATTATAAAAATACAAAAGTTATTAGGGCTAGAAATGGGAGAGCAGTACTCGTTTAGTTTACGATTACCTTTAGTCGTATTTTTAACGTTAACAACATTCCACCATTTACGAATAATTTCTAAGAATTCTCCCGTTTCTGCATAAACTTCTGTAGATTTTTAAAGTCGCTACCGTAGAATCATGAAAAATATTCTCTACCAATATAACGCTTTGCATTTCTAAATTTTTGATCGCCTGATGGGAAAAGGCTTTTAGAATTTAATTTATATGCTTTCTCCACTACTTGATCAAGTTCTTGTTTATAAACAGATATCAAATGTTGGAAACCAGTGGTTTAGGCTCTCCAGATTCACAGCTGGGAAAAGTAAAGTTTTTCCATCTGATTTTAAATTTAACCAATTGTTCCTAATATTTTCAAAATCGTAAAGTAAATAATTTAAATCGTAAGGTTAGTGCAGTCCCACTCATTCCATAAGATACATACAAGAATATTTGAAAACAGACAAAAAGAAGATATTTTTATTTATTTATTTATTAGATGCCCAAAGGGTTTTTAAATGTTAATACAGTACACTTATTACATTTTGTTAAAGTAATTTTAATAAAACATTTTTGGTACATTTTGTTGGTAGTAAAAAATACAAAAACATAAGTCATAAAAATACAAGAACAATAACTGAAAAATACAGCGATTAGATACTAAAAATACAAGATCAGTTTAGGAATAGTGTTGGAATAAATATTTTACATGATCCACCAAACTCTCCAAGTTGATATTAAATTTGTCAACATCACCTAAGTATTGAATTCCCATAGTGTGCAATCGTTGTATCGGAGAGTGGGCAATGTAGTTACGCTTATGAATGCTGCAGTAGAATAGTGTATTTTGTTGTGTTGTTACTGTGGGTATTCGTTAGTTTGTGAGTTGTAGGAGTTCACAACATTCGAATTTAGAGTTTAGTATTTTTAATAAAAAGGTAAAGTCGTTTATTTTACATCTGTCTTCTAATGTATGTTTTTTCAGAATATTTAATAATAAAATTATATTTTAAGTCTTCTAGTGGGATGTTTAATTTAAAATTTATAAAACACAGATTTTTTTTTTTGTATTCGTCCAATGTTTTGTAAGATGGAGACCAAACTACTGAGTTATATTCAATTAGGCTTCTAACTAAAGATACATATAATAGTTTATTGGCTTCTAAGGAATTGCTAAAAAAGTCTTTAGTTGTTCTTAATACGAAGCCTAGTGTTTTCATACCTTTGTTGACAATTTGGTGGATATTTTTTTTTTTTTTTTTACATTAGGTCCACATTATGTCATCTTTGGTGATGCTGTGTGGAGGGTATTTTTAAGGAAAGGAAGGAGTGGAAGTTCTGGGAAGGAAAACGGTATGAGGGTTGGATAGGAATCTGGGGTTCAGTGTGTCTAGATCATCCGCCGCCAAGACCTAGATAAACCTTACCCCATGAACTAGGGCACCCGTGCTAAGTCACCAAACGTAGCGAACCACTTGGGGTGACCTATGACAGAGGTGTTGGTTATCCAATAAATGGCTCCCGGGGCGGCGGTACCCATTCCCGCCTCCCAAATTGTATATGATTGGCGAAACTTAGTTTCTCATCCAAAATAATTCCGAGATCTCTCATTTCCGTGACTCGTTCTAAAGCTGTGTTGTTGAATATTCTAATAAAACAGGATTTTTATTTCTTAAGAAAGTCAAGGTTTTGCACTTTTCTACGTTTAAAAATAGATTATTTTGTACGCACCAATCTTTAAACTTACTGGTGCGTGTTTTGTGTAATTTTTTAAACGAAGGACCTTGAAATGTGTATGGTTTATGTGTTTGAACCACTGCACAAGTAGAAGCACATAAGGAAAAGGAGAGAATTACTCACTGCGGGACTTGTACTTTCTTCCTTTGGCCGGTTTTATTGCACTGTGTTAATATTTCGGATTATTAAAGATGCGGAAAAGGAATGCGGATGTTTATAGGTTGATGGTCGATTATTGACTGATGTGGGTAACAGGAAAAAGTGACAGGTTTAAAGGGAAGGTAGGAAGGAAATGTGACAATACTAGCTACAAGTACAGCAGTTCATGTATGTGTATAGGTTTGTATAGATGTATGTATATTATATTTTAAGTCTTCTAGTGGGACGTTTAATTTAAAATTTATAAAACACAGATTTTTTTTTTGTATTCGCCCAATGTTTTGTAAGATGGAGACCAAACTACTGAGTTATATTCAATTAGGCTTCTAACTAAAGATACATATAATAGTTTATTGGCTTCTAAGGAATTACTAAGCTGTGTAAATGCCCAACCACTTACTAATATTTGACTGTAGTATGTGGCAATGATTTACATCAGTTATTTTTTTGTATAGCTTGATGTCATCAGCAAAGAGCAATACCTCGACATCGTTGGAGCAATTGGTTATATCATTGATGAAAATGAAGAACAAAACCGGTCCAAGGTGACTAGAGAACCTTGCGTTAGGCCACTAGTAACCCAGAAAGCTTTCGACATCCTAGATTTTATTTTAACAAACAGTTTACGATTTGATAAATAGCTAGTAAACCATTTTAGCATGTTATCCCTTATTCCTAGGGCAAATAGTTTTTGGATTAGTAGTTTATTGGATGCTTTGTCGAATGCCTTCGAAAATTCTGTATATATACAGTCGACTTGTTTATTTTCTGCAAAAGATTGTATTATGAAGTTTTGAAATATTGTTAACCTTTAAGTACTGACGTGGTTAAGTCATATCATAAATGGTGACGTGACGTATCTCAGACGGCTTCATAAATAATCTAAATGAATTATTTATATTTACTGACTTGCACATTATTTACTTGTTAACCTTTAAGTACTGACGTGGTTAAGTCATATCATAAATGGTGACGTGACGTATCTCAGATGGCTTCATAAATAATCTAAATGAATTATTTATATTTACTGACTTGCACATCATTTACTTGTATTATGATTCGTTTGTTACTATTTTACTAAGGAGGTACAAAAAACAACAACATTTAATATGAAATCAATATTTATTTGATACAAATTATATAACCTATATTTCGCTCAACTAGACAAATACTCGTTATAATCTTTGCTGTAATAAAATTATTTTGACATTTGTTGTTATTTTTTAAACATCAGTATTCATTATAGTATAACTTAGGTAGTGATTACTTTTGAAATCACGTAAATATTTTAGAATAAATCACTTGTTGTCTACACTCTCCACGCATACTGTTTTTGAACACCCACGACAAATAGGCTTGCGACATTCAATGCAATTGTACTTAGTACGTCTTTTTGATCGCCGTGTTCGATACCGAAGCTAAGCGGAAGGGCGCGGGGGTATCTTTAAAGACTTCGAAATAAGACTCATATTTGTTAACTTGCCGTCTGTAAGACACCCACGTCAGTACTTAAAGGTTAAGTTAGTTGCGGTAGATCTACCTTTGATAAAACCATGTTGTTTTGGTCAATTAATTTTATTAATGTGGGATAGATTTCATCAAGGACCAGTGATTTAAAAAGCTTAGGTAGTTATTGACTGTATACAAATGGGGCAATAATTGGCTATATCAGTGTCGTCTCCTTTTTTGTAGATAAGTGTAATGAAGCTTGATTTCCAGCTATCTGGAAAATATCCAAGGGACAAGAGACGGTTGAATAGTAATGTATGCCATACTTCTGGAGGTGATTTCAAAAATTCGGTACCAGAAAACCATAGTCTCTGTAACGTTAAGTCTGTCATACTCGTGTCTCTTGTGGCCTCATCTGCTATATTTTCTTTAGTGGGAAGCCACCTCCAGCAATCAGAACCAACTGTTTCATCTAACTCGCCTAGCCTATGGGAAACAAGAATCTGATTTTAACCAGCATGGTGCGGCGTTGGGCCAATGTTCAACCTATACTGTCTATAAGTGAACAAACGGCATGAGCGGACTGTAATATGTTGCACTATTATGTATAATTTGACTTACCGATAGACGGCAGGTCACCCACCATTCACTGGATTTAACACCGGGAAAGTTTTGTTAATATTTGGACATAGGTTGGGAATGGGAATGGTGATATTTTTGTATTTGTTTAGCGCGATAGTCGCGGCATAATTCAATTCGTTTGGTGTTTTTTTTTTTTTTCAATTTTCACAGTGGCGGACTCTGCGGTGCGGTATTTTTAAACGGTAGCGGTGGAGCAAGTGCTCTTTGCGGTGAATTCAAAACTCAACTCGGAAAGCGGTAGAAGGATTGCTCCTTGCGGCAGCGAATTCAAAACTCAACTAACGATGTAAAGGCAGAAGGCACAATCGATAGTTGACAACACATAACATTGCAACAATAATAATTAGCGCGAGCACAGCACATTACGGTTTTCGAGTCTGACCAAAAGTGTTTCGAGTTGAAAATGAGCGTATGTTCACCTACAATACTTTTATATAATCTACTTCCTAAAAGAGCCGCTTGTAATTCTAAACGCGGAATTGGCATCTGCTTGATTGGGGCTACGCGGGTTTTGCTAGTAATGAAATTTACGAAGATCTGACCACTAGCGTTTTTTAAACGACTATAAGCTACACAACACATCGCCTTTTCGCTTGCATCACAGAAAATATGAAGTTGTCTTTCTACAGCGTTTTGATTGTTACATAAAATCTCGTAATATCTAGGAATTTTAACGTTACTTATTGTTTTTAATTCCTCCAATCACTGCAGCCATTCATTAAAATTACGATCGTTTAATTTATTATCCCAATCTGTACCAGACCTTTATACATTTCCCTTTTCCATGAATTCCTTGACATTGAATCCTCCCACAAATTCCTTCCTTCTCCAATTGAACAACATCAAACATATTTTCCTATTTTGTAATAATATTTTAGATTAATATTATTTATATAATATATTTAATATTATTTATATAATATATTTAATATTATTTATATAATATATTTAATATTATTTATATAATATATTTAATATTCAACTGCCAAGGGTGCTAAGAATCCGGGCGGGTCAAAAATTGTCATAAAACTTTAACGAAGGCCTGATATTTACAGTAACAAAATCTTCAATGAATCCGAGTTTAAATTCTAGACAATGACAATTACTCTTCGTATATTTCAACATTTTAACTTTCGTATAAGGGATTTTATAAAACGAAAATTTCACTGCCTGCGAATTGTACAATAAAAAAATCATTGTGTTGCATTTGCATGAACTTCATTTTCAGAGATTTAGATTTGAATTTAATTAGAGCACGCATGAGAGTTAAAGGACTATATATCTCCATATTACGAATATGCCTTTCAATGAGACTATGCACAGCATCCACCTCTTGTAAATTTCCATGGCCAGGCTCAGAATACTTTTGTTCTATTACTTCTAAATTATGCGGTTGCATAGGAGAACACAAGAAATTTATAATGGCAGTACTCATAAATGAGTTTCGATTTTGGGGGACGCAGCTGTCAGACCAGATAATGAGTTTCTTAAGATGAGGTAAACTCTCAAGTATCTTAATTAAGGCACTGGCTAAATCATTACCAGACCTCCCACTTACGCATTCGTTCCAAATACAATTATACACTGTTTTATTTTGGTTACAATGAATGACCTGTTAAATTATACACATTTAATTTAGATTTATAAAAAAAACGAAACATTTGCTTTAGGCAGGCTAAATACGTTTTCAAGATCGAAAATGATAATTCAATTTTTCAATTTCAATGCCGGTAACCCGGGCGTTTATTAACATTAAAGTATATTTACAGTTCATGTGCGCTACCCGACTCATTAGACAATTGCAGTACTATCTTCCATATTTTTCCTGTCCTTATTTATTTCTTCGTTGCCAATTTCATTTTAAATGCTCATCATGCTGAATTTGTTTTACGGCTGTAGGGTTTGCAATCATTTTAAACTCTGAGCATATATCACATACATATTTTTTTGGCTGGTGCAAAGATAGATTAAATTGTTCCTTGAACACTTTCCTATAGATATTTTCCTTAACAGGTTGAGAATGAACCATTTTATACATATCAAACATTTTTCCAATACTTAAAAAACTATCTAAATATTCACGTTTTGATGTGCTTCTGCAATAATGGGATTCAATTCTAGCGAAGGAGTTTATGTGTTCTTTAATCTCTTTTATCTTCTCTATACCAGTGCTTTTGTGGCCTCTCTTCCCTTTGGCTGGAGATCGCGCTAGACCAATAGGCGTTTTACCTGTAGCGTGAAAGTAATAAATCCGTTTGTACGATATGTCCAAGGTACCACAATTTTTTTTTTTGCAAACTTTGCGAAGTATTCCTTTACATTTAAAAAAATAAGAGAAAGTGAGCTGTCTTCTGCTAATTGTATTTTTTAATTCTTTTTCTGTCAGTTTCGTGTCGATGGGTATAATTTTCATAAAATAGATTTTTTTGATATCCGATAAAGTGTAAAATATATCCCTAATTTTTTCCCTGTCTGCCTGACTAAAGTGTTCGGAACACTTGAAGTGGCATGTTAATATGCAGGGACCTTTGACCGTCTTTGCTGCGTGAATATTACCTTTTTTGTCGATATATTCATATCCAGTCTCCGTAACCTGTTTTATTATGTTTTTGTTCCATGTTTGTGGATTTGATTTTCGTTTCCTAGTCAACGTTTGTTTCTCTGGTGCCACTCTCACAATGTCCTTATCAAGGGGGATGACGATTGAATCATTTAAATAAACAACAGCTTCGTCATGATTGCCTGCTACAATATCAAAGTTTAAAATTCTTTTAACTTTGTCAATTCTGTAACAAACAAAAAATAAAACATTGATCAGAAATTACTTACCTTTACTGTTCATTCATGTAAATGACGCATGAACAATTAAATTACTTACAATACTTCTTTAACAGTACCAAATTCACTTTTTGGAGTTATTTTAATTAAATAAAAACAAATCTCTTTGGATGTAATGTAATATGTAAGTCTGGGACGTGTAAATACTCCCAGATCTCTGGGCGTAATACCCAAAAATATATAATTGTGAATTTATTTGCGCGAACAATATTATCACAGAAGGATGGCTGTCTGTACAATTCCTATTGAAAAAACAGAAACACTAACCTTTGATTGTCGTTCTCTACTAGTGTAGGAGGCCTCCCTTTTTATTCCAATATTGAGGTACAGAGTATCAGCCTAATTCTTGATATTATTGATCAGCAAATGTTCCGAAGTCAACCATTACACTTCGGAAATAATTCACAATCCAAAAAGCATGTGTGCTCAAAATCCAGCAAAATGAAGAGAGAGTTTCTTCATAATAATAATTTCCATGACGACAGTTTCCAAGAGAGAATTTCCATAACTACAATACACTATATTAGTGTTTCTATTATCAACAAAAACCGTCAAACAACCATTTATGTAACATAAAAATATTTTAATTATTTTTTCAAACAAACAAAACAAAACATATTATAATGCCTAACCACTC
Source organism: Limnephilus auricula (assembly GCA_951813805.1). Classification (NCBI taxonomy): domain Eukaryota; kingdom Metazoa; phylum Arthropoda; class Insecta; order Trichoptera; family Limnephilidae; genus Limnephilus; species Limnephilus auricula. The sequence continues at coordinate 10,523,075 of OX638415.1, forward strand.
TTTGTGTATACCACTTAATTAATCAATATTATCAACATGTTTCGAAACCAATGTCTTACTAACTTCTTAGCCTACGTCAGGATAAAATGAAATTTTAATTTTATAAAACGAAATTTTAATTTTCTTAAGTTACTAAAATTTTCAATTTATTAATTTTATAAAAATACTGTCGTTTGTTTCGATAAATTGATTTGATTTCAATTACATTGATTGCAATCAATTAATTTTAACTTTGCGATTTCGACATTAGGTTATTTGAATTTATACTACGATATTTCACAATAATATTGAACTTGGCAAGTATTGTAATCTATATGTATATATAAAATATTTAATAATCGAAATACATAAATACATTTAATAATCGAAATACACAATGTTATTATAACCACCCTGTTAAGAGCTGTAACGAACGATCAGTTGAAACAATTTGCTGATAAAATAATAAATAATTAATTACCTGGTATATTTTCCTTGGAAATTTTTATCTTTTTCTACGGTGTACATCATTCGGAACTTTGTGTAGAGAAATCTCAGAGAAAACCACTAAAATTACTTTGTAAATAGCAAAATCACAAATGAAGATGTTTACTTCCTTGGCGCTAATGAACAAATGTTTGAAATGAGAGCAATCACGTCATCCTCCGCTGCGCTGCTATTGGCTGTTCGGTCTGTTAGAGTGCCCGTAACAGAGCGTTTGTATTGCATTCGTAGGCTAAGATGTGTCTTGTATGTTAGATACATTTCTATGAAATACAACGGCCGGTTTAAAAAAGAGGGGTTATTTTGGCCAACGCGTGTATGTTAGATAAACACGAGCGAAATGTTGTTTCATTTTGGAGGATGAAAGAGAAAGTGCATTTTGAAAACCCCTTAAATAAATTTTTGAATTTTTTTTCACTAATATCATATAAATAGAGGTTTTTTTAAGAACAACTGCATACTTAAATAAATTTCGCTAAAAATGGTCTGTTCGTACAAAAACAAACTAGAGCGACGAGTAGGCTTCTACAAATTCATTGTCCCTGTCCATTCTCTTATCTAATGTTTTCAACCTATTTTCCGCACCTTGAAAACTATCTGGAAGTACCTTTTCTCTTCCTTCCATAGTAAACCTGTCTCCCAATTTCTCTCCTGACTATTTCGTTTTGTGGTATTTTCTAATAGGTAATATGCCCGTTTACCCTCCTTACATATCTTTTGGTTTACTATTCCCATGTCGTCTAATTTGAAGCTCTCTTTGATTATTTGATGTAAGTCTCTATTTTTATTTTCCCTGATATGAAAATTAAATTCATTATTTTCCGGTTTCTTTGCCATGTGGCCTAGCGCCACCCATCCTACCTTAGTATATGATAAAGAGACCTTATTTTTGTCGCCCTGAACAATTTTCCTGGTAATAATTAATTCCCACTTGTTTTGGCTTATCAACATTTGGGGTTTTACATTACTTTCAAAGCAAGGAGCGTTCTTTAAGTGTTTATCGTTCGACATATATGAATTATTCAAAGCGATTTGAGCTGGTATTTGTGAGTCCCGAATGGTTTGGGCACTGGCTACGTATGAATCTACCTCTTGTTTTCCTTTTTTAAGGCATCTATCGACATTGAACCCGTGTTATTGGAGTTCATGTCATTAACCCTTAAGTTTTGTCGATAGATAATCCCCACTCCACCGTGCGGCCTTCCCCTTACGGGGACATAATCACTCGACTTATATCTAGACAACAAATTAACCAACTGTGACCATCGACTTATTGTTAAATTTTCTTGCAAAATCCACTTTAAATCATGATCGTAGAGCGCATTGTTTTTTATAAACACATTTACTTTTAAATCTCTATTTACAGTGACACTTGTCACAACTTTTAATCTGAACATAATATGTCATCATTTTTGACTAAATCTACATTTAAAGTGTAAAATATAATACAATCACGGCTTATTTTTCTATTCCACACTGAGTCAATTTAGTTTTGAAATTGTCTGAAAAGTCGCCATAATTTTTCATAATGTCACATTTCAAAAACTCTTCAATCTGTTGATTTTGGCGTTTGATACCATTTTCTTGTCACACTGAAGGATCTCGTCTTCTTTTAACTGTTTTGCTATTTAAGTATTTGGGCAGATTAGGAAATATGTGAGGAAATACTTCAGGGATCAACTTTGGACGACTTAGCGGGACTCCCATCTGCCAAGTTCCATCTGCTTTCTTGAATTTTTTTAATCTAATCACTTCACTAGTGTCAGTGTTTTTATGCAAAAATGTTGGCAATTGCTTTAGTGTTTGTTTCTCCATTTATATTACACGGGATTTTACATTGCCTCTCAGGTTACGTTTAGGTTTCCGCGTTAATAAAGTAAATCCGCTCCCATCTGTTGCGGTGGGTCGCGGTCACGGACCTTGCTCACGTTGCCCCTGTTTATTTGTGCGGTTTGCAGTCTGTGCAAAGTTCATAGTATTTGGAGTGTATTCATGTGTGATCTTTGTGTGTGTGTAGTAGACATTGCGTTATTGGGTACGCTGGAACCAGTCGACAAGCAGGATGTGTTTGTCGGCTCTGTCGGTATTTCAAGTAGTTGAACTTGTGGCTTGCCCTCACTGTTGATACTATTATGTTTAATAAAACAGGTATTTTTTGGTTCTAGATTAGAATTTGAGAGTTCGTGTGTGATGCGGCTGACGGTTTCTTTGATTTTACTGAGTTCCTGCTTCAATGCGTTCATATCTAATATTGTAGCCTTTGCGACCATTTCGGTTTTCAACAATAACAAATCTTTAAGAAGTCTTGTAACATCGATGTGGTCAAAAGAAACTGGTGGTAACTTGTTGACATCACGAGCTACAAACGTTGGAAGTTGGTCTGGTTCATGTTTCTTTCATGATCTTTATGATATCTTGCAATGTTTTTGTTATCTTACCATCGCCTTTTCTCGTGACACGACGGCCAGGGACGGCTTCAAACAGGAGGCATTTAGCACTTTCAATTTCGTCCTCTTGGAAACTAGTGGAGCATATTTTGTATAATGCTTACTGTACCCGACGAGGTGAGGCACACAAGAACTATAAATATGGCTGGAGGTCCCAATCCACGGAGGCGCCAAACGTAGCTCCCTTCACCGTGGAGGGAGAACGTCGTCAGCTTGCCGCTATAGAGCTGGTCCGAGTTGTCTATTGGCTTTCGAAGCGTTAGGACCCGCCAGAAGCAAAGCCATGGACAGCTTCACCGGCATGGATGGTTTCGGGAGCTGCTTGGTACGCAGGGCCAACGTAGTACAAGCCGAGCGCCGCGGGGTGCGCAGGACCGCGCTCGTCCAGGCAGTTGTCATCGGGAGGCAATCACAGCGTGGTAACCAGTTGGTTAACCTCCTGTAGCTGTTGATGGTGGCGTGAGCCCACAAGTTCAATCAGTCGGTGCGTGTCAGGATCGCGCACAGGGCAGCGGCAATCGGGAAGCAACCACATGGTAACCGATTGGATAAACTCATGTAGTTGTTGATGGTGGCGTATTGATTCAATCACCAGAAGCTCAATCAGCCGGCGCTTTTCAGGGTCGCGCGCAACAGGACAGCGGCCATCGGAAGGCAATCACAGATTGGTAACCAGTTGGTTAACCTCCTGCAGCTGTTGATGGTGGCATATTGTTTCACGCACCACAAGCTCAATCAGCCAGCACGTGTCAGGGTCGCACACAACAGGGCAGCGGCCATTGAGAGACAACCACAGCATGGTAACCAGTTGGTTAACCACCTGCAGTTGGCATATTGATTCCCACACTACACGCTCAATCAGCTGGCGTGTGTCAGGGACAATAGCAGGGGGCGTCAAGGGGACTGATGTGGGACACGCAACCTGGCTAGCAGCCAGCGTCACGGTGGTCGGGGGGTCCGGGGGGCGCGGCTGCGGCTGCCCCGGTTGAGTCTTCCAGGCGTTGCATCACCGACATCTTGTAGGGACTCCGTGGAAGGATCCTCTGGAGAGCCTAAGGTATACACCACCAACTTGTGAACTAAGATGGTACTCAGCGATAGCTTTTCTTTGATGTGTATGTCGGCTAGGTCTTCAGCTTTGGGATGTATGGCATCGAGCTGATTCTCTGACGCCCAGCGCAGCCACCTTGCCACAGTGCTGCCGGAGCATAAGTGTGAAGGGTAGAACTTCTCCACCCGGATCTAAGAAGTTGCTTCTGCTGACTTGACCACCTTCTTAGGTTTTTGTCCCACCCCCACAAAGCCAAATCTCCAGAGTGAAGGACTCCACTTGAGGAGGAGGGTTTTTGGTCCTGGTGTCTATCAGTGCTTCTCCTAGATTGTGAATCGTAAGAGGTGGACCCAAGGCCCGACACTTTAGATCTGCTCTCCAAAATGCCCTCTCCCAACGAGGAGCCACTACCAGGTATAATCCTCTTGCCCTGTTCAGGTGCTTTAGCTGCCCTACGGGCTGGTTCCTGACCTCAACTCTCAGGTTGCTCCCTCCTTGGGATTATCCTCCCCTGCTGCATTCTGGGCCGAAAGGGCTGCAGGTTCTGCGCTGCAACGGGTTTAACAGGTGGGGCTGGTCGCAATGTGCTAGGCTGAGGAGCAAACCACTTCTTCACTCCCCCAACCTATCCAGCTGCGCCCACAGGATGTTTGGGTCGAACAGATATTCCGATGTGGGTGGGATCTTTCGCAAGGCATCCCGAACCTATCCGTGGCCGACGTTCCGCAATACCCCCTTTCTTCGGTACTCAATGTGGCTTGCCCGTTTGCCACAGACCATCTGCATTATGTCCTTGGACACCTTCTGGGATTCGACGAGAGGGATTGCACTTTCTTAAAGAGAGTGGTAGTGCTCAGCTTCGTCCCGGGTTCGGCACTCCAATTCACCAGCTCCTGCAGGGAGATCTGCGTGCACCGAAAGCACGTTACTCAGTGATCCACAGGAGTCCGTTGACGTACTTGCCGCTTCCTCCTGAGCTAGGTACTTGAGTTCCGGGTTCAACGCCAACATTGAAAACAGAGGGGTTGCAGCGTACGACTTCTTGATCTCGAGGTAGCGGACATTGTTCCAATTAGCCGTTCCCAGATGTTGAAGGAGTTCTAACTTCTTCACCCTCTCTGGGTCGGCCGACGGTATCTTCAGCAGCTTGAGCTCGGTGGTCCACTCCCCGAGATCCAAGTCACGAGACGGCCGAGGACAAGTAAGGCCCATTCCTACATCTCCGTCGGCTTCCCTTGCTAATTCCTCCCGGAGCGAAGCGGGGGTGTTCAGGGAGATGTTATCGTCATCGTCGTCCTAGGCGCCGCGGATGGGGACATCCGACCGCTTCTCCAGCAGCAGACGCAACATTTCCTGCATCTGAGACATCTGCTGCGTCAGCACGTCAATTTGCGGGTCGCCGGGTGTCTGCTTACCCACCTTCTGCCTTTTCCCGACGGCATCCCCGCAGACCCTGGAACGTTTTCTCCGCGTGTCCGTATGAATAACCTTCATGACTTCAGCCTCAGCCATCGAGATCTCGGCTTCCCTGCAATCGGAATGTCCGGAACTCGACATGACACAATACACAAATAAAAAACACACAAAACTTAAATTTTTGGAATATTGGGATTCGAACAGTATGACTGTTAAAATGTCTTCGAAATTGTGATACTGTTCGAATTCAAAATTTTGCGCAAAATACTGTAAATCAGATTCAAAACAAACAAACGTGTTTGACTTCCGCAAAATAAATGCTAATGACGCGTCAGTTATACTAGTGTGTCCTCTACTAGTACGCCTCCTGACGGATACATTTGGCACTGCCAGGTGACATTGGCGGGAGATTTAAACCGAGAATTACACACAAATAATATTTGTAAGAATCGTCGATTTGGCTGCAAAATGGTAATGTTTACCTCACTTTATAGGTTTTAAATAAAGCCTATGCTACATAATAAGGGAAACTCCCAAATCTATAATATAAAAATTAATTTTGTTTGCTTGTTTGTTCGTACCTTATGCGCGGCCATACCGTTCATCCGATTGCGATGAAACTTTGGGAATATGATGTGTGCATACCCGGGATGGTTATAGGATAGTGAGCTCTGGCGTTATGAAATTTTCATAAAAAAATTAAATAGGTCACGCGAGTTGTTGGAAAAATGGGTGTATTTTATGGGGTTGGGGGAGGGTATGCGGGAGGGTCAGTTGGGGAATTAAGGAGGGGGGGACGAGGGAGAGGGGAAGGCGAAGAAGGTGGAAGCGGAATGCGTGAGGTGGGGAGGGGGTTCGGGAGAAAGCGGAGAGCGGGAGAGGGCAGGGGGAACGCGGGAGGGGAAGAGGAAGAGGAGTCGGAATGGGAACGGGGACGAATGGGAATGACACAAAGGGAGAAACTATTTATTTATTTAATTAGCATTTATTTAGTAGCAATACAATTAAATAACTTACACCGATACTTATTATAAAATCATGGGTAGTCATGCCTATTGATCTGACATTATAAAGTTATCAATTCGACTGTGCTAGACCCCAGATTTGAAAAGCCAAGCACTTCCCCAACTGCTTTTTCTCATCTCCTTCCCCTCGTCGATACTCTCAGTCTCACAACACACCCCAATTGGGTAAGCTATAGTCTACCTGACCCTGTTTAATAGCGAGCAATTGGAACTTTTGTGGTATTCACATATCTTTTGTGTCAACTTTTTGCATCTACAGAAAACAATGGCTACATTTTGTATGATTTTCATAATTACTATATAAACTGTTGACAAAAGTGTATTTATGTTGAAATATGTATTGAAATAGAAATTTATAATTAAATTCGCAGTAGTATGTCATTAAGAGGTAATATCCAGCAATCCATTATTCCGTTTTTGTTAACAGCGCTGCGCGCGGATGTTTTTACAACCATGAAGCTAAACGGTATTAGTTTTAAATTTATTGCAAAATGTTGTCATTAAGAGCGGCGCGAACACACAACTTCGCACGGCCGCATCTCAGCGGCTAATGAATCGGCAGAATTTATGTCTCGAACTGCCATAAAAATGATCAAACGGGAGATGGTAAATGAATGAAAATTATATACTTCTTAAAATTAATTTTTGATCAAAATAATTTATAATTTTTCAATAATGTCTAAACAAAATAAGTGTGTAAAAAAAATCTGAAATATTTTAGTTTGTAAGACCTTAAATAAATAGAAAAACTGAGGTATTTTTGTCACAAAACACGTTCTCGGATTTATTTTTTAATGATTTTAATTTGTCTAAAATTAAAATTTTGAAAACTGTGTTGACTAGACTATATATTGATTTATTTTGTTGTATGATTATATGATTTGAAATTTTTATTGTTTAATAGAATCTATCTTTGGAAAATTGAACTAATCTGCCAACGACCAATGGTATAACCTTAGTATATTAAAAATGAACTAAGTTTATCAAAATTTTAAAACTGCATGTACCAGATAAAATAACAATCTTTCAAAATCAATTTATGTTTTTTTGTAAAAAAGACTCAATACGTCAAGAATTTGATTTAAAAATGACTAATTTTTGGTATTCTCTGGTAAAACACTCTTAATCATAATTTACTGAAAATCTCAGATAAAAGACTTATTTTGTAACAATTATTATAAGCAATAATTATTAGCCTGAAACACTCATCAATATTGAAAACTCTCCCGAGAAAAGATATATGTCGCTGACGGGACTCGAACCCGCACCCCTCTGTTTGCCGGACAGGAGCTCTACCATTAAGCTACGGCGGGATACCTCCTACCCGCCAAATGATTCAATATATACCTAGTGTTTCATTCAACAATTATCGCTTATTATATTTTTTCACCTGCAAACAACCAACTTTATTTTTATATGAGAAAGGCATGTAAGTGCTAACTCTCTCACTAGGTGGCGTCGAGACATTATATCTACATTTTTTGGTGAAAATACTTTAACTCATCAAATATTAATTATCAACATTTTGTGTAATTCACTACAAGTTTTTCTGCTTTGTAATTGATTATGTGGTGTTTATATCTGAGTATTTTACCAGATAGATACACTTTTACATATAACTGCATACTCAACTGAAATTTCAATATTTCAGAATTATCTGACTATTCAACTGTACAATAATTATTATTATTGTTATTTATAATATTGTTTCAATGTGAATATTTAACATGATTTATACTAATTCCATGTTTACACTAGACTTCATATTTCATACAATGTAACTATACTATATTGGTCACCGTGATACAGGCAGCCGCCAAGTATGGTGATTTAATATATCAACTTTATGTAAATGTCACAATTATGTAACATGTATTAAATAAATAAATAAATTATTCTTGCAAAATAAAAATGTATTGAATCTCAAATTTTGTTTTTCTTTGACAATGACATATATTCCAAATTTAGGGCGTTCCAGAGGTTTGTAAAGTTTTTTTTTCCGGGGGGGTGATTATTTCTCCTTGTTATTATATCTCTGATGACGATGACTAAGGCCTAGTTTTTGGAACCACTGTTATCAAATCGGGAAACAATGCCTTTTAAATTTTATGATTGTTTTATTAAAACAATTTTATTAAAACAACTATCCAATTTTTTTTTTTTTTTCGTTGTTTGTTTTTGGGGTGTTATGCCGTGTTGTGCTACCTCCTACTTTATCCGACGTTTCGGACAGCGTTGCAGTGTCCATCATCATAATATAATATATTGTACATTCAAAATATAACAAAATATTTTCGCGATTCTTTAAAATGTTTTGAGGTTAAAGATTTAATTATATTTTTTTTATAAATCCTATAAATATGTTATAATATACAAAATATAGAGGAATTTATTGGCTAAATGAACTATAATCAGTTTGTATGTCTCCTTATTCAAATTCGGAGGTATGATTTTTTTAATGTGGGCGGAAAAATTTCCTTTAGCAATCTGAGAAAATTATTTTAATTGCTCTGTCGCTCCAGTGGTTATTTAGGTAAGTAAGTAGGTACATAAAATTACAAAAACCTACCCAGTCAAAAGAATACATAAAATTATAAAAACTCACTCAAATGACATATAATACAAAGAGAGACACAACTTTATGGCCTCCATGGTCGAGAATTAAGGCTTTTGACTAGCAATTTGAAGGTCGCGGGTTCAAATTCCGGCGTGCAAATAAATTTTGATTGATTAATTACTTTATTATTTCACAACTAATTAATTAAAAATAATGTATAGTATATTTGCGGCACGTTCCAGAGTTTTCTCAGTATCACCCTGATGTAAGACCATCTTTCAGAATTTAAACGTTGCTTGAAATGGCCATAGTCGTAATTGATGACCAGATCTGAATAGCCTGGTACACTTCCCCACCTTCCTTTCTTTCTTTTTTCTTTCTTTTCTTTTAAATTTCCTCTCCCACTACCTTCAGCTTCACAACATCCAATTGGGGATGTCATAGTCTCACTGGCTCCAGACAGGAGTTTTTTTTATAAAGTCGGAGGAATTCAAATATTGTCTTCCTTTATATTTAAAATTTGACTGGCGGGTATGGATACCGCCGCCCCGGGAACCATTTCTTCGTCACCCCAAGTAATTTGCTACTTTTGGTGACTTAGCAGGGGTGCCCGGGTTCATGGGGTGAGATTTATCTAGGTCTTGGCAACGGATGTGTTTGACGACCTAATGCATGGCAGGCAGGCTCGGGAGAGGCTTACATAATCACCTTACACCTCAGTCGTCATTCTTGGGCACATTGTACCCCAGATTACTACCCACCCCTCATACCTTATTCCTTCTCAGAACTTCTCTCCTTGTTTTCCATTAATAATAACCCTTCCACACAGCATTCCCAAAGATGACATAGGCCCTAAGGTATTTTTTTTTGCTCTGGGCCTCCTGTGTGAAGCTAATGTAAAAAAAAAATGTGATCCATTTGAATAGCCAGGTAAGCAATTTTCAACCTTCCTCTTTCCCATCTCCTTCCCCTCCCCACTTCTTTCAGCCTCACAACCATAGTTTTGAATTCCTCCGTACGAGAGTTATGGTTTATTTATGTGTTTTTGCTTCATAAATTAAAGGCTAAGCCAGTTGAGGCGTATTGTTTGTTTTATTTTTCAATAACAAAACTTTCCACAGAGAACAATGGCAAAATGCAATACTGCATTGAAACAGGGCTGGCACAAATTTCAACTTCTTACTTGGTAAAAATATTTCGTCTAAGTACGGAAGATTAGAAATTATATTATGTGAATACTTTTTTCTGGCGTTATCTCCATACAGGAGGCTCTGAGGAAAGAAAGTTCCATCTTTGGGGATGCCGTGTGGAGGGTCTCTTTAAGTTCTATATCTGGGGGGTCAATGAGTTCAGGAGTGACGAAAATATGAATTCATCCTCCCACTCCGGCGCAAGGCGAAGAGTCAAGAGGAGAAAAGGCTGCAAAATTGCTTTTTCTGAAATATAATATGCCTCTTTTGGACTTCGATTATTAAATTGCTTAATTATGATTATAACTTACTGTATAATAATTGATTTATTGTTTTTATTTTTTTATTAAAACGATGATTAATGTTGACTAAAGTTTTTTTTTAATGTGATTCCTTAACATTCGCATTCGCACATTTGCACTCTCAACATTCGCATTCGCATTCAAGAATGTGAAAAATATCACATTCGTAACATCCCTAGTTAATGGACATGCACATGTTGCCGACATTAGTTGTCGATGAATGCGTCTGCTTCAGATCTATGCTAGGAACACAACAGTCAACAAAAAATGACAGTAACTGTTTTGTTGTTATTGAGGTTATGAAAGCATTCTAGTTTTGATGTTACGAGAATTCAGCGATGTGATTTCAGTAGCGATGTTTATGGACTGTGCGCCACAAGTTATTTGTATCAGATACTTGCGTATCATTGCAACCGCTTAAAATTGATAATGCTATAACCCCACTGGCTTCAAACCTTTAGGTCTCTTGTGCAATAATTACAGCTATATTTTTTTTTAAATAAAACAAATTACTTTTGTGTAAACCACTATAATCAATGTTATAATAAATATCTACATGTTTCAAAACCGATGGTTTCATTTGAATAATTTTATATTTCATTTTATATTATTGTTTTTATGATATTTTTAAGTAATTAGTCACCTTTCTCTGTAATATTTTTGTCTATAGTTCTTTTTGTCTATACTTGTTTGTTTCTTTTGTTATTTTTATTCATGTTATTGTCCTGATGAAGAAATTATCAGTTTTGAAACATGTAGATATTATAACATTGATTGTAGTGGTTTACACAAAAGTAATTTGTTTCATTTGAATAAAATGATGCCACAAAGTGAATTTGCAAAGATTGAAGAAATAAATTATTTATTACCAGACAGTGGACTTTCAAGAAACATGAAGTTGGTAACAGACCGTTCTGAACAAACTTAACTAAATTTTTATTTTATTTTTTTATTATTTATTAACCAAAAATACATTTTAAGTACACTTTTTTTAGGTATATGCCACCTCACTTGGCTGAGCCTGTTCCGAGGTAGAAGAAAGCCAGTGGTTGATACATTCATTATTGCCATGGTAAAAGACCTTGTAGAGATTGTAGTGGTTTACACAAAAGTAATTTGTTTCATTTGAATAAAATGATGCCACAAAGTGAATTTGCAAATATTGAAGAAATAAATTATTTATTACCAGACAGTGGACTTTCAAGAAACATGAAGTTGGTAACAGACCGTTCTGAACAAACTTAACTAAAAAAAATTTTTTTTTTTTATTATTTATTAACCAAAAATACATTTTAAGTACATTTTTTTTAGGTATATGCCACCTCACTAGGCTGAGCCTGTTCCGAGGTAGAAGAAAGCCAGTGGTCGATACATTCATTATTGCCATGGTAAAAGACCACCATTATACTTTTAAAGGCCTCTCGCTTTAAACGGCCTCCATGGTCGAGGGGTAAGGCTCTCGACTAGAAATCTGAAGGTCGCAAATCAAATCCCGGCATTCTAAATTTGGTATTATTTATTTTTTTATAAGAAAAACTCTCTTTTTAACTTTTGAAGGTTATTCCCATCAATGTAATATATCATTGAAGAAGACACAAATAATCCTTACAATACACTCCAAATAGGGATTCCATAATCCTACCGGTTCTTAGCAGATGGGAGCTGTTGTGAATCTGGTGCGGTATTTACAAAAAAATATTTACTCCTTATGTTCACCAATATTCATAATTATAATATAATATATTTATCACAGCCCTGTTAAAATTGTTGAAATATCAGGCCACTCCCTCCGTCTCTTTCTGTAGCATACACAGAACAATCTAATTTATCTCTCTCTCTTTCCTTCTCGTTGTAGAATGTTCTATTATGTTCCAAATGTTCCATAGCGTTCCAAAGCATTTCCTTTGTTCCCCGCCATCTTAGATTTTAGCATCTTGGTTCACGTTCATATTGCCCGCAGCTCTTTGGAAGGAATGTCGTCACTTTGGGTGAGTTTTTACATCCTCCATTGTTCTAGAATCTTTTCAATTTCTGAAGGAATTCAACTTTTTTTATCACATTTTTAATTTGCCTCATTCCAATATCATTGATTTTATGTTTGCTTAGTTTATTACAAGATTTATGATTTTTCATAGATTAGATTACCATGAATTTGGTAAAATCATTGGAATTTTTACTGATTTTTATTATATTTTTGATGACTTCATCGCAATTTTCGTAATTATAATATGTTCATCTTATTAAATTTGGGCAAGATATGTGTTTTTTTCTTTCTATAAACTAAAAAGAGGCATAATCTAGTAATCATAACATTTTTGTTGACTGAATAAAAAGGACGCTTCCGTCATATTAATGGCTCCATTTTGAAACCTTTTCATTAAATTGTTAGGTTTATTAGATTTTTGAACTTCTTGTATGCATAAAATCTGCATGCAGAGTTTTAATTTTTTTAATACCTGCTTATTTGTTTTTTTGCAGATTTGCTGACGCACTACCAGCCGCCATCTTGTTTTTCGCCGCCATTTTGAAAGCGATTTTGCCACATAACCAAAGTGACTTGCTTTTCTGAAATGCTCACTGTATTATGAGAAGATTTTACCAGCTCTTGGAAGGGAACATTGTCATGTCGGGTGAGTCTATACATCCTTCATTTCAGTTCTAGCATATTATTCTTTAACCCCCTTACTAATAAACGCGTTTTAAATTTTACACAACTGAAAAACAACCAAAGTTTATAACTGTTTCCAAAACGTAAATGGTTGTTTATCAGTTGTTTAAAATTTAAAACATGTTTATTGGTAAGGGGGCAAATATTTAGACTCTTTACTATCTTATCAATTTTCTTTTCAATTGGTTTAATTTATAGTCAAATCTTTTAAATTTTTGAGGAAATTCAACTTTTTTTGAGTACTTTTTAAATTTTATCATTCCAATATTTAATGATTTTTACATTTCTTTCGTTACAAGATTTTTGGTTTTCTATAGATTGGATTTTTTATTTTTTTATAGAGAATACCTCACAAGAGTCCCAACTGCTCCCGTCTGGAGCCAGTGAGACTATGGCATCCCCAATTGGGGTATGTTGTGAGGCTGAAGGTAAGTGGGGAAGGGAAGGAGATGGGGAAGAGGAAGGTGGGGAACTACCTGGCTATTCAGATCTAGTCACTAAACACGGCTAAAGCTATTATTAAGCAACTTTTTAATTCTGAATGGTGGTCTTACACCAGGGCGATACTGAGAGTATCTTCCATTTCTATAAGAAATTAGTGAACTGATTTTTACTTATTCTTTTTTTTACTGATTTTGGTGATGTCAATACATTTTTCTAATGAATCCGTCCAATATCTTATATTTTCATCTTTTAACCTCTTGAATGACGGATGACAGTTAGAGGTTAAGGCCGTATATCATAGAAAATTAATATCAGATCATTCCGAGGAGCTAGAGTGCTCTAATAAAAAGCAAAGTCTAGAATTATATTGGCGCAAGCGATTCTGACCTTGTCCTTGTACACTTTCTGTATATATAAAGGTTAAAATCGCATTTTATTTTTTAACCTCTCAGCGGTCACCCGCCCACTGGCGGGCTTACGACAACTGACTCGTTAATTAAAAAAATTGCTTTTTTTCTAAAAATTTTGCCACATTGTTGACATTATTTTGAAAACTTTTCAATAATTTGAGAAAACCATAAGGCATACGGTTCATGTAGCAGTCACTAACGCTGGGGTTGGCCTGCGAGCAGGAGCCGTACCACTGTCACCTCCGTACGTCAAGCCGCACTCCCAACGGCGGGCTGCGCGCACATTGTGCTGGCCATGCTGTGACTCCCCATGGCATTGCTCATGGGCGGGCTTATGGGGGTACTCATGCTATTGTTCATGTTGTTACCCACCGCGTTGCTCATGGTGTTCCCCATGCCGTTGCCCATATTATTACCCATGCTGTTACTTATGCCCATTGGCGCCTGCCCGCAGTTGGCAGAGGCGCCTCACGCCTTCAGCTCGGTGAAGATCTCCGTGAAGTTAATTGTATTTTAATGTCATACAATTTACTTTGCAAAGTTGCTAAGGTTTTCACTTATTTTTAGCTATTATCCCATAATTATTATTAGTATTAAGTTATTCTCTCAAATTATTATTAAACCAGCATTGTGGCTTTTAAGTTTTTACATATTGCATCTTACATATTCTTACGTATTTGCTTCCTATTTGCAGATTTGCTGACGTACTACTATCGGCCATTTTGTTTTTCGCCGCCATTTTGAAACCTCTACTTCTGCATTTTCAAAGTGACTTGCCTTTCTTAAGTATTGAAGAGGGGATCCCCAAAAAGAATCCAGGATGGATGTAACGATTTATGGCGCGAATTATCCAAAATTTAAGAAAAAAATTAGAAAATATACCGTTGAATATCCCGTTGATGCACAATAGAGATGATGAAGTATACAAGACCGCCGATGAAATATTCCATATTCTTGCTGATGAAATACATCATATCGCCTCTGATGAAATATCCCATACAGCTGCTGAAATATGCTGTCGATCCACTGATGAAATATACCTTATCGCCGCTGATGAAATATAACTTCCGCCACTGATGAAATATACCATATCGCTTCTGATGAAATATCCCATACCGCTGCTGAAATATGCTGTCGATCCGCTGATAAAATATACCTTCCGCCACTGATGAAATATACCTTATCGCCTCTAATGAAATATCCCATACCGCTGCTGAAATATGCTGTCGATTCGCTGACAAAATATACCTTCCGCCACTGATAAAATATACCTTCCGCCACTGATGAAATATTCCATACCTCTGCTGAAATATGCTGTCGATCCGCTGATAAAATATTCCTTATCGCCGCTGATGAAATATAGCTTCCGCCACTGATGATATATACCATCGACCCGCTGTTGGAGTATGCCAGATCCCTGCTGATGAAATGATCCATGAACCTTATAAAAGCAAGTGTTTGACGGAAAACCTCTTCAAAGACACCTGTGAAAATTATAATCCGAAAGGACATCTCCTATCAAAACAAAGAAGGTAAGAGAATTAACTTTGTTATTATTTTTAAAAAGAGTTGAGAATCATTATGAACGAATCATGTTGAAGTATAATTTGTTTAGCAGTTTTTTTTTTTATAACAAAAAAAAAAAAAAAAACATTCCTGGATTACGAGTAACCCAACAACATTTGAAAATCTCCTACTACCACCACACGAAGATGTTGCTTGTGTTGTGATGGAGGACTTAGCCAGCCGAGGAATCGAACACGGAACGCCTGGGTGGGACCCAAATGCGATGCCCACTCAACCACTGACCGGTCGAAAAATGTTGACCGGCAACGTTTTTGTAATGTTAGCTCCATTCTAGATATGATGTGATCTTTGAGAATGCAGGTCTTTCTCAGAAGAGGAAGAAGTCATGTTTTAGGAGGGAAAAAACACAGAGGCTGCCAAATTTTTTATTTATTATGTGCATCCATATAAAAAGGTTTACAATTTTTTTTTTTGGCCTTGCCCGTCTCATTAGAAAATCCTGTGTTGAGACAGACTAATTTTCAAATATTTTATGAATATTAAATAAAGTACATTTAAAAGTACCTCAATAAAGCAAAAATATTTGACAAAAATTTAATTATAAGAAAATAATTATAAGTAATAAAAATAACTTTATCTATGGCTTGTGTTACTATAGATGCACTAGCCTTTACGATTTAAACATCAAACAGCAAACTTTTTGTCGTAATTTGATTAAAAAATTTAATCGAAGTTTGCACGTCACAAAATTGAAAAACATGTATTTTAGTACTTTAAAAGTGATGTACAAATCGATCCCTCCTGCTGCGGTGCGAGACGATAGATCGTGAGAGACCAGCTGGAGAGGTCAGGGGTCTCCCCAAACCGGTTTCTACCGATCCGGCCCGCCGCACATCTATTGGGCAGGCGCATCTGATGCCAAGACCTAAACACCTCACCTGATGAACCTGAGCACCCCTGCTGGGCACACCAAAAGCAGCGACCCACTTGGGGCGATCTATGGCACAGGTTTTGGTTATCCAATAAAAGGTTCCCGGGGCGGCGGTACTCATACCCGCCTCTCAAATTGAATCTTATACATTTTATTGAAGAAGAAGATACAATAATAATCTAAATTAAAATATGAAAATGAACAAGACACAGAAAAATAATGAAATGACGCTCTACCAATTCAGCCATTGCGTCCGTTTATAAAACTGCCGTAATTGTTAAAAGTTATATTTTAAATTTCATAATTAACAATATTATATTATTTTTCTGTGTCTTGTTCATTTTCATATTTTAATTTAGTTTATTATTGTTATCTTCTTCTTCAATGATATATTACATTGATGGGAACAACCTTCAAAAGTTAAAAAGAGAGTTTTTCTTTAAAAAAAAAACTTATACATTTTATTTAATGTTTCGCTAATGTGATAACAAAAAATGCATTGTCAAAACCCTTGTCAAAGCACCATTAGCAAAACATGTAATAAAATGTATAAGAATCTGGCAAAAAAAAAATTTGCTCTCCTAAAACATTTCCAAATATGGGATATGCCTATTCGCATTGAGAGCGGCGAAATGTTATCACTGTACTTCCATTTTTAAGTGAATCCTTAAATATCTTTAAAGTCTTACAACTTAATTAATAAGTATGTATTTCTATTCAGCAGATGACGAACATGAGGTGAGATGAGGCATGCAGAGATTTACGAAAGACATCTTCAAAGGCGAACACTTCAGAACTTTTCCGGTACTTCTCTACGCTAGAATTCAAGAACAGAAGACACAAGTAACATTGCCCCGTACATTTATAATGTAATCACTTATCGTCAATGCAAATCCATCACACAAACTCCAATGGCTCGGAAGGCTTTGAAGCAAAGAATGGACGGTTATCTTGAGAGGGTTTTCTCTTGGGGTAAGAATAACCTCGTCGATTTTAATGTTTCAAAGACTCAATCATGTCTGATTACGTCTAAAAGGGACCGAAATGAAAATCTAGTCTCCTTCAACGAGAGCAATCTTCCAAACAGGCCCTCCATTGATATGCTTGGTGTAACTCTAAGTGACCAGCTCAGGTACGGGGGCTCCATCGAAGCCAGAGATAAGTTAGCCTTTCAAAAACTGGATGTACTGTAGTAAAGGGTCCGCAGATACTTTAATAGTATACAACTGCTAACCCTGTACAAATTGCAAGTGTACCCCAAAGTCTGGAACCCCAAAATCCCTGAAAAAACCCTCGACTCTGTGCAGAAATGGGACAGCAGTCCGTTTGATAACAAACGAAATGCAATCTTTAATTCTCGTGTTTCGATGGAAGATTTCACATAGCGTCATTTTTCCCCTCGGCACCTGTGCATAGTCGGGAAACACGCCAAACGCGCGTTGACATTTGTCACGTTGTCGCTTCTACGACTCATTCTTGAGTTCAACAGCTCGACTGTGGAATGATTTGCCGGCCTCCGTATTTCCTCCCTCCTGCAAACACGGTCTTTTCAAGATTTGTTTCTTCTTCTCCTCATAAAGACCCTCCACACAGCATCTTCAAAGATGACAAAGGCTCTGAGAAAAATTATTTTCATCAGGACCTCCTGTGTGGAGTTAATGTATAAAAAAAAATCTAGTTTCTTATTCACTGGCGGAATCAATGTGATGAAATGGCCTGATATAATCCATGTCATCGTAGTAGACGACCTCCGTGGTCGAGCACTTAGGATCCTTAACTACGATCCAGAGGCGCGGGTTCGAATCTCATCGTGTGCACTTTTGAATATAATTTAAGACATATTATTTCACATTTTATTAACCTTTCAAGGGAGTGAGTTTTTGAGAGAAAAAAGTGTCTGAAAGAGTGAGATGTTTTTTGCCAGAATTTAAAAAAAATTGTATGTAGTTTAAAAAATAAACTTTGTTAAAAAAATACCTATATTATATCAAAATAATTGAATTAATCCATATTGATAAAAAAAATGTATACAATTATTAATTTTTAATAATTTTATTAATTTTTAATAATTGTATAAATCCGCGGTGTATGTCTGTACTTCTTTTTGCATGTTTTTTACAGACGTACACAGTGTGGCCATACTCGAACAAAATAATATTACATTATAGGTATGCACTTTATCCCTTGTCTGAATTCTCAAAACAAACACTTTCAATTTTGAAAATGACGCTTAAATTCAAAGCAAATCCGAGTTCTAGAGTTCACTGAACCGGAGTTACCGAGTCACAACCGAAATTAGTATTTTAGAATAAGATAGTAATCACAGTGATGGATTTGCATCTGCGATATACCTATATTTTTAGCAGTATAGCTGAAATTTTTGACCATTGTAAACTGGAATCTAATTTTTATTGTATTGTTTATCATGTTCTTTGCTGTTGTTCTCTTTGTTTTTGTTTAACTTCATTTTTACATATATCGCACATCCCGTAGAAAAGTGTTTTAACCTCTTGTAGGCCGCAGTCCCCCCGGCGGGTCTGGATGTTTGAAGCGATTATGCATAAAAAAATTGTATGAAGAACAAGGTCAGAATCGCTTGGGCCATTCTCGTTCTTGACATTACGAATTACTGGATAGCATTTAGCCACTCCGAATAATTCATATTAATTGCTAATGACGCGCCGGGCACCACAGATGGTGGACAAAATGGCTGCCGCTTGATAATAGATAAAACGAACTTCCTAATAATCACTCAAATCTATGCTTTCCACAATGGATTTATATAAAAAACAATGAATAAATATAGACTTCGAATATGACAGCGTTCATATTATCAAGCGGCAGCCATTTTGTCCACCATCTGTGGTGCCCGGCGCGTCATTAGCAATTAACTAAGTTAGTTAGTTAATTGCTAATGAGGGCACCACAGATGGTGGACAAAATGGCTGCCGCTTGATAATATGAACGCTGTCATATTCGAAGTCTATATTTATTCATTGTTTTTTATATAAATCCATTGTGGAAAGCATAGATTTGAGTGATTATTAGGAAGTTCGTTTTATCTACATTATTTTGATATAATTTTTGTATTGTATCACAAAGAAAATGTTATAAAAATTGAATTCGTAAGAACTGTCAAATATTTTACGTCGTATTGAAAAAATATATTTTTTGTATGCTGGCTTTCAACGTTAAGTCATAAAGTCCCGTCGACAACAGATACTAGTGACATCTTGCGTGGAGATGGAGTGATATAACTTAAATATGCTTTTCGTGGGGCATAGATATCACAATCACTTTACTTATTTGACTCACAATCGAGATAAAACTAAAAATAGAAAATTTTGACTTAGAACACTTTTCTTATGTGATGTGTGATATATATTAAGTGGTAAATGGTTCATGTTAGCGAAATGCTCAAGCAACACTCACTGAACCTAATGTTCATTATTTATTTCCCAAATAATCCCATTATATTTTGAATAATGACAAAGATGGATAACTTGTAACTTTTTCACAGCATTCCTAATATATATATACTAGCAGTTAAAAACACGCTCTGCGGGTTTTGGCTGCTAGGCCCATGCGGGCGGCTTTTGGTTCTACTCCGTATGTGATAACGTATAACCATACGTAATGTGCCAAAAAATCGATACCAATGATAGGGCGAGTAACGTCAGCGAATACGAAACGCCATGTGAAATCTCGGCGAAGTCCTAGGTTTAATTTTAATGTAATTATACCGTAGGTTGCGATGCTTGTTCCATTTGCTGCTGAAAGAACATATGTCGATTTTTCTGAACGTGCTGGTACTTTGTTTTGCGGATACACACAAAGGTCTGCGCCAGTGTCAATCAGAAATTGTATTTTCGAATTCTTGTCAGTGACGAACATGCGGCGAGAGTAGAGGGCTGTAGTCGCTGGCCGCCATCAGTGACTGCCCGCAGGGTTTTCCTGCTGGAAGTTGCATGGTGTTCGACATTTCTTGGCGTGATTTCCAAACCGTTGGTGGTACCAGCATATTCCAGTTTCATTGTTAAAATTCCTCTGACGTGAGAAAGAACGTTGCCTGCTCGAGAACCTTCGGTTTTGTGGGGCTCGGATCGATGCCCGTCGGTGCATATTGATTGAGCCGATCTCTTACCGGATCGCTGTAGGAATTTCCTGACGCATGGTGAGGGCCATCTGCTGCCTTTGAGTGGAGATAATCGCCTCCACGTTCATTGCCTTGTTGACATTTGGGCGTGTAGATGAGCCTGCTATGGCGTCCGCTAGGTCAGTAACTTTATCGAGGGGAGTATGTTTCTGTGTCGCCAGAACTATTTGTGTAGTGTGAGCGTCCCTTCCATAGTGTCCTTAGGACATCGTCTGAAATAGCCGATCCTGCTAGGTTCCTTAGGTGTCTCAGAAATTGAAAAGGCTTTCGATCTCCAATGTCTTTATGTTCGAGATGGCGCCTTGTTTTTGGTTCTTGAGTCGAGCTCATCCTCTTACTTAATTCGGACTTTAATTTTTGATAAGGATTTTCGGGAGGATGGAGTACGATATCTCTTACTTCGCTGGGTCAACGTGGTTTGAGGGCCCCAAGGATATATACGAATTTAGTGGCGTCCGTCGTGACGCCTCGAAACTGCGTTCAGCCATGCTAAAGGTTGATGGAATTCTCCGCGGCGCTCAAAACTCCAGGTTTTGGATTCATTTTGTCAATTCACTTTCCGTAATTTAAAAGTCTTTATAACCTTAAAGGCTCCGTCAAACAGAAGGCGTACTTACCGCGCGTCAAGGCGTCAGCGTAACGTCGCGTACTTTCTATTGGAACGGCTTCGACGCGCAAGCCAGCTCATTCGGCGTCAGTAACTGTCAGTCGGTCTTCGCCACGATGTCCAGCGATTCAGATGAAGATAAGTTGTTACTGATGTGTGCATTATCATGTTCCCGTAGTAATAGAATATGGGTGCATGATATTAATAAGAAGAGGAAAGAATTTGGAGAATATCATCGTTTATTCCGGGAGCTTTCATCACATGAAGATCGCTTCTTTCAATGTCACGAGAGTGCTTCGAAGAATTGCATTCACTTCTGCAACACCAAATAAGCAAATGCACCACAAATGCACTGTTCCTAGTGTCATACAAACAAGGATGTTTTCGGACACATTCAATTAACTTTTCAGCAACCATTTTTACCACAGTCAAGCAAGAACTCCGCGTCAAAGGAAATTTTGTAACAAAAATACAATGTGGCGTTCTGCCGCGGCGGAGTTCGCATATTGCTACACGCTCGCTCTGTTTGACCGGTTTAGACATGTTGTAACGTTATACGTCCGGGACGTTTTAACGCCTTGACGCGCGTAAGTACGCCTCCTGTTTGACAGAGCCTTTATGCAGTGACGTCCTGCACTCAGCAATGCACTAATGTGTGAGTTTCGATCACTTTTTATATAAATCGCGGTCTCTACCAGATACCCTTTTTAACTCGTCGTCACCAATGTGGGAGTAAGTATGATAGAGAGTAGAGAGAAATAATAAATGTTTGTTTGTCAATCTCTGAGCTTTATTTACAAGTAAGTAAGGTGAGACACTGAGTTCGAACTCGAAGTGTTATTCGTAGTAAAAGTTGCGCCGAAAAAGTATAACAGACTCTGCCTGCAGTCTGCAGACGCATCGTTTATATATGTGCAGTATGTTGTAGAATATTCCCGAAGAGTTTCCAGGCTCTCAAAGGTCAGCGCGTTATCTTCGGGCGTCGAGAAATTACTAGACGTTGTAATTTGACACTATCGTATCTTCCAGTTAGGTGACTCACTGTACGTTGCAAGGCTGCCACAGAAATAAGATAATGTCGCAGGGTTGCCACAAGCTTTTGATAAAATCCATTCTCCTGAAGCAATTTTAATCATTTAATATTCAGTTTAAAAAATTAAAAATCTCATCAACATTTTGATGGCCGGAAGTGCATGAGAGAAAAAATTGGGTCCTAATTATCATATACTTAGCAACCTTTGGGGTCATTCTGTAGAATGAGCTGTGAGATATGAGCACTTTTGTTGTAAATGTTTTTAATCCATAATATTTAAGGACAAAGAGACATAAACATCTTGGATTTAGTTAAAAAATACTTACATAATATTAATAATAGAACTTACGTCACTCAATAACCCGTAAATTAGTTAATGCTCCATTTAGAAATGGATGAGCTTTACTACCGTGATGGTGGATTGGCCACCGGTAAAGGTATCAGAAGGTGAGTGATTAAATTAAAGAGTGATTGGTCGTAGAAAAGTTTATTGCTAGTCTCGGGAGAAGCACTGAGAGCCTAAGTAAAATGACACAGTAATGATACGTAATATAACAAGAGAGAGAGAGTCGAACGAACAGTTGATTGTAGGACGGGTACGCGGCTTCTGTTGGCTAGGCGCGTTGCGAGTTATCCCGTCGTGGTGGCGCTGTCATTGCAGTGGCGTGGATCGGTAGGGTTGTATGCAAGACATCCAGGGTTGTCGCAAATGGAAAGATGGAAGGTAGGGTTGACCCCTACACTACAATCAGTTGTTAATGCAAAAAAAGAGAAAATGGTTAAAAATGTTACTCTTTTCATTGTAATTCCTCCTTTTATTATAAACTAGCTGACCCGGCCAACTTCGTACTGCCTCAGAATCAATATATGTTGTGTTTAATTTATTAGCTGAAATAAATTAAGTTTTTATTAAGTTAAAATAAATAGGTACTCTAAGTTCAAAAGATTAAATTGAGCTGTTGACTAAGCACGAAATGTTCGGCACACTACACCGTTGACAGTTCGAATTGATTCAAATTATGTCGACCAACGCAGATACAAAATATATGAAAAAAATAATTTTCTTCTTAATTATTTTTCCCGTGATTTTTTCCGATGTTTTAATAGTTATTCTGTTAATCGGGACGGAGACAAATCCAACAAATCAAAGATCATAAAAATCGGTCCAGCCGTTCTTGAGTTATAAATGGTGTAACTAACCCGACATTGTTTTATATATTAAGATATCATCAACAATGATGTCATTCTGCATAATGATGTTATACTGTTACAGCAAAATCTGAAAAATTCATATGACTTCATATGAAAAACTCGCCGTCTCTGCATGGTGACTTCTCTTCTCTTGTATTTAATCACTTGAAACAAGTTTAAACTAGAGTAACAAACTGATCCAGGGACCATTGGCTCTGGTACAAGTGACTTTTGTTATTATAAATAATAAATTTCCATGAAAAATGTAAACAATAACAAGTAATCTCACCGATATAATAATATGTTATCTAAATTTTACTCAATTTCAGGACTCCCTCTATATTTGCCAGTATCAATCTCCATAAGGCGTCCCTATTTTTCACCAACAAATTTTTCTTAGCAATTTGTAGGTCAGAGGCTCATATTTTATGGGTGCCTGAAATAGAGCAGTACCACCAGATATATACTTGGTTTGGTACCCCTAGATTGCGCCACGATCCATTTCTTATATTTTGCCTTAGTTAGAAGTCGACTTGAATACAATTCTGCCGTCTGGAACTCACATAATAATATACATGTACAATCTATTGAAAGAGTACAAAATAAAATTTTATTTATTTTTTAAATGAGAACGGGCGTTAATAAATATTATTATTGGTTCTGGAAGATGCAACTTTTGTTATAAATAAAAAATTCTCATGAAAATGTAAACAATAACCGATATAATAATAATATATCATGACTCAATTTCAGTAGTCCCTGTATGTTAGCTAGTGTTAATCGCCATAAGGTGTCCCTATTTTTCAGCAACAAATTTCCTTAGCAATTTGTATGTCAAAGGATCATATTTCATAGGTGCCTCAAATAGAGCAGTAACACCAGATATGTTAATATTCATATACCGTAGGTTGTTGGCTTTATTGTACAAATAGTATATATAATATCGACAATAAATACACATCGTAATGATAAAATAATGACGTCAAAGATAATTAACGGGGTGTTCCCTCGAGGTGGAGTACATCGTGACGCGTCGGACTTGTTGAAGCGAGTGGATGATGTGAGCAGATCCTCCTCCATTTATATAGGTGATGATTCCTTTGTTCTTGTCTTCCACGGGTGGGAGCGTCTAGACTTCGATCCTGCAGGATCGCTAACGATAATTATTATAACTGCACGAGTAGGATATCCCATCTACTCGGTTCATTGTATGAATGTTTTGCATCACCCTGCAGTTATTCTGTTAATCGGGACGGAGACAAATCCAACAAATCAAAGATCATAAAAATCGGTCCAGCCGTTCTTGAGTTATAAATGGTGTAACTAACCCGACATTGTTTTATATATTAAGATATCATCAACAATGATGTCATTCTGCATAATGATGTTATACTGTTACAGCAAAATCTGAAAAATTCATATGACTTCATATGAAAAATGCCGTCTCTGCATGGTGACTTCTCTTCTCTTGTATTTAATCACTTGAAACAAGTTTAAACTAGAGTAACAAACTGATCCAGGGACCATTGGCTCTGGCAGGAAGTGACTTTTGTTATTATAAAAAATATATTCTCATGAAAAATGTAAACAATAATAAGTAATCTCACCAATATAATGATAACATGTCATCTAAAGTTTTATCAATCTCAGGACTCCCTCTATATTTGCCAGTATCAATCGCCATAAGGCGTCCCTATTTAACCAACAAATTTTTCTTAGCAATTTGTAGGTCAGAGGCTCATATTTCATAGGTGCCTCAAATAGAGCAGTAACACCAGATATATGTTGGTATTCATATAATGTAGGTTGTTGGCTTTATTGTACAAATGGTATATATAATATCGACAATAAATACACATCGTAACGATAAAATAATGACGTCAACCACGAATTCCCCTTCCACCTTCTCCGCCTTCCCCCACCCTCCCACGAACCACCCCTACTTCGTTCCCTTCCACCCCTCCCGGATTCCCCTCCCCCGCCCATCTTTTTTCCCTGCCGCTAAACTCCAGATATTGAAATATAGAAATATTGCTATATAGAAACCTTAAAGGGCATGTCCATAAAAACTCATTAAATGTTTATTGCAATTGGATGAATAGTATAGGAAACACCCCTAAATATATCAAACGCGTGAACTGTGAAACGTACGAACTTAAAATAGTCGTTAGGTTTTCTGAAATTATCCAATTTTCTGCGCAATTTTCTTAATTTTCCTTTCCGTAAGAACCTTCTACAAAGTCTTAAAAACTTATAAAAAAAGATGAATAAAAATAGGTAAAGTCGTTCTGAAGTTATGGCGTGACCAAGGGAAACAGGGATTCATTTTTATATATATAGACGATAGATAGATAAATTCTCATGAAAAATGTAAACCAAAACAAGTAACCTCATCCACACAATAATATGTAATATGGCTTCTAAGTTTGACTCAATTTCAAGAGTCCCTATATATTTGTCCATATATTCGCCATAAGGTATCCCTATTTTTCACCAACAAATTTTCTTAGCAATTTATAGGTCAGAGGCTCATATTTCATAGGTGCCTCAAATAGAGCAGTACCACCAGATATATATTTGGTTTGGTACCCCTAGATTGCGCCACGATCCATTTCTTATATTTTGCCTTAGTTAGAAGTCGACTTGAATACAATTCTGCCGTCTGGAACTCACATAATAATATACATGTACAATCTATTGAAAGAGTACAAAATAAAATTTTATTTATTTTTTAAATGAGAACGGGCGTTAATAGATATTATTATTGGTTCTGGAAGATGCAACTTTTGTTATAAATAAAAAATTCTCATGAAAATGTAAACAATAACCGATATAATAATAATATATCATGACTCAATTTCAGTAGTCCCTGTATGTTAGCTAAAATGTAAACAATAAAAATGTAAACAATAACCGATATAATAATAATAATAATAATATATCATGACTCAATTTCAGTAGTCCCTGTATGTTAGCTAGTGTTGATCGCCATAAGGTGTCCCTATTTTTCAGCAACAAATTTCCTTAGCAATTTGTATGTCAAAGGATCATATTTCATAGGTGCCTCAAATAGAGCAGTAACACCAGATATGTTAATATTCATATACCGTAGGTTGTTGGCTTTATTGTACAAATAGTATATATAATATCGACAATAAATACACATCGTAATGATAAAATAATGACTTCAAAGATAATTAACGGGGTGTTCCCTCGAGGTGGAGTACATCGTGACGCATCGGACTTGTTGAAGCGAGTGGATGACGTGAGCAGATCCTCCTGCGTTTATATAGGTGATGATTCCTTTGTTCTCGTCTTCCACGGCTGGGAGCGTCTAGACTTCGATCCTGCAGGATCGCTGACGATAGTTATTATAACTGCACGAGTAGGGTATCCCATCTACTCGGTTCATTGTATGAATGTTTTGCATCACCCTGCATTCTTTCACGTTCGTCTTATCAGCAGTTTTCGTATGGCAGTGTCAATGGTTGATATTTCAGTTAGTGTTTCGTAATACATTGTAGTCTGATTGTTGATTCAGCTCTCTTCGCCTTCTTACTCGTGCGGTCTGATTTATGAATTTGGGTCGGTGTCCTGGAAGGTGTAAGCAGCGGTGACGCAGCTGCTACATATATACTTGTTTTAGTTCCTCCTAACTTGCTCCGTGATTCATATCGGTGCATGACTCACAGCAGGTACCCTTTTGGAGAATGTACATTAGGTACACGTTATGTTTGTTGTGTGTGGGAGGAAACACAATGGCAGTAATAAGAATGACACGTGTGCTTCATCCTAGTGCGTTTATTGACTGAGCGTTGTTAGTACCAGCAGTACAATATATGAGGCAATGTTGACGTGGGGGGTGACCGTGACGTAGCCGCCACACTCTGGTCACAGTTAGAGCCACAACGAACTACACCATAAAGAAACCAGCAGAACTTAACGCAGTTGTTTATTGTTACAAGTGCTGCATTGGATTATTAAAAACAGCTGTTGTCGGGTGTCATATAAAAGTTACTGTATTGGGGCAAACACTTGCAAAGTTAACAATAAAGGAATTTTTATTTGAATTCTTACAACAATATTAAATTTAGCAGCGTCAAATTGAATGTAAAAAAATACTTCTTTAACTCGGTGGTCGGTCCGTTTTGTTGCAGCACTGATACAGTGGATTTACATACATGAAATTTTTATTAGAACAACTTTCTTTTTATAACTTTTGAAGGTTTTTCCCATCATAGTAATATATCATTGAAGAAGAAGATAACAATAATAATCGAAACAAATATATGAAAAAGAACAAGACACAGAAAATTAAAAGATAACGGTCGCAACTGGGTTACGAACCCAGAACGTCTCATCTTACCGGGACGAATGCCTCTACCAATTCGGCCACTGCCACCTCTTATTTAAACGTCATATTTGTCAATCTCACATTTCAAATTTCAGAATTAAAAATATTATCTTAGACTATTTTTTTCCATATTATTGGCAGCTACCTTTTTCCTTGGAAACGAGTGTTCTATGAACTGGTTTGTAACCTAGATAGTGTCTCGGATAAATATATTCGTTTTAATTTATTTGGAACTCCTGTTGACTTTTTGTAAAAGTCTAAATGAATATTCAATTTTTATTAGAACAACTGCTCTCTTTTTATAACTTTTGAAGGTTATTCCCATCAATGATATATATATATAATTGAAGAAGAAGATAACACTAATAATTTAAATGAAAATATGAAAAAGAACAAGACACAGAAAAAAAGGATAACAGTCGCAACTGGGACAAGATATAAATATATTTAATTTTTGTTTTTTATCTTATGTTGGTGTCAATTGTTAGCTTTTAATAAAATCCATATTCCTGGAGCAATTTTATTCATCAAATATTTTGTCTAAAAAATGTAAAATCTCATGAATATTTTGAAGGCAAGAAGTGCATGAGAGAAAAAATTGGGTCCTAATTATCATATACATAGCAACCTTTGGGGTCATTCTGTAGAATGAGCTGTGAGATATGAGCACTTTTGTTTTAAATGTTTTTAATCCATTACTTCTCTTTAGGACAAAGAGACATTAACATCTTGAATTTAGTGA
The DNA here is from genome assembly GCA_951813805.1 of Limnephilus auricula. Taxonomy (NCBI): domain Eukaryota; kingdom Metazoa; phylum Arthropoda; class Insecta; order Trichoptera; family Limnephilidae; genus Limnephilus; species Limnephilus auricula. The sequence continues at coordinate 10,551,609 of OX638415.1, forward strand.
AACATACTTACATAATGTTAACAATAGACTGAAGATATTAAGAGGTTTTTACCAGAGAATACCGGAAATTAGTCCTTTTTAAATCAAATTCTAGACGTATTGACTCTTTTTAAAAATAAAAACATACATTGATTTTGAAAGATTGTTATTTTATCTGGTAAATGCAGTTTTTAAATTTTGAAAAACTAAGTTAATTTTTAATGTACTAATCTTATACCGTTGGTTGTTGGCAGATTTGTTCAAATTTAAAACGAAATATTGTATTATACAACACAAATTTCAAATCATTGTTTATTTTTGGGATGCTATGCCGTGTTACGCTAACTCCTTCTTTAGCCGACGTTTCGGACAACGTTACAGTGTCCATCATCAGGGCAGATGTGTTCATCGAAAATTCTATTCTATCAGAATGAACCATGAGATATGAGCACTTTTGTTTTAAATGTTTTTAATCCGTTACTTCTCTTTAGGACAAAGAGACATTAACATCATGAATTTAGTGAAACATACTTACATAATGTTAACAATAGACTGAAGATATTAAGAGGTATTACCAGAGAATACCGGAAATTAGTCCTTTTTAAATCAAATTCTAGACGTATTGACTCTTTTAAAAAAAAAAAAAATTCATTGATTTTGAAAGATTGTTATTTTATCTGGTAAATGTAGTTTTTAAATTTTGAAAAACTAAGTTTATTTTTAATGTACTAAGGTTATACCGTTGGTTGTTGGCAGATTTGTTCAATTTTCAAACAAAATATTGTATTATACAACACAAATTTCAAATCATTGTTGTTTATTTTTGAGATGTTATGCCGTGTTACGCTAACTCCTTCTTTAGCCGACGTTTTGGACAACGTTACAGTGCCTCCGTAATTAGTCGTGCTCTGTGGGTTTTGGGTCTTCCCAGGATTTCAGGAACATATCCAAAGTAATGGCTGGTTTCAATTAAATGCTCGGCCATTGCCGATTTGTCAGGGTTGCCGACTTTACATGCAAGTGTTCCGATATCCTTTTGGAGATCTTCTGCTCTGTCTGGCCTACATAGACCTTGTCACATCCGGAACAGCTGAGTTTATTTTTTTTAAATTTAATATTTAACGGTTTTTTTAAATAAATACACAATTTTTACATTTTATACAGTGGTAAAATGGTAGATAAGAATAGCTTTTCCTCACCCTAAAGAGACGAGGCTCTTGTGTTTGGTGAGGGAATTTTAGTTCAATTATATAATATCATGTGTAAATTAAGAAAATGCCAGATTTATCAATAAAGGATTTGAAAGAAATAAAAATAATAGTGAAATATGGACTCTTATAGTAGTTTTAGGTATTTTAAAATATTATATATTTAATGAAACCCTTTGTTTTTACCACTAAAATCTTTATTTTAACACATCGACATGTTTCGAGAACGATGTTCTCTTCCTCAGGACATAAAATGTACTAACACTAAATAATCAAGTATAAAGCTACGGTAGAAATGAAAGTAGTGGGGGGAGGGAGGTGGTGAGGGGAGGTGCTTAGAAGATACCTAAGATCTTCTAAGAAGAGAAAGAGAAATGGTGCCACAAAGTGAATTTGCAAAATTTGAAGAAGTATTATATATTTTATATACTCCATCTGTTTCCAGAGGAAACTTAGTCTTTGCAGATTTCAGTAAGTCCTGTATTTTTGTCGTGGTTCCAAAGACAGTCTTAATGCTTTTTTTTCTCAATAAGCTGGAGATTCTGTCTGTCACATTGTGAATATAGGGCATCAAAGCACAGACTTTCAGCTCTTGTTCAGTTCTGTCTTCGTTTGGTGCAGATTTGGCTCTTATGATTTGCCTTGTCTGCCTTGCAGGGTAACCATTATGTTCCAGTGCGTCGGTCAGCTTTGTGAGTTCCGCTCCGATTTTGGATTCTTCACATATTCTGGTCGCTGGGGTCAATAACGTATGGATAAGTCCTCTCTTCTGCGCTGGGTGGTAATGCGAATCAGCGTGTAGATATCAATTCGTATGCGTTGGCTTTCTGTAGACGGTCTGCCCTAAGCTACTATCTTCCTTTTGCATCACCTCCACATCTAGAAACAGCAGGATTTTGTCTTTGTTTTCCAGCTCCATTGTGAACTTAATTTTGCTGTGAAGGGAATTAAGATGGTCCAGGAATTCGTTCAGTTTCTCCATTCCATGAGGCCAAATGTATGAATAGCCGAAGCTGTGTCGAGTGCCACTTCTTCAAACTTCTCCATAAAAAAGTTGGCTAGTACTGGGGACAACGGACTGCCCATCGCAATTCCTTCCACTTGCTCAAAAAGTTCACCCTGGAATGCAAAGTATCCCGTTTTCAGGCAGTGTTCAAAAAGTTTACAAATGTCTTCCTCATATATCTCCCTGAGCAATATCGTGGAGTTTTCCAGGGGCACATTTGTGAAAAGAGACACTACGTCAAAACTGACCAGAATATCTCCTTCCTCAGTCTTAATCTTCTTGAGCTTACTGATGAGATCTGCTGAATCCTTAATCCAAGATTCAGTTTTTCCAGTCTGTATCTGCAGTAATCTCGAGAGGTGTTGGAAAAGTTTTTATGTAGGTGCACCAATAGCGCTGACAATCGGTCTCATTGGGATTTCCTTTTTATGTATTTTTGGGAGACTGTACAAGGCAGGAGTTCTGGAGGCTTTTACAAAAAGTTTAAACCAATCCTCTTTCCTAATGCTGGAAGCTTTGACTAGCTTTCTTGTCTTTAGGTCAATTTTGTTGGTGTGATTGTTTTTAATCTTCCTATAGGTGCCGGCATCGCACAGTAGGTCTTCCATCTTTTTAATGTAGTCGACCGTATTGATCACAATAGTGGCATTTCCTTTGTTGGCTGGCAGAACCAGGATTGCCCCATTGGCGCGCAGTGCTTTTAGGGCCAAAAACTCTCCTTTCGTGATATTGGGGCGGGGTATTTCAGCCCTTTTCAAAATATGACAAGTCTCTTGCCGAATGTCCTCTGCTTGCACCTCTGACATTTTGTGAACTTTCATCATTGTATGTAGTGCTGTCACCACAAGGTCTCCACTGGTCGTCGGTTTTAGGTACCATGTGGAGAGGTGATGATCAGCAGCTTTCGGATGGTCTGGCGATTCCTATCCGCACCATGGTATCGAACTCCTTCTTTGCGGCGCGGAATCTCTCTGGCGCAAGCCCTCTGGGTCTTCCGCTGGGTTCTGGAGTCATCAGAAAATGGTGCTTGGTTGCGTGCCGGGTCTCTCTCATCTGTCCATCCGGGTGCGTTAGGTCAGGGAATTTTTGTAGTAGTTGGTGGTAGGTAGTCGATCCCCTTACGGTTTTTACTGAAGCAACTTCGCAAGTGCTGCTACGTCCTTGGGTTGATAGTTTCGTAGTCTGGTCCAGCAAGGGGCGATTTTTGACGTCAACTAGCAGCTCTAAATGGGCTAAAAAATGACGCCAATGATGGGTTTGGAGACATTGGCAATGACGAATCTCCAGGTGAAGTCTCGCCTGAGTCCGATGTTCAATGTGCAGGGGACCCTGCACTTCTGAGCGGCTGCTCTGAAGGTACGATGGTACCAGCACATGTCCTCCTCTCGTTCTCCGCTCCTGCTCTGGGAACGCGGGCGGTAGCCTTCGCCTCTGCTCTGTGTCCTAACACGATCCTGATTGCGACGGGTTTCGCGGACGTGTCTGCTGTATGTGTACTCGGGAGCATTGACGCCCTGGATCTCGTTCCGTAGCGCAGCCAATGTTATCGTCAGTTTATGATATTTAGATAATGATTATTAGAAGCGTCTGGACATCGAACCCGCAGGATCGCTGACGATAGGCTCCATTGTTCACATAAGTTATTATATTTGCACGGGTAGAGTATTCCGTCTACTCGGTTCATTACCAGTTTGTATCGCGGTGTCAATGGTCGATATTTCAATTCATGTTTCGTAATACATTGTAGTCTTATTGTTGATTCAGCTTTCTTCGCCTTCCTACTCGTGCTGTCTGATTTATGATTTTCGGGGCGGTATCCTGGAAGGTGTAAGCAGCGGTGACGCGGCTGCTACACATGTCCTACGAAAAGTGATAAGGCTTGAGGCTTCCTTTACGGCATTTGGTAGGTTATTAGTTATTATAAAGTTTTTGCCCTTTATAAAACACACTGTTTTGTGTGCGCGAAAGTTTAGTTTTGGGAAGCCTAAAATCTCTGCTTCTTCTAATAGATAATTGTGAACATTTTCATGATACATAATATTACTTTTCAGATAATTTGGCAGCATATTATTTTTGACCTTATACAACATTGTTAAGGTATTATATATTATATGTTGTTTGGTTGTCATCATATTTAAATTTTGTAACATAATTTTAACTCTAGTAAAAATATTACTACTCGTGGGGTCTGATTTATGATTTTCGGGGCGGTATCCTGGAAGGTGTAAGCAGCGGTGACGCGGCTGCTACACATGTCCTACGAAAAGTGATAAGGCTTGAGGCTTCCTTTACGGCATTTGGTAGGTTATTAGTTATTATAAAGTTTTTGCCCTTTATAAAACACACTGTTTTGTGTGCGCGAAAGTTTAGTTTTGGGAAGCCTAAAATCTCTGCTTCTTCTAATAGATAATTGTGAACATTTTCATGATACATAATATTACTTTTCAGATAATTTGGCAGCATATTATTTTTGACCTTATACAACATTGTTAAGGTATTATATATTATATGTTGTTTGGTTGTCATCATATTTAAATTTTGTAACATAATTTTAACTCTAGTAAAAATATTACTACTCGTGGGGTCTGATTTATGATTTTTGGGTCGGTATCCTGGAAGGTGTAAGCAGCGGTGACGCGGCTGCTACACATGTCCTACGAAAAGTGATAAGGCTTGAGGCTTCCTTTACGGCATTTGGTAGGTTATTATTCACTCATCTGGTTGTTGATGACACTGTTTTATTTCTTACGCCTCTCTTTAAAATACAGCCAATTGCGCTAATGTGAGTGTAATACTCACTTGAAGAAAACACTCACATTAGAGAAAAGCCTATGAGAGGGAAACGCTCACGATAGGGTCATGGGTCTCTGGTAGATGCAAATTCTGTTGGTGAAAATGATAACTTCTCATGAAAAATGTTAACAAGAATAAGTAATCTTACCGACATAATATCAAAACACTGTATGTCGTAACCAGTCGAACGGTGGGTACCCATATTTAGGTCTCATTGCTTTAGGACTCGAGCTTAGCTGCCTAAATTTAAGTAGACGATTTTATTCCAATTTATTTAAATTTATTACCATATTCTCTCAAACTATTGAAATATAGTTAGGAGCAGTGTGCCGGTACTATAGGGCCAGCCAACCCGTGGCGCTCTTACGTTCGGCCCGCGATCATTATAGTTTGTCAGTTTTCTTTAGGTATCTTAATTACTGCTTCTCTTTATTTTTTGTACTGCACTGGGCAATGGTATTACCTCCCACTTATGCTTGTAAAGTCCTCCCACTTCGTTTCAATTTGAGATTTGTAACTCGTCGGGATTGCTGTGTAGATAGCAATGTATAAAATAAATAAAATGAGGAATAACATATTTTTGTGAATAAACTAACCAATTATATCTTTATTACCATGCAAATGCTGTTCATATTCAGAAGGGTCCAGTTTAAGATGCACATGGCTGACACACAATGGAGAAAAACCACTCCCTTGTTCCAATTGTAACTATTCATGTTCACAAAAATCTAATTTAAATATTCACATACTGACTAACAGTGGAGAAAAACCACTCTCTTGTTCCAATTGTAACTATTTATGTTCACAAAAATCTAATTTAAATATTCACATACTGACTAACAGTGGAGAAAAACCACTCTCTTGTTCCAACTGTAACTATTCATGTTCACAAAAATCTAATTTAAATAGTCACACATTGACTCACAGTGGATGTTTCGATAGCTGTTGAAAAATAGCTTTTCAGGTCGCGTGAAAAACTTGAATTGTGAATAACGAATGGAAAGGAAGCAGGAATATAGAGAATAGAGGATGCCACCAGAATATTGAAAGTCCTACCTTTTGAAATGTATCATCTGGACTCTGGATGCACGAACACTCACGTATTTATTCGTTATTGCACGGCACTCTGTATCGACCTTGAAAGCGTTCTTGAAAAACATGATATGACGCAACGTGCGTGCAAGGCGGTAGAAACGGTACTGATCAGGACTCAATTATCTCCTGGTGACAAAGGTAAGGACACATAGGATTGGATGGGTGTAGGTACAAAAAAATAATAATTTATTGTAAGTTATGCCCGAACAGTGGACAAAAACCATTATCGTGTCCATGATTTGCGATTTGCGAGTAACAGAAATTCAAAATTTATTCCTCAGTTATGACTTATGACTCATATGACCTGTGGGGCCAGTGGAAATTTTAGGCCATCGAGGTAGCCTCACGCTACATATTTCGAAAACGGTACCTGGTCCTGCATTACCGCTAGCTCGCAGCTTGATTTTAATGCCTCTTGCAGTGTCACCATATGACAAACGTCACCCACTGCCGGTGGGTCGCCACGTGAATGTCCCTGTGGCCTGCGCTACAATGATTTCTTCCTTAGATAATTGTGACCCATCTAGGTTATCGTTGAATGACTGTATGGGTGTTAACAAGAGTGTATCGGCATTTATAGCCATTTAAGTCATTTAACTCATCAGCATGAGCGAATTGATATTTCATAATGCAGAAGATCAAGATTCCCTCACCCCTAATGGGCTTTTTAACAGATTTTTGAAGGGTGACCTGATTGTTGAATTTTCTTCAACAGTAAGTTAAGCATCCGATCTCTAGCAGATGCAACAATGGTTATAATTAATAGTATTTTAACCTTGTGAAAAATGTTAACAATGAAAACTTGTAAAATTAAATTGAATCAAAAAATATTTTTCACATATGAAGCACATGCCCTTCGAAAAGTGCTAAGGCTTGAGGCTTCTTTTACGGCATTTGGTAGGTTATTATAAAGTTTTTGCCCTTTATAAAACACGCTGTTTTGTGTGCACGAAAGTTTAGTTTTGGGAAGCCTAAAATCTCTGCGTCTTCTTGTAGGATAATTGTGAACATTTTCATGGTACATAATATTACTTTGAAGATAATTTGGCAGCATATTATTTTTGAGCTCTAACAACATTGTTAAGGTATTATATATTATGTGTTGTTAGGTTGTCATCATATTTAAATTTTAGTAATTAGTAAAAATGTTGTATTTTAACATCATCCTCATCCCCCTATTTTGTATAACCAGTAGTTTATTATTTTGGGCTTCGTTACCTAAGAATAAAACACTAGAACAATAATTTAAATGCGGAGTTACAATAGAATTGTAAACAAGGCGCGTTATCTTGAGGAGATAAGCTATTCAATAGTAACTGGTTACAACTAGGTATCCTTACGCTGCATAGCTCGGGAGTATTGCAGCCTTGCCAACATTTCTGCCAGCCCAGATTTGCGAAGAAGCTTGCCTCGTGTTTTATACATCGCCTCCACACAATGCACAGGGCTACACATATTACGGCCAAGGACACAACTGAAAACGTAGCTAACTGTAGGTAATGGGTCACTCAGCAACTGGAGGACCAGCAGTAGTCCGAAAATGATGTTTGGTCGCATGCCGAAGTTTCTGCATTGTCCCGTCCAGTCAGGTGAGGTCTGGAAATCTTTGCAAGAGTTGATAAGGTGACCAGTCACCGTTTTGATCAAAGCAATTTCTCCGGTACCTCTGTGACCTGGGACTGACAGGAGTGCGGTCTGATCCAGCAGGCGTTAGTTTTTTACGTCAAAATGGATATGTAAGGGACAGTTTTAGACAGGCTCTCATATCCCCCCTCATCGGTTTCAGCATTGCCTAGGAAAAAAAGGGCTCAGAGATTACATTCGTGGAAAATACAAAAATAATTTTTACGCCATCTCTTTTAACGTTGAGATGGAAAGAATAAGTCTTTCGCGATGACTTCCGCCAGATCTGCTACTCTGTCTAGGCCGACGCCTTTCTGCGTTGCTGGGACCACCCGTCTAGTGTGCGGTTGGCGGCGCATTCAAAGGGTTTTTAACACCCAGAATACGCAAAAGTGGCAGGAATCGTGACGACTTGAGGTCCACAATCTCGTGCTCTAGAAGTCAATGGGTTTTCTGCTCCTGGCCTCAGAGAGCTGAGGATGATTTTGTCGGAAACCTCTTATCATTGACATTCTTCAGGATCACCTCAGGGTCACTTCTGTAGTTTGGACTAAATTATGGGAGTTCAACTCAGGCTAAATCCATCATCTGTTGAACTTGCTGCAGTATCAGCTCAGAATTACCTCAGGATGTTTCAAAGATGAAGATAAAGCGATGACTTCTGCTAGATCTAATACTCTGTCTAGGCCGATGTCTTTCTGCGTTGCTAGGACCACCTGGATATTGTGCGGTAGGCGGCTCATCCAAAGGGTTCACAATGCGTCGTCGTTTGAGTAAATAGTGGCATGAAGTGTGGTGGAATGCTTTACAGGCATTTCTATAATGTTAATGTTCCATTGTCGCGTGACCACAGAAGTTAACAGGAGTAGGACATTCCGAACCTAAGAATGGAATGATTTTTTTTCTTATTTTCTTCTTCGGTTCTTGAACATGAAAATCAATGTTAATGTTAACAGCATAAGCTGAGATGTTTTTGTGCACATAACCATGCAATGCCTAATTAAACAAATACATAATAATAATGATAATATTTGGATGACTTGTATAGCGCCGTTTTTGTGAAAAATCACCTCAAGGGCGCTGTACAAATTTCAATACATTTCTATAAATATACATAGATAACATTCAGCTGTCAGTATTTTGAAAGCCATTTCAAAGTCGACTTGGTGTAATGTTTAACCACTGGAGCGACCACATGAAATAAATGAGTTTGCCTCGATTGCTCGAGATTTCCAGACGATAATTTTTTAATTTTTTCGCCAACATTAAAAAATTATCCCTTCGAATTTTAACATGGAGATATAAAACTTATTAAAGTGCTGTATAGACGATGTATTAACCTGTATTTTACCGTTTGTCTCATATTTGTAGGATCTATAAAAAATTATAAAAAAATCGTTCAGTTTATAACCGCGCGGATCCTGCGTGTTTGTTATTTTAAAACTGCCGTGGGAGATACTTATTCGAGTCAACATAGAATATTTTCGATTTCTGTATGTTGTATATGGTATACTTGATAATGAAAGGTACATATCTATGGAAAAAGGACTTTATTTTAACCGTAAACATTGCGTGATTCTGTGCAAAAAAAATATTTTTAACATCGTTCTAAAATAGTCTACGAAGTTCGGATTTGCAACATCTATTGTCATAATAGATAAATCATTTCAATAGCTTCGTTTTTAGACCAAAATAACAAACGTGGGACCTAAAAATATATACTTTTTTTTAAATTTGCCGAATCAAGAGATAATTGGCTTTTTTTATCCGAAAAGCAATCTGATACATTTAAAATGGCGCATATATATGCCAAAAATCGCTTCAGCGGTTAAAGCTCATGAAAAATGTAATTCAAAATAAGTAATTAAACTCGGACTACCTCAGAATGATTCAATGTGAGATTTATTTCTGTTAGTTTATTTATCTAAATATTCGTAATAGGTCCAAGAAAATATCTCCCCAATATTTTTTTTATAAGTTCAATTTGATGAAAATGCAATTGTTTGTATCTACAACAAAATAAAATATTAATTGCAAACTAAGAAGTTGTATGATCAACTCTATAACCATCCATATCATATTAGAACTTTTACACCCTTTGTTTAGCAGAAGTTCAAATGTAACATTGTCATCAAATGATTTTAGCGCCATTTTGTTTTTGTGACAATTGAAAGGTTCCCGTTAAGTGCCAATTTTAAATCTGTTTCAGCTTTTAAACCAATTGTATTCAACAGAAGAGGACAAGTATTATGTTGTTAAGCTTGTCAGATTATTATAATTTAAAAGAAACCTGAATAGCATCTGGAATCAAAGATTACCAGGGACATAATATTAATATTCATAATATCTAACATTTCATAAAAATCACCTACCCAGATTTGGGTAGCCATCGCTAGAGTGGTTATACATCTTATTTCAGTTTTGAATCTGTGAAGATAAATATCTGTATAATATGCAATTGAATATAGAATAACCAAAGTCTTTGTATAATTTATAAACATCATAATTTTTTTTTAATCTTTATTCATTGTTGCTCATGATAAATGTTAACACGAATAAAAGCAATCTCTCTTATGGTGGAGTTATACTTGTCTGTCGTGACGTGACGTGACGCGTCATAACGTTATCGGTTTCATACATTTAGTATGGTGACGATTATATTAGACTGCTGTCGTGATGCGTCAGAAGCGATCACGATTTTCGACAGAGCGGTGAAGGCGAGGGGCGGGGGGACGGCTGCGTCTTGGCTAGTGTGTTAGTACCACGTGCTGTATTGATTTAAAATATCCTTATAAGGCGTCAGAACACAACTTATAGATGTGAACGCTAGCCATCACGGCAGAGAACATCACGACACAACACACCTTACAAGTATAACTCCACCACTAAGAATTCATAATCTACTCATTAATAAATGGTGCAAATTTCATTATTTTAGGAAAAAACACTTTTTACAAGTTATGCTGTAAAATATTATTTTTAATTTAAATTATTTTCATTGTTGCTCATGATAAATGTTAACACGAATAAGCAATCAAAAAGAGCATAATAGTCGTAGGATATGAACCATGAGATTTTTTTCCTCTCTTTTATCGTTGAGAAGCAAAGAAAAAGTCTTTGGCAAAAACTTCCGCCAGATCTGCTACTCTATCTAGGCCGACGTCTTTCTGCGTTGTAAGGACCACCTGCATAGCGTGTGGTAGGCGGCCCATCCAAAGGGTTCATAACACTTTGTCTGGAACTGTAGCTCAATTTCTCTCATAACAATATTTTTTTTTGCGCCATCACTTTTATCGATGCGAAGCAAATAGTAAGTTGTCATAAGTGAGGTTCCAAAAAACTTTTTATTAAATTTTCCTCCCTTTCTTCTCCCACCCCCTTTTCCCTGTGAATGCTATATTTACGCCCTTCTGAAACTAATAGTCGGAAATGGGCTAAGAAATCAACGTCTAATAGGTGTCGAGACATCGGTGATGATGAACCTCCAGGTGATTTCCCGTCTGAGTTCTATGATTAGAGTCAGGGCTAGGCTACCACACGTTGCAACGGTGGTGCCGTTAGCCGCTGACAGTTCTTTAGCCTGCTTGCTATATCGTCCTCGAACCTTGTTTCTTGGGAAAATGCATATTGTGTCATGCATATCGGGCATATGGTGCATAGGGTATGGTAGTCTCTTAGAAGTATTTGGTAAAAAAAACGCTATTTGAGAAAAACTGTTGCTTACAATCTTTTGGCGATCATGGTTCGATATGCAATAATTGAATATGCGATTCATCCAAAGTATTGGTATCATTTATAAACATCATGAATTTTTTTGAATTTTTTTTTCATTGTTGCTTATGATAAATGTTAACACAAATAATACGAAAATAATTCATAATCTTTCCTCTCTCTTTTATTGGTGATGCGAAGAAAAGGTCTTTGGCGATGACTTCCGCCAGATCTGCTACTCTATCTAGGCCGACGTCTTTCTGCGTTGTAAGGACCACCTGCATAGCGTGTGGTAGGCGGTAGTGTTGTGTACTTCATACAAGATGCACTACAAATGTCCCATACAAAGGCGTAAAATGTCCCGTCACAAAATGTGTTTGTACCAACTCTTTTTCTTTATAACACTTCAAATATGAGGTGGTGAGGTAGTTGGTTTAGTATTACTACATTGCATGGGACGTATTTAAGGTCCAACTCTTTTTCCTTGTACCACTTCAAATATGAGGTGGTGAGGTAGTTGGTAGTATTACTACATTGCCTGGGACGTATTTGAGGTATAACTCATTTTTGTACCACTTCAAATATGAGGCGATGAGGTAGTTGGTGTAGTAGCATTACATCGGTAGTGCCACTTCATTTCGCGTCCAGGACTATTTGTAGTGAGCCGCGAGGTGTGAGGTGCGAGTTGGTACGTGTAGTACCACTTCATTTCGCATCCGGGACGTATTTGAAGTGAGCCGCGAGGTGTGAGGTGCGAGTTGGTGAAGTGGTACTTTCGTGTATGTGACTTATTTGTATTAGAGCCGCGAGGCGTGAGGAGTTGAGGAGAGCCGTACAGTATTAAGACTTAGTATATATATAAATATGTATTAAATGAATATTATGTGAATACCGCACAAGAGTCTCAACTTCTCCCTGGGGGATGAGGGGGGCGTTGAGGTAGAGTTGTGATGAGGGGGGTGGGTGACTGAGTAGGTGTGGTGAGTGGGAGGGGTGGTGAGAGGGGGTTTTTAAGAGGGGGTGGGGGGTAGTCGAATTTTTGTTATGCCGCACAATAGTCTTAACTGCTCCCAAGCGTCTGGAGCCAGTTAGGGACTCAACACTATTCATACAACAGTAATAAATACATTTGTTTGAGGTGATCGTAGCCACTGCAATACCTAAGTACCTACCGCCGTTATTTCATGAAGGTTACGTGCATTGTCATGCAATGCTATGAACTCTCCAACACAAATTTAATGAAGCGTTTATTTATTTATGTGAAAGGGTACTTACATTAAATTATAACGGTGGTCATTGTCGAGTCTAGTTAGCAGGCGGGCACGGCACAATATATTTTTTAAACGATGCACACAATTAAATCAACATGTATTTCCACTTCCATTGAATTTTTAAAATAAAAACATAAACAACACTTCACATAAATAAATATATGACGGCACTTACGATCATTTTATCTAAAGAATATAAATTCATAACACATAGTTATTATAACAGTATTGGCCTTAGAATCTTTTATCCATTTTTAGCTTTACAAAAATACCAAACAGAAAATACTAGTACCGACTTCGTCAATTCTCTACCCCTCCCCCCCGATTTTTTTTTTTTTACATTATCTCCACACAGGAGGCTCTGAGAGAAAAATTCCCCCAAGGCCTATGTCATCTTTGAAGATTCTGTGTGGATGGTTTTTTAAGGGAAAGAAAGGAGAGGAAGTCCTGGGAAGGAAAAAGGTTTGAGGGGTGGGTAGGAATCTGGGAATAAATATGTTTAGGAGTGATGGCCATCCCTCCCACTGCGGTGCAAGGCAATGGGTCGAGAGGGTCGGCTGGATACCAACCAGTCTCTTCCGATCCGGCCTGCCACGCAGATGGTCGGCAAACGCATCCGCCCCCAAGTGCCGGAAAAACCTAACCCCATGAACCCGGGCACCCCTGCTAAGTCACCAAACATAGCGAACCACTTGGGGTGACCTGTGGCAGAGGTGTTGGTAAAATATTTCCACACCTCACCTCAAATGAGGAGGGACACCTCACCACCTCAATTCAGTATTCGAGTACCTCATACAAACTCATTCTGCTATCGTGTCCTACCCAACACTAGTAGGGGGCCCATCCAAAGGGTTCATAACACTTTGTCTGGAACTGTAACTCAATTTCTCTCAACAATTTTTTTTTTTGCGCCATCTCTTTTATCGATGCGAAGCAAAGAATAAGTTGTCGTAAGTAGTAAGTAGAGGTTTCACAAAACTTTTTAATAAATTTTCCAACCTCTCCCCCTTTCTTTTTCAAATTTAAATTATTATTTTTATATATATTTTAAGTTATAGTAAACACAGAGAACAATAGCAAGAATTTATATGTTTATATAAAATATATGTAATTTTGTAAAAAATTATTATTGTTTTGTATTTATTATATTTAAATAATATATTTACACATTACACACATTACAGTTACATGGCATGGATTTACTAAAAGTGTGTGGAAGGGTTAAGTTTTTCCTGTGGGGAAGATTTAACCCGGACATAAAATCTGGTGAAATTAAAAAAAATTAATTATCAACAGATTGGCACACTTAACTTTGCAGTCGACTTAACACAGCGTTGACTGTTGATATTATTCTGATACAAAAAAAACATGAATTTAAAAAGTAATCAAATTTTTTGTTAGTTCCACTTTTAACCTGCGAAGTTATGTATGCCAAACTGTAACAATGTTTATCATCAAATTATATTTATATATAGATACTTACCTATTAGTAAAATACTTGAAAAAGTTTTCTTATGGGTAGGTACAATTTCATAACTGCATAAAGTTAATGTGATATTTTGTAACCTTTTGTTAAAATTATTATGAAAGTGTATTTTACCTGATTATATGCTTATGCAAATGTGAATGAAATTATAAATAGTTTAAAAAAATTAAAAACATTGTTTTATTTTTAAATAATTATTGCTCCTCTCAAACTAAAATATGAAACACAAAAATCAGAAAAGAAGTATGATACAGTTAAATATGACTAAAGGGAATAGCTCAGTGGTTAGAACAGAGCCCCGGCAAGACTAAGGTCCTGGATTCAATTCGGAATCGTATTTCATTAATTTATGTTATTTCACAATTAATTAATTAAGAATAATATATAGTATATTTGCGGCACGTTCCAGAGTCGAAGATACTCTCAATATCGCGCTGGTGTAAGACCACCATTCAGAATTGAAACGTTGCTTGAAATGGTTTTAGCCATGTTTAGCGACCAGATCTGAATAGCCAGGTACTTCCCCACCTTCCTCCTCCCCATCTCCTTCCCCTTCCCATTACCCTCAGCCTCACAACATTCCCCAATTGGTGATGCCATAGTCTCACTGGCTCCAGACGGGAGCAGTTGGGACTCTTGTGGGTATTCATATTAAAACGTATTCTGATTTTTCTGTTTCATATTTTTGTTTGAGAGTCACCAATATTTTCTTTTGTTATTAAATTTTGCAATTTGAGGTTCACATATATATTTTTTTCCATTGAATGTTAGAAGTCAACAATGGAGTACTATAATAATATGTCAATTAAGCATAGAAGGAATTTTTTTTTACAATAACTTCACACAGGAGGCCCTGAAGAAAATAATTCCCTTCAGGGCCTATGTCATCTTTGGGGATGCTGTGTGGAGGATTTTTTTTAGGAAAAGAAGGATGCTGGGAAAGAAAAAGGTATGGAGGGTAGGAATCTGGGGTCAGTGTGTCCAGGAGTGACGGACGAATGATTCTATCGGAGAGCACAGCTGGAGAAGTCAAAAGGCCTCCCTCAACCAGTTTCTCGATCTGGCCTGCCACGAAATTGGTTGGAAGACGCATCCGTCGCCAAGACCCGAACAAACTTCACCCCATGAACCCGGGCATCTATGCTAAATCACAAAACGTAGCGAACCACTTGGGGTGACCTATGGCACCAATAAATGGTTCCCAGGGCAGCGGTACCCATACCCGCTTACCAAATTGGACGAAAGTAGACTAAAATGCTGTATAAAAATGAGATCCTTGAGGTGTATGTGTGGCGACTATTGTAGGTTTTACACAGACAGAGCTACATGCAAAATTTGGAACACCACAAAGGGGGGAAGGTGGTTTTAGGGAGTTCAAACCTCCCCCCATCGTCCTCAGTATTGCGATGGAAAAAAAAATATTACTCTTGGATTACATTACTGGAAAATACAACAATATTATTTGCACCATCTCTTTTTACCAATCTCTCTCTCTGGTTTCAATCCTGGGATTGGTTTGCAGCAATTTCCTTTATTTTTTTCTTCCATTCTTCCCTGTCTTGTGCGGCTCTTTTAAAGTCTGCATATGATGAGCAGCGCATGTCCACCAGCAGGTCCTCCAGGTACTCTCGGCGTGGGCGTCCCCTAGAGTTTGTCCCCTCGGTCATACCCTCCATTATGGTATGCAAGAGGCCTTCTTGTCGTATTATATGGCCGATCCATCTTGCACGCCTTTCGGACAGGGTCCTGAGCAGGTGCCTTCCTCCTTTGATTCTTTTCTTTTACCAATGTGATGTAAATAATAACTTGTGGTAAGTAGAAGCCACAAAAATATTTCTAATAAATTTCCCCCCCCTCCCTCTTTCCTCTCTTGCCTCACCCAAGGATCGAACGAGTGCTATAGCTGGGCCCTTGCTACACATTTCAAAAACTTTTATTTATCTCAATATTACATATAAATAAAGTAACCAACACCTCTGCTATAGGTCACCCCAGGTGATTTGCTATCCACCCCCACTTATACCCTTTTCCTTCCCGGAACTTCCTCTCCTTCCTTTCCCTAAAAAGACCCTCCACAAAGCACTGCGGGTTTTTTTTTTCCTTAGGGCCTCTTGTATATAGTTAAAGTAAATAGGCCACTTGCACCACATTTTTTAATTTTTTTTTTCTGGTTTAGGCAAATATGCTAAGACATTCCGTATTTTATTTTTATTTTTTTAATCGTAATTTTGAATCCCTGGCGATTTTTTTTATGACTCCAGATACTAATATCTACAGCCTGTATGTCGGACGAATATCTACAGCTCATATGTTGGACAAATATCTATGACCTTCAGAGTGAAGACTAATATCTACAGAGCTAAGGTCGGATTAATATCTATGATGGTCCCAGTGGTGACGAATATCTATGGAGCGTAGGTGGGACTAATATCTACAGAGGGCAGCTGAGCAAGAGGTTGTATGGAAAAGCATAAATTACTTCAATTACATAAAGGCTTAAACGTTTAAAGTACGTACATGAAGTTTTTGCATAATATTACGTATTTTGGTATAATGTTGAAATTGGCATAGCGCCTGCTCGCGTCAAGGCAAGAAAAACATCCCAGTATTCAAGTAGTTTAGCGGCTATGCTAGGTTTGTGCAACATGGTTTGTGATACAAAAGAAAGTGCCCTCTTCGTAGCGCGTGCTCGCGTCAAGGCAAGAAAAACATCCCAGTTTTCAAGTAGTTTAGCGGCTACGCTAGGTTTGTGTAATATGGTTTGTGATACAAAAGAAAGTGCCCCCTTCGTAGCGCCTGCTCGCGTCAAGGCAAGAAAAACATCCCAGTATTCAAGTAGTTTAGCGGCTATGCTAGGTTTGTGTAACATGGTTTGTGATACAAAAGAAAGTGCCCCCTTTGTGGCGCGTGCTCGCGTCAAAGCAAGAAAAACATCCCAGTTTTCAAGTAGTTTAGCGGCTACGCTAGGTTTGTGTAATATGGTTTGTGATACAAAAGAAAGTGCCCCCTTCGTAGCGCCTGCTCGCGTCAAGGCAAGATAAACATCCCAGTTTTCGAGTAGTTTAGCGGCTACACTAGGTTTGTGCGACATGCTTTGTGATACTAAAGAAAGTTCTTTAAACTGCAAACGCAATATTACGTTATGCCAATATGCTATACATAATTGCAAATCCAACCTCTGCCAGTACTGTAGATATTCGTGTACATCACCTGTTCCGTAGATATTAGTCAGCAGTTTGAGCTGTAGATATTCGTCCTCACTTTGGTTCCCATAGATATTGTTCCAACATACCTCATATAGATATTAGTCAACACATGGATTCTCATAGATATTAGTCCGATTTCTTCAGTTTTTGAAATTCCTGTAGATATTAGTAGACGCCTCCAATTTTATGGATGCGAAAAAACAATAACTAGATAGCCGAAATTCATTTAAAAAAATTCATTTTCAAATGCATGGCAGAGGAGAATAACGAAGCATACCAAAAATATTACAACTCATATATATTTTTTCCTTGAACCATCTTATTGATCATTAATCATTTTTTTTTTATTAGAAAAGAAAGACAAACGTTCCCGGGTTATGAATAACCCAACAACATTTGAAAATCTCTACTACCACCACACTAAGCGGAAGATGTTGCTTGTGTTGTGATGGAGGACTTAGCCAGCCGAGGAATCGAACACGGAACGCCTGGGTGGGACCCCAAACGCGATGCCCACTGACCGGTCAATTATATATGACTTTTACAATTTGGGAGGTGGGTATGGGTATCGCCGCCCCGGGAACCATTTATTGGATAACCAACACCCCTGCCATAGGTTACCCCAGGTGGTTCGCTCCATTTGGTGACTTAGCAGGAGTGCTCAGATTTACGGGGTGAGGTTTGTCTGGGTCTTGACGGTGAATGCGTTTGCTTGGCGAGCCGGATCGCGAGAGACTGGTTTAGGGAGACCTAATCTCTCCAACCCAACTCATTTGACCCATCACCCTGCATCGCAGTACGAGGGATAGATTAGCACATTCGTCACTCCTGGACACGTTGACGTTAGGAATCTTGATTCCTACCCACTCCCCTTATATTTTTCCTTCCCATAACTTCCACTTCTTCGTTTCCCTTAAAAGACCCTCCACACAGCATCCCCAAAGATGACATAATAGGCCCTTAATAATAGGGAATTTTTTTCCTCAGGCCTCCGGTGTGGTGTTAACGTAAAAAACATTTGACCAAATCCAAATATTTTACATAAACCAGGTTAAAAATAATTATTAAAATTAATTAAAGGGGAAGGTTTATCAACAACATGAAACATGTTAACAAGTATGAAGAAGGTTAACATCAAATTTACTTAGTTGGTCTATAAGTCTATAGCATATAGTATATACCGCTACCTGGGTTGGTTTTTGTTTTTGCAGTGAGATTATTTGGAACAACTGAACATATAATATAACTTGTTCTTCTGCCTCTTGTTCGATATTATTCAAATGTTGTGATTTAAATTACACTTATAAAAATGTACTTGTAAAATATGATTAAAATAGATAATATATTATAAAATTTGATTTTGTTAAAATCAGCACCATCACCATTATTATCCTAAGGGGGCTTCTCACCATCCTCCCAATAGCTTATCTACAATCTAAACTAATAAGGATTATTATTAAAAATAAAATACTCGCAGTGGTTAGAAAACTTTGCCAACTTATCCAATATAAAGCCACTATTCATAGGTTCGAGTACCGAATTATAAACTCCAACGTAATAAATAAATAAACCGTAAATCGAAAATATTTGTTATTCGTATAGATAAGCTATTGGGAGATAGCTTAATGTGAAGAAACCCCCTAAGACGCCGCTTCGGAAGGCCATAGCCTGTGCGATGTTCATTCATAACATCAGATCCATATCAGATCTGTCAAAACGTCAAACAGAGAAACAGGTTCATTTTTCATGTATGTGTTAAAGCTGGAATCAGACAGTTCACTCGAGTGAAGGTTTACGCCATGTTTTTTCGGCCTAATCTTCCATCTTCGTTTCATTCTATGTTCAGACGGCGCTATAGAAATAAGCGTTCACTCGTCCATTCCCACCACAGCGTCGCCGAGCGAGGTCAACCGCGCTGGAATTCGTTTGATTTCCAGGGCGGTCCGGCCCCGATGATGCATCGATGCATCGATTTTTACGCAATTTTGTTGACACAATTAAATAAAAACAAATAAATAAAACAGTATTGTTTCGTCTTATAAACCTTTTTATTTTTTATGACATAATAACACAATTTGATTTAGCTTTTTTTATTACGAACATTTTCCTACAAATTAATAATCTTACATATATTAAAAAACATATAAAATACATGGATAATAAGGGAGACCCAAAAATTTATATGAGAGGTGTTCCCAAAAGCAAACAAATTATCCGAACGAATACCATTTTGAAGTTTTGCGTGCGATGTGATAGCGTCCTTCCATGGTCCTTCCCGTACAGTACGCGAGACAAACTGATTGAGATTTCACTCGGTGTTCAGACGTTTCACTTCGCTCTCTTCCGCGCGCATGCGCGCGCAAGTGAAGGATGCCGAATGAAAATATTTAACATGGTTGGATCGGTTCACTTGAAGATTTCATTCGGCAGTATTCGGCACTTTCATTTCATTTCATGTTCAGACGTGTCATTCCGAGTAAACTAGGCCGAATGAAATGCAGAAATTAGCGATTAGTGAACCGTCTGAATGGCGCTTTAGCCATCATATATGTATCTAATTTCGTCACAATGTCAGACTGACTCTGAACAAATCCTATTTCAGCTATTGATTGCAATAATTTCGTATATAATAAAGTTTGCAGGCTAAAAAATAGTAATCCCAATAAAATTAATTTGACCCAGCGCATATAGGTCTCATAGATATCGTTGTTTCTCCCTTACTATCGTAGTGAGCAGTATGATATAAACGGTATTGGAAAGAAAAGACAACACGCTATATATTCAAATGTAAAAATTAACCACGAAATAATTGAAATGTACACCTTCAAGAGACCAAAGTTTCCGACGGCGATTTGGAAAAAAATTTGAAACTTTGTGAATTTTTTATGATTTTTTTTACATGAGACGATTAAAAAGTGAGGTGGCAATAACGTTTATAATTCATTTGTCTAAGAAAATAAAAGTTTTCATTGTCTAAAAAAATGTGTAAGTTTTAATGGTAAACTTTCGATCGAGCTGGCCACGCTTATTACGAAGATACTTTGTTTGGCGGCCAGCTGTCAGTTTGATATGTTGGTATTCCCGACAGAACTAGGAGCTAGTTGCTAGATGATCGTCGCCGACTTCATGCGAAACATAATTGGCGCGTATAAAAACACTAAATAATTCATTTATAATAATATAATGTAAACAAACCTCTAATCAGAATTATTTCACAGTCAGAACGGCTAGAAACAATAGGGAACAATCACACTTTTTTTTTACCAAACAGCTCGAACTCGGGACTGGAGTACGGTGTGACGTCACAATGTCGCCAGTCAATGATGACTCGGTTTTGATATTTGAATTTTCAAACAACTTTGAAAGTGAATTGATTAATTTAATAATTTTTTTGGTGTTTTAAGTACGTTTTTCGATTGTAGTAAACTTTTTTTACATATATTAAAGCATCGATAACACTATATTACATACAGTTCATGTATCCTATTAAATTAAATGACTAAAAATAAATTAATATAATTGAATAAAAAAAACTAGTCAAAATATTCATTTTTGTATCACAAACCATGTTACAAAAGAAAGTGCCCCTTTATAGCGCCTGCTCGCGTCAAGGCAAGAAAAACATCCCAGTTTTCAAGTAGTTTAGCAGCTACGCTAGGTTTGTGTAACATGGTTTGTGATACAAAAATGAATGTATTTTTTTATTAAATCACAAAAAAACTTCATAGTGTCGATATCTCGAAACGAAGCAAGATATCGAATTATTCTTCATTTTCGATTTATTTTGGATCAATTTATCAAAATCCATCGTCAAATGTCGGCGCCACGGAAATCGTACTCTCCCCTTATTTCCAGTATTCGCCAAACTAGTGCTAAAACAGATTTTTAGGTAAACCTTTTAACATTAAAAAATTTAATGTAAAAAA
Source organism: Limnephilus auricula (assembly GCA_951813805.1). Classification (NCBI taxonomy): domain Eukaryota; kingdom Metazoa; phylum Arthropoda; class Insecta; order Trichoptera; family Limnephilidae; genus Limnephilus; species Limnephilus auricula. The sequence goes on from OX638415.1 coordinate 10,572,913, forward strand.
AAAACGTGCCTGAAGGTCTTTATTCAATTTACTGTATTTTATTTCCAGAATTTCGCCAAACTAGTGCTTACCTAATTCGCATAGATTGTCTAGTAGTGACATATTTCTAGCTCCTCGTTATATTACGGTATTATATCGGGCCGCCAAATATCGCGGCATCGCGCTCTCGTACGCGGCAGTAAATTTTTAATTTACGGAAATTTTAATTGCAATATATTCCACTTCCCCGAATGCAAAAAGTTGTCTTTTACAGTAGTTAAGGTGAATCTAAAGGTTTTTTGAAAAAAATATTTATTATTATAAATGAATTATTTAGTGTTTTTATACGCGCCAATTATGTTTCGCATGAAGTCGGCGACGATCATCTAGCATCTAGCTCCTAGTTCTGTCGGGAATACCAACATATCAAACTGACAGCTGGCCGCCAAACAAAGTATCTTCGTAAGCGTGGCCAGTTCGATCGAAAGTTTACCGTTTTAATATTTTTTCGTAACCAGTAATTTAAGCTAGAAAAAACGTAAGGTGATCGATCCATTTTGAAGTGTGCATTAAAAAAATTTATATTAAAAAATTTACGGGGTTATTTATAGTAGTAAAATTTGAAAGCGTATTTAATCACCTTTCAAAAACAGTTTTTAGTTTTCGGATACATTCACAATTATTCTATTTATTAGGATTTTATTGGAAAGCGGAAATATTTTTACCTTCTGACAAAACACGCCATGAAGTGTCAAATACATACGTCAAATTAAAAAAATCGCCGGAAATCAAAGTGTTGCTATATAACAAAAAAAAAGATCAGTGTGGAATTTTACAAAATTAATTGAATAATATCGGGGATGGGACATTTTAATGTAGTGGCGTCACGAGCCCAAAAAACGGATTTATTTATTTATTAAAAAGAAAAAAAACTATAAATTTCTAAAAAGAATCAGTATCATTTATATAATCTTAGTAGAAAAATCTATCCACACGATTTTTTCCAAGTCATTATGAGACCCATGCAAGTGGCCTATTAAATTGCTATCCCAATATCACAATAAAAGAATGTCAAACAAAAGGCACAGCAAAGACATTACAATAAGCGCCTCCGCCCACTCAGGCAACTGAAAACTCTCAACTACCAACTGTCTTTGTATGACAATGTGATGGCCCGCACACTACACAATCACACAAAACCCCGTTGTCAATGGTAACGCAAGCGGTGACTTGCGACCATCTTGCGACTGTCACTGCTCATTGCCCTGGGCGGCCATTTCTAGTTGCTAGCTGTCAGCTGTCTCGTAGTTCGTCTATGGTTAAACAAGCTTTTTGACCAATCAAGACAGAGAAAAAGCCGGTTTTAGTTGGTTTTCAGTTGCCTCAGTGGGCGGAGCGCCTAATTAATTATGCACCATAAATAATCCATGCACACTACATAATTTCTCAAAAACCCGTTGTCAACGGCAACGCAAACAGTCACTCGCAACTCGCGTGCCAGTTGCCGGGGCCCCGTTGCCAGGATGCCTGATTGCCATGGTTACGCCAGTTTTGTTGTCAGTTTAAGGCGCTCCGCTGACGAGGCAACTGAAAACCAACTAAAACCGGCTGTTTTCTCTGTCTTGATTGGTCAAAAGGCTTGTTTAACCATAGACGAAGAACAATCAGCTGACAGCTGGCAACTCTTAACGGCCGGCCGCAAACAACAGTGCGAGTCGCGAGTCACCGCTTGCGTTACCATTGACAACGGGTGTTTGAGTGATTGTGTATTGTGCGGGCCATCACATTGTCATACAAATACAGTTGTCAGTTGACAGTTTTCAGTTGTTTTTTTTTTAGTTTCCAGCGTGTTTCAGTTGCTAGTTGCTAGAGCTGTCAGTTTTCAGAGAAATTTGAGAAATGTCCGAACAGGAAAACCTGAAATTTGTTAAGACGATAGACTTCGCTTTTCGGCCCATACAAAAAGGACGCCCGGGAAAAAACACTTTTCTACATCGAAAATTGCACAAAATGAATATTTTTTTTTATACTGCCTTCTAGAGGGTGAAAACTATGTCGGTATGTTTTCGAATTTTCGATGCGTTTCGTATTAACGTAAAAATTCACTGTCAAACATGTACGATTTATCAAAAAATATTATTTAATCAAAAAGTGCTGCTAACTCAACTCTCATAAAGAATTATAAAATTATAAAAAGCTACCGACGTAGCTTCTTCTTTCTAAAAAATATATATTTTTTAAAATTTCAATTTCGTGAAAGTTTCGGTGTAGAAAAGTGTATTCTCCATAAACCCCTTTTCGAGCGATTTCTGTAGGTAAATTTGAGCGTTGTCTCATTCGCACATTTTGGATTCGCATGTATTGTAAATGCGCGTGAGCTTATTGTGAGCGGGACAGAATGACAGACGCGGGTGTTCCGCGTGTCGTTCAAAGTCTAGCCTCTTAAGGAGGTTGAAAAATTCCCTTGTATTTACGACTACAGGCTTCTTGATTATGCAAGAAAGAATGTAAGAGCAAAAGCTTGGAGGGAAGTGGGGAAAAAAATGAATTTACCAGGTATTTATATTTGCTTATTTTTTGTTATTGTTATTACAAATAGACATTTTGGTAAATGTCCCTAACCGGGACACGCTTAATACGCACTAAAAAAAAATAGTAGTAGTTAGTAGTAGTTAGATATTAACTAGTAGTAAGTAATTTAGCAACCGGAATTGTAAAATAATGCATTTTAATTGTTATTTTTTAACTTTAAAAACACAAAACGTCACTTTTCACCGACCGCCAATCATGTTACGATTACGACACTTTGAAAAAACACTTTGTATCAGTTAGATAATAATAAAAAGTAAGTATGGTAATTTTCGGATATGAAAAATAATGCGTACGGGCGTTTTCCAAAAAAGATGTCGGTGACGTAATAGGAATTCCACTTAAGTGAGATGCTGCATTTCGATTAAAAATATACGTAAATTTATTAAAGAAAGAATGAACTTCATGACAAAAAGTATTTAAATAGAAAATGTCAATAAACTTCGAAAATAATTGCAATTTAAGTTTAATACTATTGGTAAGAAATTCTTTTACGTCACTTTTATCATAAAAATTATAAAGAAAATTAAAAGAAATTCATTATTTCAGATTTTTATTTACGAATTGAAAACACAATCAGTCTCCTAAAAAATATGAATAATCAAGCTTATTGAATTAAATATTAAGTTTTTCAATAAAAATATTCTTTTACGCTACTTTTGGATACTTTGTACTGTATATTTTGCGTTCTAGAAAGACGAATATAAGTTTTTGTTTTACGAATGTTTAATTATAACAAATTTAAAATTAATCATGAACTATATCAATAAAAAAAAGAACAAATTTCTTTGAGATATAATAATTGATCTTAGAAAATAAATCACAGCAATAACAGGACAGTGGCGTAAGGGGAAAAATTTGGTAACGTTTAGGAATTCTAAGGCCTCGGCCAGACTGAGAGGCTTGCCCGGTAGCGACAGCGGGCGCGAAATATCAGTCGTATGTGTACGCACGTTGTGGCTACACTGCTGAAAGCGCGACAAGCGACTGGTATGGGAAGAGTGGAAGATACTCTCAGTATCACCCTGGTGTAAGACCACCATTCAGAATTGAAACGTTGCTTAATAATGACTTTAACCTGTTTAGTGACTAGATCTGAATAGCCAGGTACTTCCCCACCTTCCTCTTCCCCACCTTCCTCTTCCCCATCTCCTTCCTGTCCCCACTTACCTTCAGCCTCAAACGTACCCCAATTGGGGATGCCATAGTCTCACTGGCTCCAGATGGGAGCAGTTAAGACTCATGTGAGGTATTCTCTATAAAAAAGGACGATTTTACGTACTACCGCCACCGTGGAAGGCCCCCCGCGCAAGTACTTTTTCTTCCACTTGTTCTTTTTTCTTTTTTTTTTTTTTTCGTTTCTGTTCTCTCCAACGTCTTCTTTTTTCTATTCTTCTTTGGTTAGCTCTCTGATTATATTTTGATGTTATTTTTGTCTTTGTAACTCTTTTTTCATAAAGGCTTCATATTTTTCAGGGTCGTTTTTAATTTTGTCTCTGTACCTTTTTGATTTTTCTGCAGCTTTCAACGGCATATTTGAACATAAAATTAAAATAAATTATTTATAAAAATGCACAAATAATTAGATAGGTAATAATGGGCTACACGTGCATACCGTGTATAGCCTGAAATAGGTAACTAAGCTGAAAGGGTATTAAAGTACTTGTTAATGTACACAACTTTAATTAGGTACAGGATTAACTAAAACACACAGGAACATAAATCATGCTACATTTTATACTTACTTAATCAAAATTGTATGAACCAGCTGATTTTATACTGAATTTCAGAGTTGCCTCTACAGTAATAGTTGCTCATATTGCTGTCTATATTAGTACTTCGACACCATTTCGACTCTTTCAGAATTAATCTTTAATAATCTTAATTAATAAAAAAAAGAAAAAAAATTATACACATAAAAATCAAATATTTTTTTCTTTTTAGCTATGCTGTTCTTTTTTTTCAATGCTACATATATCACTCAACCCACATATCTACATGTAATAGTTACATTTTGAAGATACATGCAAAATATAAATTTAATTAGAAAATTGTAACACACCCAAATACCCTAAAAGACGGACAGAGTGAACCGACCTTTAGAATTCCATTACGTCACTTTTAAGTTCCATTCACGACACCGTTGCGTAAGAGAAGTAGCGTAATCGCGTCAATATTTTTTCGAAATGTATTTATCAATAAATTATGAAACTTCTGTTTGTTCTAACTAAACATTTCATAAAACAATAAATGAATCAATTTAATACAAAGTAGAGTCTAATACATTCTGGTAAATTACCTGGAGAAATACGGAAGCGTTGGTGGAACACTTTTTTAGTACAGCCGAGAACGACCACTTTTGTTACGATTTCTTGGCAAACTGGCTGTAAAAAACCAAGCATGGCCGCCCTTCATAGACTAAATAGGGTTGCTATTTTCGAAAATATTCATCAATTTGGTAATATTTTTATTGGAAGACGTCAATAATGTGGTGGCGTAGGCGGAAATTCCACCATACGCTATTTCGTAGGACAACTCAATATCTGGTATTTAAATTATTTTGCACGATAATTAATCTATATTTAGGTTGCAAATCGAAAATATTATCATATACTATTAGTAGAATTAGAAATAAATACTGGGATAACATTAAATAACATTAATTTTTGAACTCTTACTGGTAGTGGTAGGTGTAGGACATACCAGAAACAGTGACCTGTAGTCTTACTTATTTTAAAATAATATCGAAATTTAATAGATTTATTCATTATTTTTAGTCCATGAAGGTATTTATTTGTTATTATATTGGTAAAATATATGGTTGGTCATTAAAACCGACACAACAAAAGTTACTGATCCTGAAAGTGATGGGACACTGACTTTTATCTATGTACACTTTTTTTGAAAAACGCCCGTACATTATCTTGCTCGATAACAAACACGTAAACTCATCGATCGCCATATTTGAATTTGATCTGTGCAAGTAACAACGGCAACAAAGCTTGCAAACAGCGGCAACCATGAAATATGTACAGTGGTATTCACAGTGACTAGAAACGATATTTAGACAATAATATTATTTTATAAAGATTCTTGTGTTTATTTTTTTTATTTTTACCGTGTATGCCAATTGTTTTATTATTTATATATGTATAAAGAAATATAATAATCTAACAAAAGATAATTACATTCTCCTGTGTTTAATACATATTTAAGTTAGGTTAGGTTAAAGGGAATGATAGGTTAGGTTAGGATAGGTTAGGTTAGGTTAGGATAGGTTAGGTTAAGATAGGTTAGGTTAGGTTGAGGGGTTGGGGGAGGAAATGGAAGGGTTAAATAATATAAGCTACATACTTTCTGAGATTCATTGCTGAAGATTGCATATTTAGGTGAAGATCTTGTGGAGGTGGTTTTGTGTCCCGGTCAGGAATACAAATTGCATCATATAGTTAGAACCATTCAATTTGGGAGGCGGGATTGGGTACCGCCGCCACGGGAACCATTTATTGGATAACCAACACCTCTGCCATAGGTCACCCCAAGTGGTTCGCTACGTTTGGTGACTTAGCAGGGGTGCTCGGGTTCATGGGGTAAGGTTTGTCTAGGTCTTGGCGGCGGATGATCTAGACACACTGAACCCCAGATTCCTACCCAACCCTCATATCCTTTTCCTTCCCAACACTTCCTCTCCTTAAAATACCCTCCACACAGCATCCCCAAAGATGATATAGGCCCTGAGGGAAATTATTTTCCTCAGAGCCTCCTGTGTGGACCTAATGTAAAAAAAAAAATATATATATATATAGAAACTGTCGTGGAGTATACTGGATACCTTCTCTTTTTCTAACGTAATTGTGCAACATGCAGACAGATTTTACAATGTTAGTTACTTTCTTGGGTTACAACAATAGCACTTGAAATTTTTCAGCCACCGTGCCAAACGTACATTCAATTGTTTTTCTACCTCGGCTAAGTCTGTAATTATATATTCTTTTCACATTGTCAAAATCTCTTTATGTCTACGATCTCATCACATAGCGTAATAGTGGGAACGCTTCATCCCCTACAAAATAGCACGGGAAATCATTGTTACTAACGTCTATTGGTAATCTTGAAGGAAAGAGAAGACCAGATGTTTCGTTTTCAATCCACTTTTTAATTACTGAGGTACGAAATATATCCCGTAACTATGTCTCCCTGCTTTGATTAGTGTAAATAGTCCATCAGCGTCACAACATGCCATTATTATTACAGCAGAATGGTGTGATTTGTAATTAAAGTTACTGGATCCTGAATTTTAAAACTTTTCTATTCTTATGTGTTTTCCATCAGTGGTGCCAAGGCAATTTGGTAAATTACATAGCAAATAAAATTGTTCTGCTATCTTCTTCCATTGGTTCATATTCGGAATTGGCATATCAGCATATTTTCACCACTGGAGCGACAGAGCAATTAAAAACTTTTTTCTCAGATTGCCAAGGGAAATTTTTCCGCCCACATTAAAAAAATTATACCTCCGAATTTGAATATGGAGACATAAAAACTGATTATAGTTCTATAGCCAATGAATTCACCTATCTTTTGTACGTTTTCACATATTTGTAGAATTTATAAAAAAAATATTATTAAATTGTTAACTTTAAAACATTTTAAATAATCTAGAGAATATTTATTTCGTTATATTTTGAATGTACAATATATTATATAGACGCTTTAATAATAAATAAAAATAAAAAATAAAATAAAAAAAATAAAAAATTCCATATTTTGGCAAGAAAGCAATCCGTGGTTGTGGAAATATTGGAAGCGGTGAGTAAGTCCCATGTAATAATTGTGATTTTTGCTACAATGTGTGAAACTGTATTATAATCCTTTAGCAAAATACAACCCAAGAGCCACAAATGTAGTAGGTACACGTAGCTAAGTCTTCTTCTTCCTTGCACTGTCCCAACTCATTGCCTAGGTATGCTGTTGGGGTTGGCTCTTCTCGTATTCAGGTTGTAGCTTCTTTGGTTCTGAATATCTCTTTCATCCAGGCCGTTTCTCTGTAGAATTTTGGAGCATTGAGTCATCCAGAAGTTCTTTGGTAACTAGGTACCCGTAATAAAATGAATTAATTATAAAATATATTTGGTTTCAGGATCAGTATGCAAACAGAAGTGGCAAAATCTTCGCACAGTGCTCATCCGGCATATGAAACCACCATCAAGCAAATCGGGCACTAGGATAAAGAAGCCATACTATTTGGCAGACGCGATGCAATTCGCCATTCCATTTACTAAACCACAAATGTCAACAGTTTCAGGAAATTTATCAATGATTAGACAACTAGGGGTAGATCATGAAGACATTGAAGAAGACTCCAAAGAATTTTTTTCTCTCGTAACAACAAACCCGTCTCCAAGTTTTCAACCGCGTTCATTACCATCTCCACCTCCGCAACCAAACTCACTACCATATACATCTTCTGATCTTCCATTTTCTACATTATCACTACCCAAAAAGAATAACCGAAAATCCAAAAATAAAATGAGCGATGTAGACAATAATTTCAATGAAAATCCGAAATCAAAAAAGGCCAAAATTGACAATACGGACCAAGTACAGATCGCCAGGAAGATGTTTTTGCTGAGCATACTTCCAGATGTCTACACCATGTCGAACACACAAATGAGGTCTTTCAAGCGAAAAGTGCTCTGTTTATTGGACGAGATCGTCCAAGAAACAGCGGACACTTCCTCACAACATTTCATACTTTCAGATCATAATTATTTATAGGCAGTTTGGTTTTTCAATGAATACAGTCCTCGCATACCTGAGCGTTATTAAAATTTCCGCATAATGGTATTTTTCTTGTGAATAGTGGGAGTGATTAATTGCAACAAGTTACGTAAGATTCCTTGGACATTCTGTATATAGAAGGTCAAATATTTTGGCATCGTCTTGCTGCAGTTCCCTCGCTGCAACGAATGCTCTGCAGTTGATATTACTTTTAATAAAAGGGGGAACACAAAATCTTCTTTTAAGACGATTCCGCCTTCGTTGATAGTAATATAAAGTACATTTTAACGCAATATGACAGTGACAGATGACTGAGATGACAGCTGAAGTGTTCTTCGTCTGTGGTTAAACAAGTTGAGAAAATTAGGCGCTCTGTCTTGATTGGTCAAAAAGCTTGTTTAACCATAGACGAAGAACAATTAGCTGACAGCTGGCAAATAGCAACGGCCGGCCAGGGCAATCAGCAGTGCAAGTCGCAAGTCACCGCTTGCGTTACCATTGACAACGGGTGTTTGAGTGATTGTGTAGTGTGCAGGCCATCACATTGTCATACAAAGACAGTTGGCAGTTGAGAGTTTTCAGTTGCCTCAGTGGGCGGAGGCGCTTACTGAAATTGTAAAATTGAATTCCGCCATCAGAGAAGTTTGTTTGGCAACCATAGCAACCAATAGTTTTTATTTATTTAGTACAAGATTACACATTACTGTTTTGACTGCCCAACTAGGAGGATTCCCGTTTTAGGACAGTTGCCAGTTTTAATTTAGTTTCAGTTTCTCAATGAGCGAAGGGCCTAAATGGACACTGGTCAGAAAACTAACCGCTGGAAAATCAAAAATTTCAAAAAGTTTTTTCTGTTAATGACAATGAATACATAAATAAAACCATTAAGGATGTATCTTTAAAAAAAAGGATGTCCTATAAAGGTTTGCATTGGGGATTTATGTAAAATAAAAAAAATTTGGCTACAATGTAATTTTTTATTAACAAATACATTTACATATTATTATTTAAGAAGTACATTTTTATTAAATCAAAATTGATATTTATTATTTTATTTGAATAAAAAACATGTTTAAAATGACAAAGTGGTTTTGATCTCTACTGATATTTAAATAATTATTTTCCTTATTTTACACTGTTTTTCCCCATAACAACACTGTTTCTATATTATTTTCAACGTTAAAGTATAACACCATGTTTGTAGGTACGTAATTTATGTATGTATATATTTACTACGCTATTGCGTTTATAATTATTTCATTTATTGTTGTATCATTATTTTCTGTGGAACTAATCTCCTGCTGATAAGCTACTTGCAGGTGCTTAGCGTGTTCAAATTACCATTGTATGCCAATTTTTTATACAAAAAAAATTAAAAAATAACATACATCATACATGGTTGAGTGGGCAACGCGTTTGGGTCCCACCCAGGCGTTCCGTGTTCGATTCCTCGGCTGGCTAAGTCTTCCATCACAACACAAGCAACATCTTCCGCTTAGTGTGGTGGTAGTAGGAGATTTTCAAATGTTGTTGGGTTATTTGTAACCCGGGATGTTTGTCTTTCTTTATAAAAAAAAATTATATATATATTTTTACTAGTAGTTCCGAGATCAGTAGACCTTGCACAAAATAATGTTTCTTATTCTAACAAGAGAGGTTAACCGCTTGGGCACATAAGCTTGTTTTCACGACAATTTAACGTAGGTAGACATAGGAATGACGTATGCCCCGGACCTGAGTTATTAATTAATAAATTAACCATAAATCGAAATTATTCGTTATTAGTGTAGATAAGCTATTGGGAGGATGGTGAGAAACCCACTAAGTATAGCCATATTGCCATGTCTTTCCGGTTTTTTCAAACAGTGCCACAAGCATTAGTTTATTGTATGCAAATATTTAAACAAATTTGGATTAGTATCTAGTCGTTGCACCACAAGTTATGACCCTTATCAAAATAATCTGAGGGAAGGATGGTTATGCAGCAAGGTACTGACAAGCCATTTAGTTTTTATATTTATGTACACTGGTAATGTCACTCGGTTGGCAACACCGTCACAGGCGAATTCTGGTTCACATCAGAAACGCAATTCATTCTTGTCACAAATCTCCTGGCTGTCACCTGCTATTAACTACATTCCTCTCGCACTTTCTGAACATAATTAATTGTCACGCCATTGTGTTTTCTACAATATAAAATAAATTGAATCTCTGTTAAATTATTGCATCTTCTCATTTAACACCCTTGACATTTATAGGACCAGGGGGCCTAGTCTCGATCTTTCGGTTTCATAAACAAGCACGTTTGCCGTTTAACCTTTCTTGACGGTGCTGTCAACTAAGCGGTCACGGTTTGTATTTACTGAAATATCTTTGTAAATATACTAAACATAGAGTTAACATTTTAGGTATTCCTCCACAATACATTTATGTATTGGATTAAATAAATACATTACACTAATATTTACTGAGTGTACAGCATCGGAGCGCGAGAAAGTTTTTAGCACGGTCAGAGGAGGGTTAATACGGATTCGTGACGTAGCTAAACCCGCGTTACGGGCGCTGTGAGAGATATAGACTAGGCCCCCAGCTGTTAATTTGGTAAGATTAACATACACACAAAAAAACTATAGTTACAATGGGTCCCAAAATACCAATACCTTGATTATTATTTATTTCTGTATTGAAACCAATATTTATTATGAAATAAATAATCAAACCAGTCATAGCGTCAAACATGACAACATTTTGATACTAAATCGGTGTTAGATGGAATGTATTGCTTGAATAATAGACGTCCATTGTAAACGATAATGCCTTCGTCAATATATAGATTTGTGTTTGCCTCATCCACAGGCGGATATTGTGTTGGGCTTCTTCAATAATAAATATAAGGTCCTTTGTACAATACTATTTTAATTTGCAATAATACGTGTTTACAATAATTAGGCTTCTGGGTCTTGCGACCGGCTACCACTATCTAGGAATTGAATCTGAGCTGCAGGGCTCTCTTCGATTGGCTATATTCGCCGAGTTAAACGACTAACTCCCTGACATCTGTCGGTATCTGGCGTAAGCTTTAAGCCTACCGACATCTATCAAAACCCACTGAAACTATGTGCCATTCAAGGACATTACAATTTTCATAGGGAATCATAGTTTCGTGAACGGTCAAGAATTTTTATGTAGTCTATCAGTAGGTGTTTGAGTTTTACTATCACTAAAGTGAAGTATCTGTTATAATATCTGATATCGGTCTCTGGAAATTGTCTTTCCAAATATTAGGGAAAAGATTATATATATTACGTGCTCCAATGTTTCTCGATAGTAAAATTTTTTTTCCTCGTTATAGAAAATTTTAAAAGAATAAAAACATACGTTTCTGAGACAGCTGTATCAATCCATTTAGTAACTCTCGATTTTGCTGTAAAATCAACCATCTTAATTTTATATCGAAAAAATTGATTTGTTTTACGAAACCTTCGTCATTTAAAACACTTTTTTTTTAAATATGATAAATGAACAAGTAATCCACTAAAACAGCAAACAATAAATCGTTATAATATTATATATGACTCGGCGTGCGCCTCTGCTTGAGAATCTTCTTTCCGTATCCCCACATTTTTAACACGGCCTGTGATGGCTTCAACACTACGTTCGAAAGAAAAAAAAAGCATCTTCTTCATCGGAAGAGCTCATACAAATTTTTCCCACCTAAACGAAATTTCAAATCGGCTACACTGACGACCGCTATTGAAAAAGGACAGAAAATCACAATCTGAGAAGGGTTGATGAATAAAGGTGACGACATAATGAATAGCTCGAAGTTTCAAATTGATACCACGTTTAAAATTTATCAATATTGAACGTAAGCCGACACTTCAGACGACCATAAATTTAAAATTCCAGAGCATATACGGAGAGAGTTGTTTAGTAACAAAAAAAAACTAACATGGTTTTGAGAAATAAATGGGGTAATTAAGCCCAAATTACCACTACAGAATACAGACGGAGTATTGAGAAAACCAATTAAAATTAACGACGTATAAAATCTATGAATTAGTGCTACAGATCGAGATTTTTCAAAAGGTAAACAACACACTCAGATTAAAAGTAAATAAGATTTTTAGAAAGGGTACACAAAAAATGAAGTCAAACAGGTACGTACTGGACTTTAGAGCTATTTGAAACGCATTAAGAAAATGAATTCTGAATTAATAAGGTGATATTAGTTATTACCAGACAAAGTTTTACGAATATTATATATGATCATGAAAAGGGACGAAAGATAAAAAATAGTTGTAAACATCTACGGACGCGAAAAATGAAGTATTTGTACGAAACTGCAAGGAATGTGATGAATCAAGTTTATGGACTATGCTATGATGTCACCATGAGAATTAAGCCGAAATACTACTGAATTCAATTTTACCTGCCGCAAACGTTAAACAAAATAATAAATGGAAGAGTGGAAAGTGATAATTATTATAGATATAAAGTCACTATTAGCCGAGATAATTTACCGATTATTAAGGAAAGACCGATTGCAGAATTCTAGGAAAAGTTTAAAGCAAAATTGCATCAAAAGGGTGAGTTACACTTATCGGCGGCCAGACAATGAAATAATTAAAACGGACATATTTAATTTGGAGAGAGAGAATCATGAAAAATATCCAAGTGAAAGTTGAAATTGTCTGAATTTTCAATTATAAAACGCCCACGTCCTGAGTCCACACCTGGCGTTTTTTTTAAAGAAGATATTCGAGGGCTGTGAACTGATTTTGGACAGTCGATAGACGGCCTAGGAAGAGTGATAACCGTGATAGTGAAGTTTCTGAATATTTTTGTGTATAAATAATTGGTATCGTTCGTATTTAATTAATCAATATTATAAAAACGAGTGCTGTGAGTAATAATCCAAGGAAGAATGAACAAAATAGTGCTAAAACAGTGGCGGGTGTTTCCTAATGTGGGGGGAAAATATCCATCATAATATTAAAGAATTTTTAAGTTTGTGACTTCGTGAGAAACAATAGTTCGTGTACATAAATTAATTATTTGGCTTGTTAAAATACTCTATTGAAAATTAGCTGCAGTGAACGACAGTGCGCCGCGAGTGGATAAATTAAGTAATAAAATTAATTTGAATTATCAAAACCAAAATAATAATCAAAGTGAATGAAATACTTAGCTTCAGTGAGTTAATAATAACGTAACTTTGTGTTTTAAAAATAGAAGGGAGTGCATCGCGCGAATTTTGATTTGAAATATAAAATTAGCGGAGTCAATAATTACGTACTAATGTCATCTTCAATCTTCCACACACCAAATAATAATATCAAAACAACATTTAAAGATACACCTACGTACTTAAAATTCCTTCAATGTGCGCCGAGCAAAAAAATAATAATAATACAAAATTTACCTACAAATACCTACGTAATAATGCCTTGCTCAATCTTTCGCAAAAAAAAAAAAAAAACAAATAATAATTAATAACCTACGTATTTTCTTAAACTTAAATAAAAAGTGTGACATAGAGTCATGGGTGTTACTACTTCTGGGGACTAAATTACCGAATCATAAATATAGGAAGGTTCTTTCTTTATTATTTTTCCTCCACAGGTATTTAGTGCACTTAATCAGGCTTCGTCCAGGTGAGTGAAAGAAACATTTTAATTAATTTACAGGTCGTACCTGGTCCCGATATTTGGGAGGTCCAGCCAATCTACAATAACTAATAACAAAGGAGGTTTATGTTCCAGGATATAACTGTATTTTTGAATATTATTCTCGATGTGTAATTACGAGATTTGTCCCAAATTAAAGCTATTATCAATGTTGGTTCAACGAACTTATATTTTTTGCGTACTAGTAAGGGTGAGGTGAATGCATAAAAAAGGGTCTCGGACATAAATCGTAGCCGTGATGAACATCGTACGGTCATCCAAATTAGTAGGGTTTTTTTTCCTGAGGTATGCCGAACCAAAGTGGGAGTGACGGGAACATCCATACCATACTGGATATTATTTCAAAAATGAAATTTGGAGAATTGAATTTAAACATTATAATTGTTTACTAACAACAATATTATCATGTCAAATTTCTTTCAGGCTTCCTTACAAAAAATGAAATCAACATTATTTCGGTAATGTTCTCTCAATCAAACCCTTCCAAAATCCAAATTTGACCTGCGAAATATAGACTTCACGATTGGGGGATGCAATAGCGTCACTGAAATTATATCCCCACAAGATATGAGACAAAGAGGGCTTTTTTTCTTGCGCTATCATGCGATAGGGGATGTCAACATAAGCTGAGCATTCACGCGGGGTACTGGAAGTTAATCCCTTTCGCGGGGTCATGTAGAGTGGAAAGGCATGAAAGACAGAATAAAAAGAAAACGCCACTTGGAATGGTAGGGTATGATTCGCTGACGGAGGCGTATCGACCGAAGGTATCCCAAGTTTTGCGAAGTTATGTGGAGGGGACGTCGGCGTGGTATTCCGTGAGAATAAGTCTGTAGCACTATCGCATACTACCAGTGGTGTCGACCTGAAAGCAAACATAGTTTTTACAAGGTAGAAGTTATGTCAGCTCTTGGAGGCGAGGAACGCAAGCCAATGATTATCCTCGTAGGAGACGAAAGGATCGTCTCAAACGGCTCCGTACGCACTCAACGCGAGTGGAGTCATGATAAGGGAAGAAATGGACATACCCCTTCTAGAATCAGTCGAGTTAAAATCAATTCTGGAGGATAGGAAGTCGGGGTAATAATGGAAGTAACATGAGGACTCTGCGCGCTTTCATCTGGCGTGAAGGGACCCTTTCGTAGCAATGAAGTTCCAGCAAGAGAACAAAATCAGGACTTAAGGACCATCCTAGCAAACGTAATGATTGAGTCTTTGTCCGGAATGTTGGTCACCAGTATCTATTTGGTTAGTGGAGGAGCCGACTTATTCAGGAAACAACATTCCCCAAAAATCCACCTATCATCCCTCCTTCCCCTTCCTCTTCCCCAGTACATGTAGTGTATACTAATAACAATAATAACTTGACCATTTAGGTGCAGTACGACGACACTGAGAGCTTCGCAAGGATACTGACATGTATGTCACAATACACACTGTCCATGTAATGTAAAAATAATCCAATGTATATCTATAGGGAGGAAAAATCAGGTAAGGAAAACTACGACTTTGAATTTAATAAACCGGCTGACAATTTACTGTAGAATTAGCGTCAATGACACACTCCGTTCAAGTTGAGAAAAGGCGGGTAATACGGATAGGTTTGAAAAATAAGACAATCTAAAAACGGGGTTAGTTTATCAAACGGAGTTCTTTCACACTTTTCTCTGAAAGAATCTGAGGTTACCACACACTACATTATCTCCTCTACATGTGTATGCGTATTAATTTACACATACAAATGTAATTACCGAAACAAAAAATCACACAACGGGGTAAATAGGAATAATGTGCAATAAAATCTTAAATCTTATTTACTGTGAGAAAATCGCAGGGGTTTAAGGAAAAGCTAAAAGGTGTAGCTAGATATAAGGGTATATTGATCGAAGGCCAAAAGATAAGGGTAGCGTAGCCAGTAGATCCCGACAGCTAGTGTTAAAGGGAAAGAATAGAAAAACCAAGGGTAGACGACTACGGATCGTTACAACGGGTGCCGGGTATCCCCACAGGTACATCACAAATGGTCCCGAGACCCATAGAAGTTAGTAAAGGCAGGGGTGAGGTTCACTACAGGCCATACAATTTTTATTGCCGGAAAAACATTATTTACCTACAAATTTTTTTGTTTGTAGGTAAATAATTTTGCTCATCGACTCGCATTATGAGTCTTTGCATGTTTTTTAAGCATCGAAGCTGTCTTTGTACGAAAATTGCAATCCACACATGCAAACTTTCTTTCATTCGAGTGCGATGTCATGTGCGCCCTCAAATTCTGTGCGCAACTCCCTCGATAATCGCAAGATCCACATTCAAACGACTTAACACCAGAGTGCTTAGCCACGTGCATAGAAAGATTCTTTTTGAAATTGGACGAATACTGGCATAGTTTACATTGAAACAACTTGACATCGCTGTGACTCCTTTTATGCGACATTAAGTTGACTTTATTAGCACAGCGAAATGAACAGGAGTCACACATAAACGGGCGATCGCCAGAATGTGTTTTTAAGTGATTGTCTAGATGGCGCTTTGCTTTTGCACGATAGCTACACTGTTCACAAGCAAATGGCCTTTCGGTCGAGTGTGTGAATTGATGTTGTTTCAAGTGTGCCAATTGCGTAAATTTCAAGTGGCATTGATCGCATAAGTATGGCTTATCGCCTGTGTGTATTCGAATATGTGCTTGTAAGCTTGCGCGTAGATTCGTCTGAAATTTACAATGTTCGCATTGAAGTGTTTTCAAAACTTTATGCACTTTACGATGCGTCAAAATCATTAGTTTTGTACTTGCAACGTAATCACAAAAGTTACACTTGAATCCATTTTCTGTAAAATCCGAGTCCGTATTCGTTAAAATATCAGATTTTTTAATTAAGAAGGCTTCGTTTGATTTAATCTTTTTCTGTTTTCTTATCGTATTATGAACAGTTTGTCGATGTTGGACGTATTCTGATTTTAATTTAGTACTGTAGTTGCAATATTTACAGCAAAACAATTTAATATTGTTTACGTCACATTTTAATTTAGTATTTTGATCAATATAATGGTTCGTTTTCTCGCTATTAACAACAAAAAGTGATGGATCTCCGCTAGACTCGAGTTTATTTTGTAGTTTCTTTTGTGCTAAAAGTTTTCGAAGTGTTTCATCTGCCTGTTGACACCTAGAAATAAAAAAAGAACATTAAAAGAACGTTTGGGTGAAAGGACTCTCCGTAGTCAATATTTTTAATGATCTCATTTTTTATCAAAGTCTTGTCAAAATACTTATTATGTAAAATTTTCAGTCTTTTTAAAATATTACTAGTACCAAAGACAATTGATATGAAAAATCATCTTAACCTGTCACGTGCCAGGCATATTTGGAAAAATCAAAGGTGTTTTCGAAGAATTAATTACATTTATACTTCTTTAAAAAGTTGACAGCTGGTAAAGCGGAAAAAAATAAAACAACTGAATGTCATAGATAATTACTTAAAAAAATATTCAGAGGGTCAAGATTCTAGATCAATGAAATTAACTGTGTCAAGAAAGATACTGGCGCAAGCGATTCTGACCTTGTTCTTCATACAGTTTCTTTATACATAAGGGTTAAAATTGCATTTAAAAAAAAAAATTGAAAATTAGTACCGCGCGCGCCGGTAAATGACTTTCTGTGTCACTTTCTCAATGTATTTTTTTACAGTATACTAATATCAAAGATAATTGATACTATACTATTTCAGTTTAAGCCGCGGCCTCCCGAAACATTTGAAGTTTTAAGCTCTTAAAAAAAAAAAATTTATTTAATTTCAACGGTATAAACATACCATAAACAATATTTACATATCACATTAAAAACCAAAAGAAAATATTAGGAATAACAATTGATAGTGGCATTTGATTGTGAAATGACATCTGAGATGCAAGAGATACAAGTAAGTACATACAAATTTTATAGTACAAATAAGGTAAACTTAGATTAAATTAAAATTGAAAATATATGATAGCATAGCCCTCTTGTACCTACTTTCCGTGCAGTTAAATATATCCGCCACATCTGCGTATCTATTACTAACTGCACGCAACCTAGGTACAAGCGAGTTTTTGGAATACTCAGTCCTGGTGTTGTTGCATTTAAACAGGACTTTGGAAGGAGTTGCTCTTGTAGGTATGTGAAATTCAATGAGGTTAGTTAAATCGGGACTGTCTATACTAACATATGTTATTCTTTAAGATAATATCTATACATTCCCCAAGCCTAAACGATAATTATATGAAATTCACTCGATAGAAATAAATTGCAAAATATGCTCCAAAAATTATTATTTACACGTTTGTTTCTGTTATTTTACAAGGTATATGTATGAAAAAATTCACAATGTTTTTTTAAATGCTACTTAACACATTCCCGTGAGAATTTGCTCTATTTTAAATGAGTCGTGTTTTATTAAATATTTTACCAATTTTCGCTTGAATATTATTGTTTTTAGCTCCCTCCAACATTTGTATTATCGTATCGCTCCTTCTTTGTCTTTTTGAGCAGGTATAACCCAGACATAATAAAAATCTTGCAAATCCCACGGGATTTGTAAATTCTATCCCACAATCTTACAGGATTTGAAAAAGATGCGGTATTTAAACCCCGATGCCGGCGAACAAGAGATTAATCACAAAATAGTCACATTTGAGTTTTTGGACGTTCATAAAAAAATATTAAGTTCTATGTATATTAAGATATTTGGTAATGAAGTTTTCCTTACCTGAGTCTAAAATGAAGAAAAGAGTCAATCACATCCATACAAGGCAAGCAAATGTCAGTAGGGAATCCTTCTTCACCCCCAAGCTGAAAAATATACACTCATTACTATTAAGGCACTAGCTGATACCCGGCATGCGTTGCAACTTAAATAAATAAATTGTTTCTCCCTTCGTGTCCTTTCCCATTCGTCCCCGTTCCCCATCTTCCTCCCCTTCCTCTTCCCCTCCCGCATCCCCTTCACCTCTCGCGATCCCCTTTCACCTTCCCCTCGTTCTCCCTATCGACTCACCCCCCCAACCCTCACGCATTCCGCCTCCACCTTCCCCTCTCCATCGTCCCCCCCTCCCGCGAAGCCCCCTTCTTAATTCCCCATCCGACCATTCCACCTACCCCTACCCCCACCCTTTTTTCCCTGCCGCTTAACTCCATAAAATACACCCATTTAACAACAACTTGCGTGACTTATTTCATATTTTTATGCAAATTTCACGGGCATACTCACAACAATTCAAAAATTTTTTATAGCAATCGGATGAAATTTTGATCGCAATCGGATGAATACTATAAGAAATAATTTCATAATGCCAGAGCTCACTATCCTTTAACCATCCCGGGTATGCGCACATAATTTCGAGAGATTTGGGAATCACATTTGATACGCAACTAACATTTCGTAGAAACGATATGCAGCAAAGCTTTAAGAATGCTAGGATTTGTGCTAAGCAACTCCAGACATTTTTGCAGCTCGGCCGCGATTCGTGTGCTATACTATAATTTAGTACGTAGCATTTTGGAAAATGGTTCTGTAATATGGGGACCAGTGGATTTAACTTACTCTCAAATGATAGAGAAAGTACAAAAGAAGTTTCTGAGTTATTTATACCTTAGAGACTTCGGATATTATCCCTGGTTATATCCATCAGCCTTTTTGTCCGGCATGCTGGGTATTAATAGCCTCGCCGATAGAAGGAAAACTGCTTTGCTGACAACAGCATATAAACTTCTAAACGGTAACATCTGTATTCCAGATATAATACAAACATTTGAGCTTCATGTCCCCGACAACTTCACAAGAGCGCGCAGACACAAAACTTTTGTTGTTCCGAGATGCAGAACTAATTTACCATTGGTAATGCCGCTCGGAAAAATGATTCTTTTACTAAATTACCTGTCTGATATTTTTCAACTAAATATTCAACAGTTCAAAAACGCTATTATTACTTAATAAAATAAAATGTATGTTAATTATCGGCTGTGTATAACTGTAAATATGCATTAAAAATAAATAAATAAAATAAAATAATATTCCCAAAGTTTCATCGCCAATTTTTACCCCTTATTGTTATGAATAAAAATATATTCTTACTCCAATTGCGACCATCAATTTCAAAATATCTTCCAAGTCCCCTCTATCCTCAAGAGACACCTTAGCACCTTCACTGGACAGGCAAGTCCGGCATAAACTCATCAGGTTGACATCAGCAACCAAGTTTGGAAGAATAAAAGAGTTGGCGTTGTCCATTTTAACCCCTGAAATACGATCACACTATTCATAATATCAAAACACTAAAAACATCTTCAAAGTTAATAAACGCAAGGAAATACAATAACAAAAAATACGCAAGTAACTACAATTAGGTGACCCGACAATAATTACAATGTTAGGATTTGCACATTATAGGAAAACAAATCGCCAAATGTAAACAATAATTTAGTTGTCGCCTGACAGTAATGACAATGACAGCTGACAACTGGAACTGACAATGACAGTCATAGAAAAATTCAAGTATTTCTTTTAGATAAAAATATGTTGCCAGGCATGTTATCGTTTGTGTAGGTAGGTACTAAATTTATTTTCCTCGAAATAGTCCAGAAATTTAGAAATATTAATGAAAACATCGATTTTAGAACAAAATTATAGTAGTTTCAAATGTGAGGTTACGTTTGACTTCTTCAAGACTCCTAATCTATAACCTATACTTTTCTTTTTGACTTTTGAAATACTGGCATACAGAGCTCCGGACCAAGAAGGCCCCTTTCTCTTTCATCATGATTTATAATATTGGTTGTGGGAAAATTAGATCTATCTTGTATACAAATCTACAGTTTTATTCCGAGATTGATGAAATTTTGAACGCTTGACCTTCAAAGCATTGGGAAGGTCACTGTCTACATTGGATTTCGAAAAACCACCACAACCCCTTGTCCCACTCCTATGCAAAATGAAGCTGGGGAGGCTGGGTAATATAAATAAAAATAAATAAAATAATAGAAGGTAGATTTATAGAATACGGGGTAGTGGCATGAGAGATAGATTACATAATATGGCTTTGAATTTATTTGAATAACTCTTAAATATCAAATCTATACAAGTTTTCCTTTGTGTGGTTATTTTGACCAAATTATTTGTTAAAATACCTGGGTGCCTCGTTCAAGTGAATTTCTCAAGTGAAGTTTTCCTCGTTCAAGTGAAAGGCATAGTATAGATTCGATCACGGAGCTACTTACAAGCGATTCGAGCTTCATGCGTGTAGCACCCGCGCAACTCGTGAATATTTATATTTGCTGATGTTCGTAAACAATGCTACGCGCATCGTGTGGTGAATAGTATGGCGGGTACTCACGAGCGGCGCGGGCGCTAGGTGCACGAAGCTCGAGTCGCTTGTAAGTAGCTTCGTGAACGAATCGCTTAAGAGTACACATTGGTTTTGTGTTAGGGCCTAGCTTTTCCGGTGTCATTTTCAAACATTTTAAGAAAATTTCTCATATCTTTTTTGAGACATACATTTGGAACCCAGGATGAGTTGTAAGTAACATATATTATTATACGCCCTTTTTTAAAAACGCACTTGGTCCATTCGGATCGGATTACTCTCTGAGTACACTATGATCCCATTTGACGGCAGGCATAGTCCAGAGGCAAGACTTTGGACTCCCATTCCGAAGGTCGCGGGTTCGAACCCGGCGTGCGCAAATAAATTTTATTTGATTGATTTGTGTTATTTCCCAATTAATTAATCAAAAATAACATATTCGATATTTACGGCACGTTCCAGAGTGGAAGATATTCTCAATATCGCCCTGGTGTAAGACCACCATTCAGAATTGAAACGTTGCTTGAAATGGCTTTAGCCGTGTTTAGTGACTAGATCTGGATAGCCAGGTACTTCCCCATCTCCCCCTTCCCCATCTCCTTCAATTCCCCACTTACCCACTTATAGCCAGGTACTTCCTTCACTTCACTTACCTTCAGCCTCACAACATACCCCAATTGGGGATGCCATAATCTCACTGGCTCCAAACGGGAGCAGTTGGGACTCTTGTGAGGTATTCACTATAAAAAAAAAAAAATTACGGACACGTGTCGAATCCGGAAAATCGAAATTTGCGCGCATTCATTTCAAGACATTCAGCTGCCATGGATGTCGAAGCAGTACTGGCAAAAACTTTTCTTTTTAAAACAAGACTAAATTGTCGGCACCATGTTCATTTTTAGTAGAGTTATATGAAATAACCCTTTACTGAAAATGTCACTCATCTGGGCGTGATTGCCTCCCCTCGCCGGGCATCGATTACAGACGTTTTCATGTCAAAAATTGCCCTCAATGTGGTGGTAGTAGGAGATTTTCAAATATTGCCAGATTATTCACAACCCGGGAATGTTTGGCTTCCATTTAAAAAAAACAACTTAAAAAGTAAAGTAAGAAGTGTTTTAGAACAATATACTCGTATACAATCCAGATATCGAACCCTTGGAATAACAAGGTTCCATCTGTCTTGGTAACGTCATGCAATAATGGGTTCTATGGTAAGCTACTTTAGAGTTCATTATCGCAAGACGTTACCGCAACAGATGGAACCTTGTTATTCCATAGGGTCGATATTATACACGGTGTCCGAAACTCATAGAACAAGTGGAAAACTGGTGAATCTTCTTCACATTTGGAGTTGATTTTGTGGCACAACTTTTTTTTTAAACTTAGATTTCGTTTTCGACTAAATCGAGTCCAAAGATTGAAATTTTTAGGCAAAATTTTATTAAAAAATTGACCGCTAGGGATTAATATCAGCCGTTTATTGTCTCGAAGCGTAGAGCTGGCACCAAAAGTAACCGAAAAAAAGTTTAAAAAAAATCTATTATTGAAATTTGTGTTTTTTAGGTTTTCTATACTGTATGCGATATAGATTCTCCAGTTTCTCGCTTGTACAGGGTGGGGCAGAATGGAGTGTCTGATTTGAAGGGTCAATTGAAAAAAAACACTTAAAAATACATAAAAAATATTTTAATTTCTCAAAAGTACATATGACACTGTTTTTTTTTATGTTTTGAAAATGATATTGTCTAAGTGGCGGCCTTGGCGAGCAAAACACGTATTGAGCCTTTGAAAGAAGTTTTCGGCCGCTCTTCCCAGCATATCTTGCAGAATTCCAGCAGTGACGTCCTCAATCGTCTCCAGAGCTTCAAGGGTTTGCGGTCGAAGTTTTAATACCTCAGCTTTGACTTATACCCACAGAAAAAAAAATTACACGCGGTCAAATCGGGGGAGCGAGGAATATCCCCCCGTAAAGAGATCAGGCGACCGAGAAAGAGCTTTTGCAAAATTTTGCGTGAACGACGGGCAATATGGGCCGTGGCTCTATCTTGTTGAAACCAGAAGGCTTCTGTGTCGTGTTCCTCGATATACTGTTCCATTTTGGGACGCAGAAGGTTCTCCAAAATCTCACAATAGCGAGCCGAAGTCACGGTAATAGTTAATCCTTCAGATTGAAAAAAATAAGGCCCAATAATGCCTATAGAGGACACAGCGTACCACACTGTTACTTTGGGGCTGTGAAGAGGTCTTTGATGCAGTTTACGAAGATTTTCAGATGTCTGATAATGAAAATTTTGTTTGTTTACTGTGCCACAAGATGAAAATGCGTTTTGTCGCTACTCCACAAAACAGCGCCGCGCCGGGGTGTATAGCAGTTACGATTGCAATGCAAGCATCTCTACGTCAAAATCTTGTAAGCTCAATTCCTGTGCAAGCATCATCTTGTTGGAGTGCAGGTGAAGGTCTGAGTGTAAGGCTTTTTAAGAAGTGCAGATCCTGTCAACCTTATATTACTGATCCATTTCCGAATGGTTTTAGGATGAGGAACACTGAGGATCCGAAAAGCCCTCTGCGTAGCCACAACGCTTTCCCCGTTTTTAAAGAACGTTTCCACAACAAAGCCCCGGTGCTCACCTGACCACGGCATGGACACTACTGAAAATGGTATTATTCTCCCGACCTAACGGCATCCACTGCGCCCCTCTACTTGGGGGGTGTACCAGGGGAGGTGAGGCACATAAGAACTATAAATATGACTGGAGGTCCCAATCCACGGAAGCACCAAATATCGCTCCCTTCACCACGTGTGGAGAGAGAACGTCATCTGCTTGTCGCTGTAGAGCTGGTCCACGCTGTTTTAACAGTTTACTTTTGACGTAGCCGATCTGGTCCGTAGAGTGGTAGATAATCCGAGGTCCAGGGTAAGGCGAGGGTCAGTGAAGAAAAGAGGCAAGTTGGAACGAGGTCGGAGCGAGTTAGAGCGAGCAGGGCTGAGAGAGGGTTCTTGTTATGACGGCTTGTTGCAGAAGACTTGGAATAATCCAAAGTTCTCATAAAAGGACCAGACCCTAGACGAACCAGGAAACTACTCGATATGGACAGAAACTCGCTGAGGGAACTGGTAGGACTACTGATGAGACTCTGCCATCTCAGGAGACACATGCAGATATTGATAGCCACATATCCAATGACAACCCTGGTGAACTTTATTAAAGGGACTGGGTTGTTATTAAAGGATTGTTGTAAAATGGGAGATAGCACAATGAACCCATGGCCTAAGTGCTCACGGGAACTAATTGTAAACCATCTCGGCCTTTAAAAAAAAAAAGACAGAGTTGTGTGGCGGTCAATCACTGCTTGCTCCTGCGTTGAAGAGGCATGTTTGTCAGTTAGATGGTATAGATCCATGAAGTATCGACGAGATGTTTGAATCCCATCTTTTGGAACATCTCTTTAGAGGCAAAGTTGTTCGTAGCAATGCAGCCAAAAACTTCTCTGTCACTCTCCGCATGTTGTTTTCCCAATACTCTAAGCAGTAACTGGGCATATCCCTTTCTTCTGTGACCCTGGAATATAAAATAACAAGTTAGCACAATGCGTACCTACTTGAGACATTGCCCCAATGTTGAGGATCGTGACCTGCACTCCAATAATTGAGCTACACTCTTAACGGCACTTTTTACTTTAGGACTAACTATATAATTATTGTAATGTCTTTGTCATTTAATGGTCTTTTTATCGGCATTAAAATTATCGTCAATACATTGGGTTTTACCGTGATATTGGGATGATGAAATACTAGACTGTAATTAACACAATTAATCGGATGATAAGTGATTACAGTAACGCCGTTCTTCACAAGCGACGCTACCGCTACCTGTCAAACAAATTTGCTAGTGTAGCACCTAGCGGCGTTTTCAAATACTAATAATAGAATGGAAAACACAGACGAGCGGCGATCGCGTCGCTTGAAGGTAGCTCCATGGAAGAACGGCGTAAGTATTCCGAGGTTGAAAGTTCTCTCAACCAAAATCAAAGATTTCATTTGATTTGGTTCAACAGTGCCTACCAGAGTCAAGGCCGTTTGGTTAGAGGCTGGATCAAAATTAATCCTTATACAAATGAATGTAGGTAGATAATACTATTGACTCTTGACTAAGAATGCGGGGATTGCCTGACATAATTTCACACATGAAAAACTATTTTCGCATTTATAAATAACTTACGATTACCCGACATGCGTTGAAATGTAATGTAAAACAACAACTGCTGGGGTCCCCCAAGGGTCTAATTTAGGACCTCTTTTATTTATAAGAGTTGTGAGATTTAGTTATTTGCTGACAATTTGACTGGCAGTCCATAATGGGGGGAATTTTCCAAACAAAATATAGTTACCTCTAGAACCTGCACGGCATGCATGTCCCCTCTGACACTGGAGAGCACCCAGCCTCGGAGATCCCCCGCCTGCCCCAGCAGCGCCAGACCTGCCCCCCATCCCACCATCTTCTGGAAGTAGATCAGGGACCCGGGGTAGCGGTTCGGCCACAGGGAGTCCATTATGGGGGTGTGTTCCAAAGTGGAGGGAGCTAACTTTACGTCGGCGGGAGGACTAGAATGAAAAACATACATTTGCAATTTTTGTTTATACTTAATATCACAATGTTTGTTCGAGATAAACACCGAAACTACTTTAATCAATTATAAAATTTAGAAAATCATTGTCTAATTTTGTCCAACTTAAAAGTTAGGATAATTTGTATCTCCAGTATTGACCTAAATATTTATTGTTGCAAATTAATTGTTTGATAAAGGACAATGATTTGAAATTAAATGTAAGTTCCATAAGTTTCTGACAGATGGCGGTGTGAGTTAATTTGCATTTTTTGGTTGGTAATGGCGTTGGTTACAATTGGTTATCTAGGTAATGGCGTTGTATTTCGATTTCACGTCAGTCTATTCCACGTCACAGCGTTGTGTTTCGTTAGCCACACCATATTGATATAAAATTGTAACATGACGACCGGATAATTTCCGGCTACGCTGATAACAAACTAAAGTTAGTAGGTTAATCAATTTTTACCGCTGAATACAAAAAACAAATTTAAGACTTGTTATTTATTATTGTTGCCGAGGGTACCAAACTTATTGTGGGGAGAGATTTTATGGAAGTTTTTAAGCTTGATCTTGGCGATCTGAGATGCCCTTAACATTGACAGATTGACTTGGTCATGTACTAAGATTGCTGAAAGATCACTATAGATACTAAGTGTGATTCCATGTTGGAAGAAGCATTTCAGAGACTGTACGAGGAGAGGCTTGGCCTGCAATGAAATTAGCAAGGGATGGCCTGGAGGTCGCCTAGTGGAAGCAACAGGTCCCCGACTCGATTAGGAAAAGATCAGGAAAATTGATGATTAAAAATTGTCCAAAAAAGCTAAGCTAGCAGTCCACAATGAAGTGCTGATACTAACCTTGATGTATGCAGAGAGTTATGGAACTGGCAGGGGAAGAATGAAAATAGAAATGTGATCCCTGAGACAGGCATATTTGTGGAAGAATAATGTATGGATGTGCTAAAAATGTGGAGATCCGGAAAGAATGCAAGATTGAAGTAAGCGTAATGGATAAGATTAAGAAAGCGAAGCTTGGATGGATTTGGCATGTAGAATGGATTCACAAAGATAGAAGTGACTTGAATGTGAATGGTAGAAGAAGTCAGAGACGCCCGAGGAAAGACACGGCACGATCAAGTGATGAAGTGAGTCACGTCAAGAATCATAATGAGAAAATTATAAAAACACAAGAGTATTTTTGAGACAATGTATGAATTTGAATGAAGTAAGGAGTGTGTGCCATGACATTAAAAATAACTTACGTGGTATCAAATGCTAAAGCCTTTTCTTTCTCAATAAAGGCAATGTAGGTTTGATCAGCTCTGTACTTTAGGCCCTTTGCGTTGAAGATGTCGTAAACAGCTTGCTCCAGGTTGGGCATCACGCAGCAAAATGCAATGTGCTTCTTCCAGTCTATCCTCTTGGACTCGTTCAGCGCTTCCACCAACTTTTCTTTCTCGTTTCCCAGTAAGTAGATTCCGATTATGGTGGCAAGGTCACTCTAAAAATTGAAAATAATTGTGTTAAATAAATTTTCAACACGAGTCAAAGGAGTAATCCATTATTATGTGACAAATGATACTGTGTACAAAGGAGATATATAGATAATGAGGTAATGAGAGAAAGTTTGCAATCCATTTGTTAAGATTCGAGGGCTTTTTAAGGTATTTTAGGAATCCAGATCAGAGGTACGTTTTTAGATTTTCACGGCCAAAAGCATTTTCGTTGTTTGTTTTTGGGGTGTTATGCCGTGTTGTGCTACCTCCTTCTTTAGCCGACGTTTCGGACAGCGTTGCAGTGTCCATCATCAGGGCAGATCCGGCAGATCCGTCGAGATACGGCAGATACGCTGTCTGAAACGTCGGCTAAAGAAGGAGGTAGCACAACACGGCATAACACCCCAAAAACAAACAACGAAAACAGATCAGAGGTGGTTAAATAGTATAGTTGGGAGCACTGGCAGTTTGTCCAGGGTCAGCAGTTGTGTACCTACTATTAAAGTTTGGCTACTACACAAAAAGAGAATGCATCACCAAGTTAATGCTAATCTCTTCCTAATCGATAATTTCTCATCCTTTATTTGCACATGTTTTATTTCCAATTATAGAGATTTATTCTTTCTTCTTATTGATTTATTATTCTTGATTAATACAACTTGTATTTTCATGTTTATTTTCTGACTATTTTCCTGTTTTTATCTTATTTAATGTTCTAATTATTACCCGTCTCAGAACAGACAACGTCTAGTGAGGCGGGTAACTTACTTGTTATAAAATATTATATTACCTCAATAAACACCCAGGTTGCCGGCAATGAAATTGAATTGAATTGAAAGTATCTGAGGGTACGCACATAGAAAATGTGACGTCATCATTCTTGTGCCTACTAGCGTCGAGCTCTTATCGGTACATTTTACGAAATAACACGGCAGAAATGGTAACTTGTGCTATTAAAACATGTAAAAATAGAAGTGAAAAAGAGTATAAACCCAATTGTCGTATTACTTTCCATATGCAGGCATTATTTGTCATTATTTTAAGCTTATTCACATCATATAATATGATCAGTTTTAGACATGAAGCGGAAGCAACCGAAATTCCCGGTCCCGTCGTGTGCACGTTGCAGTTTACTGTGATAAGTAAATTATGAAACATTTGTAAAAGTGTCTTAACTAAACACGGTAACAAAATATTCGACTCTCAAAACAAGCGAACCTTTCTTCATTTTACATGGATTACACAAGTTTGTTCAAACCGGGCGAACAATTCGCGCTCCCATGTAAAAAGGTCTATTCATTCAAAAGCAGATTTTACTTTTAAGAGCTAAATGGTGATATTATAATGCGTGATGCCTATATACTGTCGTATTGAAGGATTAACGAATCACATATCGTTACCGTCAACTCATCCCCCTCCGCCCCGCTACAGATGGTTATTACCCCTCTCCCTGATTCTCAAGTCTATGAATAATATGTCTGTGCTTACAGCAGAACTTGTGGCACTTTCTTCTGTCGAACTGTTTCATATATTGCATTGCATTTATAGTGGAATATTTGTATTGTATTGTAGAGGTACTTTTCTTTAGCGGCGGCGGACTTACACCGGCAGAAAGCGAAAGAGCGGAATATTGAAGCGGAGATGTTTAATGTGTGAGGATCAATAATTTGTGACTGATAACGAATCCAGTTCAAGCTCTGCTGGATGGTATTTAAGTCCCATAATGGAATGGCTCCTGCTTACTTATCGGAAATGTGTATTCCAGAAAACTCCAATTCCCGACAGTCAATTCTTAGGTCAGCGGCATCATCAATCGGAAGGTTGAAGGAGCCAAAGCGTACACCAAATATTAAGTTCGGTGAGCGTGCTTTCGGAGTGTCGGGACCTAAAGCCTGGAATGGACTGCCACACGACTTAAGAATGATCACAGACTCGGCGAAATTTAGAGCTAAACTTAAAACTCACCTTTTTAGACAGTCATATCCATAAAGCAAAAAACCAAAACCTTTACCTTCACCTTCTCAGCCTGCGACATAATAAATAACTAATTGCATAAAAATGTTAACAAATTCTTAATGGTGAGTTATTTGTACATCTAATTTTATTCAAATTCTACAGTCCTAATGAGTCCTAAATTCTCAAGTCTTTCGAAATAACTTCATTTTATTAACTCAATTTTTGGCAGTAATCTTCTTAAATTATGCAATGTCCAATGTTTTGATATAGTGTCCTCTGCGTGCAAAGTCGTATTTTCTCCAAGCATAAACTTTCTAATAAAAGTGTGTTTATCGGAAGTGACCTGCCAGGTAAGTATGTTCTCTATATCTATTTGTAAATAATAGAGTTTTAATTTTCAATGTACTATCGTTACTTAAATTAGTTAATGCCCAAGAAATACAAAAAAAATTGTAAATAATAGTTCTAGGTAGAGCCTAAGAAGTCATAATAAAACGTACAGCGCCCTTGAGGTGATTTCTCACAAAAACGGCGCTCTACAAATTATTATTATTATGGGTAATGAAAAACGGCAGGTCTACACAGGTAGGTAAGAAGGAGGAGGTAGGAAGGAAACATGTAACAATACTAACTAACAAGTACAGCAGTTTATGATATATAGATGTAGGTGTGTAAATAAGTGTAGGTGTGTATTGTGTAAAAGCCCAACCAACTGGCTTCGATGGAGCCCCCTGCCTGAGCTGGTCACTTCCATTGAAGGAGACTAGATTGTCATTTCTATCCCGTTTAGTTGTAAACAGACATGATCATGAAACAGGGTCTTTAAAACATTACATTCGATGAGGTTATTCTTTCCCCTAGAGGAAATTCCCTTGTATCGGATGTACCAGTGCTTGTTGTTTTAATTTTTTTATAGATTTCATTATGAATTTTAAAAAAATTACTTTTACCTGATTCCAAAGGCAAACAACTCCATCATCAGTGTTGCCAAAGGGGGCGCAAACTGAAACAGGGAAGTCTGGTATTTTGGTCTTGTTAAGGTAAGAGCTCCTTAGGGCATTAGAGCCTGTTACTCCATAGGGAAAGTTCTCCCGGAATTTCTCCCTCAGGGTGGACCATTCCTCTATGGGAATATCTACCAGACTGTCTTCAAATGTGGTGTTTACCATGTTGGGATCAGATCTGCACACTGAAAATTATAAACACAAGTTTTGTAAAACAATACACGTTTTTTACATCACACAGAATAAATACCATGTAATAAAAAGCGACCCTCGGATTGGCAGTCGAGAGAAGGACGCCATTTGAGTGGAATGATTTTTAAAAACGAACATCCGCATTATTCGTATGTGAGATAATAAATAAATAACTTTAAATGTTTTAATTTTTTTTTAAAAGTATATATAAAATCTGCCAGGGGACACCCTGAACCGCTTTATTAAAAAAAATAATTTTAAAAATTTGCCATATTTTGGCCACAAAGCAATCCTTCTTCTTCTTCTTCCTTCCAACTCATTGCCTAGGTAGGCTGTTGGGGTCGGCTCTCCTCGTTCTCAGGTTGTAGCTTCTTCGGTTCTGGGTATCGCTCTCTTCCAGGCCGTTTCTACTTAGGATATTTTTTTTTTTTTTTCAAGGCAATTTTTTCAGCAATCCGTGTGGTTGTGAAAATAATGCCATATTGTGGCAAAAAGCACTCGAGTGGTTAAAGGAATGAGGTAAAAAAGGAGATAACACAATGGGCCTTGGCCTAAGGCTGGAATCAGACGGTTCACTCGAGTGAAGGTTTACTCTATGGTTACTCGAGCGAATGTTCCCATCTTCGTTTCACTTTTGTTTCATTTCTTGTTCAGACGTGTCATTCCGAGTGAAATAGGTGGAATGAAATACAGAAATGAACGATTAGTGAACCGTCTGATTCCAGCCTAAGTGCTCACGGAAACTATCCATAAACCGTCTCTGCGCTATAATAAAAAATAAACAAGAAAATTTCAAAGGTCGAATCAATGTTTACATTTTAGTTGCAATTCTTTACTTTGTTAGAACTATTTTAAAGTAGCATAAATAACTTTTCTTATCTTTTAGAGATAAAACATCTAATTATCTACCTATGATATTACGTAATCGTACAATTCTTATCGTGACTAACTAACTAGGGTACGCAGAGTCTAGTTAGTATACATTCCGTGCTTCATTCACATTCAAGCGTTGTCTCATACAGTATACTCTTCTGTTATTCCGACTCTTGGACATGACCGATTCAAGTATTTGATTCACTTGGTCGTCCCCGATTTCTTCTATCATTCACCTTTGCATTTTCTCATTCATCCGCGTCACATGTCTAAATCATTCAAGGAGGAGTGTTTTACAGAATTTGAACAATTTTTCAATTTTTTAAATAAGTTCTGTTAAAATTCTATTCAAGTTCTGTTATTATTTCAGTTCTGTGCAACAACTGGCCTGTAATGATATAACAGAACTTGAATAGTACTTTCACAGAACATGAAAATTTACTTCAAAATTTCATTGTTAAAATTTTGTGAAACAGCTGGCTAAATGTGTGCCTTCCTTAATTATTGTGTTAACTACGCTATATCAGAATTGCATTTTTAAGAGGGAGCCAC
Source organism: Limnephilus auricula (assembly GCA_951813805.1). Classification (NCBI taxonomy): domain Eukaryota; kingdom Metazoa; phylum Arthropoda; class Insecta; order Trichoptera; family Limnephilidae; genus Limnephilus; species Limnephilus auricula. The sequence goes on from OX638415.1 coordinate 10,604,970, forward strand.
AAGCCAAAAACATGTATATTCTCAATGTGCCACAGATATTGATAATAGGCATAAAAATCAGTTGGCAAACGGACTCTAGAAATGCTTGATTTCAAGCGCACGTCTATATATGATAAAGTGAATCCATTTACTAAAAGGGTTTTTTGAAATTGTAGGTTTACATACATGGAATGGGTAATTTTTATAGTAATAAAAAAGGTTGTTTCACAGAATTTGAACAATTTGTCAAATTTGAAAGTACAGATTCAGTTGAATTCAATTTCTGTTGTTATTTCATCATGGGTCGGTTATTTCACAGTACTTGAATAGGATATTCACTGAACTATTACACATATTAAACGCATCAATGTCTATGCATAATCTACTTAAAATAAGTTTTTAAGATAATTAGTATTACTCTTAGCATTTTCTTTATCATACAAGGGGCATTTCACCATCCTCTGGATAGCTTATCCATAGAACAATGTATATTATCGATTTGTGTTATTATTTATTTATAAAGTCCTAGTTTTATATTCGGTACTTGAACCTATGAATAGGGACTATTTCATCCTTCCTCTATCATCCGCCTCATTGCTATTGCTAATTATTTAACACATTTAAATTGAATTTGATGTACCTACCTAACACAAAATGAACAATCACTGGTTGGGAATGTGGGCTGATATTGCGTCGGAACAACTGTAAGTTACTGAATCTGATAAAATATCATTTGTTACAGGCTCTGAAATATACATACCTGCTAGTGATGTAACGAATATTCACGTTTGCGAATATTAGCATATTTTTGCATATTTATAATTGCATCCGCATTTGCAAAGTTCGAGTGAATGTTTTGCAAATATGATCATCAGAAAAAACTTATTATTAGGTTATTAAAAAATCCATTCATTTCTTATTTTTTAATTTTTAGAAAAAGTAATTTAACCTCATAATCACATTATCAGTCTTCACTTTACTTTATCTTTTATTTATTTATTTACCATCTACTTCTACATTGGGTAATTTAATTAAAAATAATATATAGGTAGTATATTTGCGGCACGTTCCAGAGTGGAAGATACTCTAAGTGAAGGTAAATAAATAACAAAAATAAATACTCTCCCCGGTGTAAGACCAGTATTCAGAATTGAAACGTTATGGCTTTAACAGTGTTTGGGGCCAGATCTGAAAGGCCATGTACTTCCCCACCTTCCTCTTCCTCATCTCCTTCCCCTCCCCACTGCCTTCAGCCTCATGACATACCCCTATTGGGGATGCCATAGTCTCTCTGGATCCAGACGGGAGCAGTTGGGACTCTTGTGCGGTATACATATTAAAAAAAAAATCTCATCAAATTAATATAGATCTACATATGGCACCAGGCTTAACCTAATTAAATCATTATCACTCTTCATTTGAAATAAGGTTAAAATAAAGTAAAAATCAGTACTTACTTAGAAATTAATAAAAATTCATCAAAATATAACTTCAGGAAGGGAAACAATGAGAACGTCGAAAGGATATATTATCTGTTAATTTGATAACTCTTTTTAAAAATATAAATGTTAATAGCATAGTTCACTTATATAATGACAAACGGTGGGAAATAATTGACAAATAAAATAAAAAATGTTATAAAAATCTATACCCTTTCTGGTTTTCTTCTTAAGAAAAATATAAATTTAGACAAGTAAAAAAAACAACATAGTAACGCATCAGATTTTTTACAGAGGCGTTTACAAACACTAATAATAGTATGGAAGATACAGTGTGTCGCTTGAAAGTAGCTCCGTGGAAGAACGGCGTAAAAATCTACGAGATAATTTAAATATCAATAATTAGAATAATTTTCAAATAGTTTATTTATTTATTTTTTATAAGGATATACACAGTACATTATGTAACAAGTTATAAGTTATATTATATTAAATTACATAGTTATAGTACCTATTATATAATATGTCCTCAGAATGTCATTAGGTAATTTCGCCTGGGGTTTGAAAGGATTTTAACATTTAATTAATGAATGGATATAATAATAAAAAGGAAAAATGTGGGTGAAGACAAGGAAACATTTCAAAATCAGGAATTATATGCTCTCTAATTGTTAATTGTAAATTGACTGATAAATAATAAAAACTGGTAATTAATTTAAAAATAATTTATAATAATTAATAATAATTTATTTAGTTTTATATGTTAGCAAGGAATCATTAAAAATGTCTACGTTTATAAGTTTTTATAATTATAAAAATAATAATTTTAGTGGTGTGTTTCTGTGTCTATATTTAACTCGGGTTCAATGTACTCTAGATCTTGGATTTGCTTTGATTTTAAAAATTGAAACTGTTTGTGGGAATGATTCAGGCAAGCAGTATAAAGAATGTACCAAAATGAATCAACGAATCAACAAATTTATGTCCAAAATGAGTATTTCTTTTGTTAAAAAGTTTAAAAGATGTCATAATTTTTCAAGTTTACTAACGCTGTTTATTCGAAAGGATCTTTTGCGTAATGATGCTGAGACAAATATTTTTTTTATTAATGCTTTCAGCTAAACAAATCCTAAAATATTAGTACCTATATCCCGTGATTTTTCAATGGATATTATAATTAGTAGGATTTGTAAAGCTGATTCAAATTCGTTTAAAAAAAAAATTGTTAAGGCGAGAAGTTCTGCGTTCGAGTCCCAGTTGCGAACTTTATCTTTTATTTTTCTGTGTCTTGTTCCTTTTCAAATTTTCGTTTAGATTATTAGTGTTATCTTCTTCTTCAATATAGCATTATAGCAAAATCTGGAAAACCGCACACCATCGGAGAACAGTTAATTTTACCTGCTGTTGAAGAGATTTTAAAAACTGTGCTGCACAACCCTCCATTTGACATTCTCAAAAGAATTCCTTGTTGAAGTTTGATGGAGATGAATTTTCAATTTAAATTTTTTTTCCTTACAAAAATCTATAGATGATTAGATCAGGTAGAATGGATGAAAAGAGAAATTTATTGTATCGGACAGCAGATGGATATACCGTTATTTGTACAATGACTCATCTTGATAAGATGCTTATTACCGTACACGTGTTGTATTGCCTTTGCAAGGAATTGCTTGCGCGAAAAACCATGGGACTTTGTAATTAATGTTTGACGCCGTATTTGTTTGCGGATGTATTTATTTCATCTAGGCACCCATGCATTTCTTTCAGAGATAAGAATAACTAAACCTATTAACACGTGTAGACATTGTATACTTCAGGCCATTGACATTGGCCCAATTAGTAATTTTTTTGTGAAATCTGTGTTTCATTTACAAATCCTTACCCGAGGTACCCTCAAGAGGAAGATGGCAATTTACAGTCAATGTCACTGGTGGGAGCGTCCTGTAGATGAATGTTAGGACAATATATGAAGTCGGTGCGCCCAAGGAAGACATGGTACTACTGGTACAACTGGGTAACCTCCTTTATGAACTTGAGGGATACCCCAATGCAAAACAATGAGCTGGCACGAGAAAGTGAATCAAATATTATTTGATTTAATTAGTGAATCAAAAGTTAGAATACCTAATAGAAGATTATGGAAGAGTCGATGTATGAATGTAAGTGTGCCAAGACAGAGTTGTGTTGTGGTCAACCCTCTCTGCCTGCACCTGCGGTCAAGGCATGATTGTTAGTTAGAAGGTATAGAGCCATGACGTAATGACAATATTTTGGAATCCCATCTTCTGGAACATCTCTTTAGAGGAAGAATTCTTAGTAACGATGCAGCCAAAAACTTCTCTGTCACTCTCCGCATGTTGTTTTCCCAATACTCTAAGCAGTAACTGGGCATACCCCTTTCTTCTGTGACCCTGGAATATAAAATAACAAGTTAGCATAATGCGTACTTACTTGAGTCTTTGCCCCGATGTTGAAGATCATAACCTGCACTCCAATAATTGTACTCCATTCTTCAGCGCACTTTTTAGTCCATGACTAACTAATTATTGTAATGTGTTTGCCAATGGTCTTTTACATTGGGGTTTTACTGTGATATTGGGATGATGAAATACTAGTCAACAAATTGTAATTAACACAATTAATCGGATGACAAGAGATAATGTTACTAAACAAACTTGAAAACTTTAGCTTTCATCCAGACTTTCTTTCGATCTTCCATGAACAGAAAACAATGCATAGTTTATGGACAATTCGCTTCAAAACCCCACTTCACAAATTCTGGGGTCCCCCAAGGTTCTAATTTAGGACCTCTATTATTTTCTATGTTTATAAATGACAGTTTTATTTATAAGATTTGTAAGACTTTTTTATTTGCCAACAATATTAAACTATATATACCAGTATAACAACAAAAGATGATTTAATTAGTTTACAAATCGATATCAACGTATTGGTAGAGTGAAGTAATTGAAATTGAACAATGGAAAGTTTACAATTATGTGTTTTACAAGGGCAAAGCGAATACTGCATTTTATAATTGAAAAATAAAGCTAGTGTTGTCTTACTTTCATGCTATCCCTGTCATAAAAGGGCCCAGGGATTCCATGATGGGGGCATTTTCCAAAAAAATACAGTTACCTCTAGAACCTGCACAGCATGCAGGTCTCCCCTGACGCTGGAGAGCACCCAGCCTCGGAGATCGCCCGCCTGCCCCAGCAGCGCCAGACCTGTTCCCCATTCTACCATCTTCTGGAAGTAGTCCAGGGAGCCGGGGTAGCGGTGCGGCCACACGGAGTCCATAATGGGGGTGTGTTCCAGAGTGGAGGGGGCTAACTTCACGTCGGCGGGAGGACTAGAATGTAAAACATGTGTCTAAAACAAATAACACCATCGTTGGAAAGCCGAAAATATCTTGTATATTCTTGAATATTCCGGTGGCGTTTGAAAATGTTCTAAATACTTTTGGATTCATAAATTGGACGGTATTATACAGAGGAACCGACGCCCAACTTGCTAAAATATGAGTTAGTGGTACGATGTGGTTCCCAAGTCAATTTGTTAGGAAAAAATCAAACCTTCTCTATTCTATGATTTATTTCGTATTTCATATAATCTATGAATTAGGTCAGTGAGAAGAAGCTTTTCTATGGAATAGAAACCCAAAGTTGAATTGACTTCCAAAAAAGCGAAGCTAGCAGTCCACAATGAATTACTGATACTAACCCTGATTTATGGCAGTGAATCATGGAACTGACAGAGGAGAATTGCAGAAAGAAGTAGAAATGAAATACATGAGACTGGCGTAGGTATGGTAAAATCATGTATAGCGGTGCTAAAAATGTAGAGTTCTGGGAAGAAAGCGAGGTTGAAGTAAGCGTAATGGAAATGATTAAAAAAGCGAGGCTTAGATGGATTGGGCTAATATAATGAATGCACAAAGAAAGGAGTGACTTGAATGTGCATGGTAGAAGTCAGAGACGCCTGAGGAAAGACACAACACAATCAAGTGAATGTCAAGAGTCAGAATGAAAAAAATTATAATAACAGAAAAAGGGCTTATAAGACAATTTACGAATTTGAATGAAGCAGGGGGTGTGTGTCATGACAAAGTTATTTGATGGTCCATTTATTTTCCTATCCCAGGCAGAGAAAGGGTTATAATGAGATGTTTAATTAAAAATTACTTACGTGGTATCAAATGCTAAAGCCTTTTCCTTCTCGATAAAAGCAATGTGTGTATGTTCAGTTCCGTACTTGATGCCCTTTGCGTTGAAGATGTCGTAAACGGCTTGCACCAGGTTGGGCATCACACAGCAAAAACAGATGCGCTTCTCCCAGTCTATCCTCTTGGACTTGCTCAGTGCTTCCACCAACTTTTCTTTCTCGTCTCCCAGTAAGTAGATTCCGATTTCGGTGGCTAGGTCAGTCTAAAAATTGAAAATAATTGTGTTGTTACTGCCATACAGTCTGTGGGAATGAATTTCCCTGAGGGCTTATGTCATCTTAGAATATTCTGTGAAGAGAGTTAGTTGAGTCTTTTATAAGAACGGAAACAAAGAGGCCGGCAAATCATTCCATAGTAGAGTTGTTGAACACAACGAGTCATAGAAGTATACATTGTTATGTGACAAATGATATCGTGTACAAATGTTGAATGTGTTTGGTGTTTTTCCCAACTGTGCACCGGTGCCGAAGGGATTAATGACATTAGTTCCTCGGATCATCTTCTATTGAAATACCGGTTCCCAATTGATGTCAGTGCTCCAAAAGTTGCAATCTATTTATTATATATAGGTGAATTTATCAAATAGATTATTTGACCTTTTCTGCATTCGAGGGCTTTTTCAGGTATTTTAGGGCTCCAGATCAGAGGTGTCTGTTAACCCTTAAGGCCTCGACCGTATTTTGTCAGCGGGTCAAAATATTTCCGCTTTACAAAAAAATACAAATAATCGGAGTATTTCTGAATGTATCTGATAACTAAAAACTGTTTTTGAAAGGTGATAAAATGCGCTTTCAAATTTTATTATTTGAAATAACTACTCGAGCGCTTTTTTCCACATTATGGTACTGAATGTTAAATTAAACTTTATACAACACACTGATGAAATCATTAACAAAGCCAACAAAATGCTAGGATTTATCATTTGAATAACGAAACCTTTCCGCAACCTTAAGACTCTATATTCCCTTTACACAGCGTTCATCCGTCCCCACTTAGAACACTGCACACCGATTTGGACTCCTTTTTACCAAGCTCACATTGAAAGAATTCAAAAAAAGTTTTTTAAACACATAAATTATAAAAAAAAAATAAACTTCTCAAATTACACCGAATCTATTAATTACCATAACTTCGACTCCCTTCATACACGTCGTCTAATTTTTGACGAAATCTTATTATTTAAAATTCTTAATAATGGCCTGGACTCGCCAGAACTAACCAACTTAATAAATATTCATATTCCGACAAGATCAACACGGCAATCCCATTTATTTCATTTGCCTACACATAGAACTAACTTTAGAAAAAATTCACCAATTCCCCGTATATGTGCACAATATAACACAAAATTTCAAAATATTGACATATTTAACAATACACTTCACAAATATCGATTAGAAGTAACACGTACGATCGAAAATTAATACAAGAGTGTGGAATGTATTCGGAGCATCTCCTATCCTCATCCTATATTCCTCTTCTTCTCCTTCTCACCCAAAACTAATTGTATGTAATAAAACTCCATCTCCATTCAACTTTAACATAGGAGACTTTTTTGGCTTGACTTTATTTAACAATGTATATATTTATCTTTATATTTTATGTATAAGCTGTTTGTCTCTTACCAATAAATAAATAAATTTCCAAAACCTCGGTTTGCTTTGTTGCCAAAATGTGGCAAATTTTCAATTCTTTTATTTATTAAAATGACTATAATATAATATATTGTACATTCAAAATATAACAAAATAAATATTCTCTAGATTCTTTAAAATGCTTTAAGGTTAAAGATTTAATTATATTTTTTTTATAAATCCTACAAATATGTGATAATAGACAAAAGATAAGGGAATTCATTGGCTACATAGAACTATAATCCATATTCAAAATCGGAGGTATGATTTTTTTAATGTGGGCGGAAAAGTTTCCTTTAGCAATCCGAGAAAAAATATTTTAAATGCTCCAGTGTACATATAATTTTTGAAATATAAAAATTTCGACTGCAAACATAATAAGGTTTTAAAAATGGCTCACCTTATGTATTTTCTAAATAAAACTACTGATAATGAAAAAAATAAATATATATATATATATATATATAACGTTATTGTCATCTCATTTTTTTGTCGTTCCATGTAAAAATAATTAACAAAAAATGCCTGAGCTGGTCACTTCCGTTAAAGGAGACTAAACTGTCATTTCAATCCCTTTTAATTGTAATCAGATATGATTGGATCATTACAACGTTAAATTCGATGAGGTTATTCTTACCTCTAGAAGAAATTCTCTCAGCTTAATAAAACAATTGTACAAGGGTCTGCGTTTAAAATGTTTTACAGATATTGTTATGAATTTTTTTTAAATTACTCTTACCTGATTCCAAAGGCAGACAAATCCATCCTCAGTGTTGCCAAAGGGGGCGCAAACTGAAACTGGGAAGTCTGGTATTTTGGTCTTGTTAAGGTAAGAGCTCCTTAGGGCATTAGAGCCTGTTACTCCGTAGGGAAAGTTCTCCCGGAATTTCTCCCTCAGGGTGGACCATTCCTCTATGGGAATATCCACCAGACTGTCTTCAAATGTGGTGTTTACCATGTTGGGATCAGATCTGCACACTGAAAATTATAAACACAAGATTAGTAAATCAATACACTACTTAATTCTATTTTTATATGTTGGATAGGTTTCACAGAAGAAAAATCGTGGAAAAAAGACCATGTAAAAACAGAATTGATGGTAAATCGTATTTATTATAGTAACTAGTGGACACTTAACACATCACTAAATTCTTGACACATCAGATCTAATATTAAATTTCACAAGTATATTAATTTAAATTTTTCAAAATATTATATTATAGGAAGGTGAATACTAAGTGTAATACATACTGTATTATATACCTAGGTACTACATACTGTATTGTAATCTCACTACCCGGAGAATATAATATAAAATTTCTCAAACAAAAATTTTCATGGTCAAATCATGCCAATCAGGTGTGCTAGCATGGTCGATCGATATGAAGTTACCGACCGACTGTCGGTAACTTCTCATCGTTCCCTAGGACAAATGCAGATCGCAAACGAATATGTGACAGTTCACAATGACTAAGTGTCCTTAATATATTCGATATCAACTGTCGTTTGTACGTTAGCGATCTGCAGTTGTCCTAGGGAACGATGAGTAGGTAGTTACCGATAGTTATCCTACCGATCGTTATAGAGTAAGCGTGCTAGGGCCTCTGATGTCTAAACACAAAATAAATTTAAATGTCTATAGATATACAATTTATAATTCAGCATAATAAAAATAATACTTTATTTGCTAGATTATCATTGAAGTTAATTTGAACGCGAGCGTTTCCTGCGCGAAACTATGCAACTTTTGTTACGTGGGGATTTATCGGATTATCCCCACGGTATTTGAAATTCACATACTAGTGCGCATGCGCGGGTCTCGGATTCCGTACGATCGCGAACGAAACGCAAGGAATGAACGAAAATGCTCAAAGGGACAATACGGATTATCCCCCAAGTGTGCAGTAAGTTTTGCGCACTAAGAAAGGCACTATTATGGTTCGTTCGCGGCTGTCAGCTGGAGATTTCATTAATTTCGGTGAGACTGTTATTTCTTTTAGTAAGTATCGGAAATAAGTGGTGGGTACTGTCCCCACTGTCCCCCTGTGATAAACCGCCACTGTGAATACTCTATAGCTTCTCTGAATTCTTGACACAATCAGTTTCAATTTTCAAAATGACACTTAAATACTAAACAAGTCCGTGTTCAGAACCAGAGAATCAATCGCAGACAGACCCACAACCGAAATTATTATATTTGATGGTTTTGTAAAATTTTATTCAAGGAGATATTATATATTTTAATCTAACTATGTATAACATCCATAACTGTTTTCACTACGCTATCTTCAGCATTGTATTCATTCCGGATCTCATGGTCAAATTATGGTTTTACCACACATTTATTTTCATCATACAGTTTCATGCCGCACTGCCATACCTCTGGGTCAGTGTCAGCACTCCATTGTAGAGAATTTTTCATTAGCGACTACCGTCATTAACCCCTCAGGCCTCGACCGTATTTTATCAGACGGTCAAAATATTTCCTTTTTGCAATAAAATCCAAATAAATGGAATATTTCTGAATTTATCCAAAAACTAAAAACTGCTTTAGAAAGGTGAAGAAATAATACGCTTTCAAATTTTTTGATGCAAAATAAACATAATTTTTGAAATATAAAATTTTTGCATGCAAAGTAAAAAAAAGCTCACCTAATGTGTTTTCTTCAACAAAAATTAATGATGACGAAAAAAAATAAAAACAATTACATAATTTATTACGCAAATTTATTATTAAAGTTATCGTCAACTCAATTTTTTGTTGTTTCACGTGAAAAATAATTTATAAAAAATTCTCAGTTTCATAATTTTTTCTGAAATTACGGTCGGAAACTTTGAATTTATAAAGATGTACATTAGAAATATTTTGAAGTAAATTTTTAGATTTGAATATAAAGCTTGGTATTTTCTCTTTCTAACACCGTTTAGGTCATATGATTTCTAACAATGATAGTAAGAGAGTCATGACGATTTCTATGAAACCTATACGTGTTGTTCCGAAAACTGAACAAGCAGACCTGAGGCCCTAGCACACTCGATCGATAGGATAATTATCGGTAACTTCTCATCGTTCCCTAGGACAACTACTGCACATTGCTAACGTACAAACAATAGTTGATGTAGAATATGTTAAATGTAGACCTCCAGCGCCCACAAGGGGGCGTTATCGCCCACGTTGAGAAAGACTGCATTACACAATCATTACTTTCACACTTCAGATTCCATACAGAGAAGAAATAATATTTTGCGAATGTGAATGGTAGAAGAAGTCGAGGACGCCCGAGGAAGACATGGCACGATCAAGTGAATCAGATACTTGAGTCGGGTCATGTCGAGAGTCAGAATAATAGAAGAGCATGTATGATAAGATGTATGAATGTGAATGAGGAGGGGAGTGTATGCCAAGACCGAGTTGTTTGGCGGTCCGTCCTCTCTGCCTCTGCGGGGAAACGGCGTGATGGTTAGTTAGTTAGTTATAATATTTTGCGACGGTTCTAATGGCAACACCTTGAATATAACAGCCTCTGTGGTCGAGGGATAAGGTTAGGTTAGGACTAGCGAACGTAACGTAAGGTAATGTAAGGTAATATAATGTAATTCTATGCAATGCAATGCAATGTAATGTAATGCAATGCAATGCAATGTAATGTAATGTAATGTATTATTATATTAGTCATTGTGGACTGTCACTTATTCGTTGGCGATCTGTAACATGCTAGGGAACCATGAGAAGTTACCGATAGTTATCGTATCGATCGTTATCGGTCGAGTGTGCTAGGGCCTCTGACAGGTTAATGGAGTTACAAATACACAACATGCAAAATTTCATATAATTTTAGAAATAATTAAGACTGAATTTAAACAAGATAATTTCAAAGGACACATTAATCATTGTAAACATTTTAGTTGTAAAGTTAATTCTCATTTATTTACATCTCGCTGGAATATTATTTACTCTGTTAAAACCATTTTAAACAAGCAGAATTAACTTTTCTTATCATTAGATAAAATCAAAACATCTAATTATCTACATACGTGATATTTCATAATCTTACAAAACTTTCAACAGAGTTTATTTAAAGTAAGTTATCCACTGGAGTTACAGAGCAATTTAAATCTTTTTTCTCGGATTGCTAAAGGAAATTTTTCCACCCACATCAAAAAAATCATACCTCCGAATTTGAATATGGAGACATACAAACTGATTATAGTTCTATATAGCCAATGAATTCACATATCTTTTGACTATTATCACATGTTTGTAGGATTTATAAAAAAATATTACTAAATCTTTAACCTTAAAACGTTTTAAAGAATCTAGAGAATATTTATTTTGTTATATTTTTAATGTAAAATATATTTTATAGTTGTTTTTAAAAAAAAAAATTGCCACATTTTGGCAACAAATCAAACTGTAGTTGGAAATACATAGTGCCATATTGTGGCAAAAAGCGCTTGAGTGGTTATAATGTGACTTTGTGTAACGCGAAGTTCAATCATGTAACTAATTTACTATCACGCAGTTTCTCCGAAGGGTACGCAGAGTCTTGGCACACATTCCTTGCTCCATATACATTCAAGCTTCGTCTCATACAATATACTTTTCTGTTATTCAGACTCTTAATGTGGCCCGACTCGAGTATTTGATTCACATGGTCGTGCCGGCTTCCTTTTTTTTAGCGTAAATACCGCCCAAGAGTCCCAACTGATGCCATAGTCTCCTGGAGCCAGTGAGACTGGCATCTCCAATTGGGGTAAGTTGTCAGGTTGAAGGTGGTAGGGAGGGGAAGAGAAAGGTAGGGAAGTACCTGGATATTCAGATCTGGTCACCAAACACTGCTAAAGCCATTTCAAGCATTGTTTAAATTCTGAATAGTAGTCTTAAACCATTGCGATACTGAGAGTATCTTCCACTCTGGAATGTGCCGCAAATATACTGTATATTATTTTTAAATTAATAGGGAAGTAACACATATTAATTAAATCAAATTTAGTTATTAAATTAATTCGGATTGCTAATCGAGAGCCTTACCCTTCGACCACGGAGGTCATCAGACTTGAATAAAAACAGAACTATAACAGGACATTCACAGAACGTGAATATCAACCCCTCAGTCCTCGGGCCTATTTTGACGGAAAGTCAAAATATTTCCGCTTCGCAATAAAATCCAAATAAATGGAATATTGGAGACGAAATACACTCTCAAATTTAAGTCTGACCGACTTTTAATACCGATGACAATTTAGGTAAATTTCTAAGTAATTCAAAAGATGTAGATGACAAGTAAGATTAAGAAAGGGACGCTTAGATGGTTTGGGCATGTTGAGTGAATAAATGAAGAAAGGAGTGTAAAGAGAATTTATGACGCGAATGTGAATGGTAGAAGAAGCCGAGGAAGCCCAAGGAAGACGTGGCACGATCAAGTGAATCAGATACTTGAGTCGGTCCATGTCAAGACCGTATATTTTTTGGCGGTCCGTACTCTCTGCCTACACCTGCGGAGAAAGGGTGCGATGGTTAGTTAGTTAGTTAGATGACAAACTGAGTCATTTGGAAGTGTACAAACTAGACTGTAATAATTGTTCAGCATTTTATATCGGCAAGACAACGCGTAACGTCAATATCAGGATAAGTACACCTTCGCTGTCTAAATAATAACGGTTTTTCAGAATTCGCTAATCACCAGATTGATAAGGATCATACTTTTTGTCAAAGCACCGGTGCTAAAATACTTCATAAAAGTGGGCATGGTAACCATCTAAATAATTTGGAAGCACTAGAAATTAAAAAAGCAGTAAAAACCAATTGTCCTGTACTTAATAATCAATTAGAGGTATCTAGTAGCCCAATATTAGGTCTGTTTTCATTACAGTATTAAAAATTTCCCTTTGACTCTTTCGATAACCCATTAGTTGTATCCATCGATATTTCGATAACCAATCTGTCGGTTTTTTCCATTTCATTTGTATTAATGTAAATGTATCCTCACTGTTTGTTATAATTTTATAATGTTGTCTCCCTCTGTATTTATATACAAGTACACACTTTGTATTTATTGTTTAGTATTAATTTGTACCGTGATGATTCTTGAGCAAAGCGAAACCGGTCGGTAAAATAAATTAATAAAAATTCGTGGTTTTAAGACCCTGTTCAGAAGGAGCGAATCGTTACGCGCGTAAGTTTGCATCCAGAAGGAGCGCGAAATGCGCGAGCATTTTGGGATTCAGTCCTGGAAATTGGACTTGGATGAAGTGGTCGTTTTGTGGCTGGCTGGTCGCTCGCCTACACGCGTATCCTTACATGCGTAAAGCCCTGGTCAGACACAGCTATAAACTATAAAAGATCATAGCACTCCAAATATCGCTCTCCATACAATCGCTTCAGACCGTTCACACCAAGCGCTTTATGCACAGATCAACCATAGACAATGTACATCTTATGCTACGTCCAGACTGCGGCCAACTTCCAACTTCAAACGTTTGGTCGATTGTGTGGAGGGGTAGTTCGTGCGTTGGAAGATCGAGTTGGAAGGTTGAAGTTCGAGTTGGCCCGGGATCGCCTCCGAGGCGATCGCGACGGCCAACTCACAAGAACCAGCCTGCCGCAGCCACACATTGGGATTGGTTTATTTATGCACACATCATTCTGCGAACCGCTTGCGATCAAGACACGTGTTCCGCGTACCATTAAAATGAAAATATTATTACGGGAGAGTGGTATAACAATTGTTTGAAAACATGTCGTGTATATACTTCTACGTAATAATTGTAGGCAACTGATAAGATAAGCGCCGAATCAGCTGTTCGACATCCGCCATGTTGAAATTCGGAGTTTGGAGTTGGAAAGTTGGCCTCAGCAACCACACGATCGGCCAATCTTCCAACTCCGAACTAAGTTCGGAGTTGGAAGGTTGGCTGCGGTGTGGAAGTACCATTACTTTGTAACCGCTCCTGAGGCGATATATGAACAGATAAGCGCCCCCCTCTCCCGCCGAAAATAGGGGAGGGGGTCATTTTTATTAAAACGCGCGAATGTCAGCTGTCAAATTCTCAGATCTAGTACAAAATCTACAAAGAAATGGTATCTCGTATCGAGCTATCTAAATTCATCTGACCCCCACTCCTACCGTAGGAAGAAATATTTGATAGCGTTGTGTGAACGGTACAAAATATAAGCGCTCGCTGTTCAACAGATATCTGCTCGCGGTTTATAGCTGTGTCTGAATAGGGCTTAACGATTCGCGGCGAATTCGCTCCTTCTGAACAGGGTCTTAACAAAACAAGTGTATTATTTTTATTAAATATGTCAAACCACAAAGTGATTGCTTTCTACAATAAGATAATTTAAAAATAATTTGATGTACCTACCTAACACAAAGGTAGCAATCACTGGTTGGGAATGTCTGCTGATATTGAGTCAGAACAACTAAGTGACTGAATCCGATAAACAATATCATTTGTTACAGGCTATGGAATATAAATAGGTATAAATATGTACCTACATTAAGATTAGATGCCTGTAGAGTTTGCAGCTTTAATATATTGACATGCATTTATATTACAAAACTTATAGACTCTTTGTAGAGATTGATAGAGGCATTGTTACCATAAATGAAAAACCATGTTTCAGGAATGAAAAAAACATGTTTTACCATGTTTTGGAGGTTAAAAACATCATGTAAAAAAACCATGTTTTTGCAAGCTTTTTACTAAGAATATAACAAAGAAAATAATGGTAAGTACCTAAGTAAAGAATTTATAATGCTTTTTAATAAATAACATACACTTTATAATTTTCCTTTGAATAATTATTGAAAAAAAACACATCTCGCCTACCGCCGCAATGTCTATCGCGTTATTGGTGCGGGTAGAGAGTTGGGGGTATAGTGGAGTAGTGGACAGTGAAGGAGTGTGGATTTTTTTAATTTTTTTCATTAAAAATAAACGTTACTGGAGAGCGAAGTGGCCATAACATTTTTTACTCTAAATATGATCAGGAATCGCTGGTTAAAGTTTGATGGGTACGTACCGATACACCCTGTATAATAAAAAAAAACAAATGAAAATATTTTTTTTTTTGAAAGAGTTTTTACAGCAGTTTGAAACAGCATAGACTGTCGATACATAGGAATACTTTCAGCGAAAGCTCAAACCTTGTAAGATAGAAGAATAGTATTCATAGATTTATCTTTATATCAACAGTCCCGAAGAACAATGTTAAATCTGATAAAATTTAAATGATGTTAAAATTTAAATTTATACGATGTTAAATCTGTTGGCTTATTTTGTTTATTTCGACGGCTCCGAAGAACAATGTCGGATCTGACAAAAATTGAAAATCATTCTGTTGGCTTGTTTATCAGCTTATTTTGTTGATTTAAAAGTCTGTATTTTCGGATTTCTTAATGCAATGAGATGAAATTCCAAAGATCAAAACAACACTATATTTCTTGATATCGAAAACAGTAACAATGCAGAAACGATATTTTAAAAAGCTCTACTACAAAACTACAAAATCGCACATCCGACATTGTTCTTCGGGACCGTCGATTTAAAGTCTATATTTTCGAATTTTTTAATTGAGATGAAATGCCAAATATCAATACATAAATTTAAAAAAAAAAAAATTAACATATCCTCTGGAAATATTATATCAGCTTTTGAAATACTGAAATTAATTAAAGTATATTGTGTTATTAGTATGCGCTTATTATTGCACTTTATTATGTATTATGTATCTACACTTGAATGTCTCTATTGCTTATATCAATGTTAGAACCAACTCTATGTATCTATCATCTGCCTATTCAAATTAATTATGTTTTTACTATATTTATATTCTTACTTTTATTTTTATTTGTCTATTTTGTAGATCTAATTTAGTAACTGTTATATGATTTAAGTTAATTATGTAGGCTTATTATCATTATCATGGTATTTGAGTTAAATTATTTTTTACTTCAAATAATATAATTTCTTTACAGTAGGAATTCTATAAGAGCCAGTTGTTTGGGAAAATTTCACATATGAATTTCCTTCAAATCGTCATTCACCGAAAAATTGGGTTGTTTCAGCCTCCGTCAGAAGAAATTTCAACAAAAATTTCATAGAAATGTGATGAGAATGTGATCAGCCGAGTTTGGACGGTTAGCGAAATAATGGGAGGCGCATGCGCAGACGTCAAAATTGTGATTCGGCGGGGAACACTGAGTGAAATTTTCAAATTTATGGAACGTTATTTTGGAGTTGAAACAATAAAATTTTTCGGCGAATGACGATTTGAAGGAAATTTCACACGTGAAATTTTTTGAAACAACTGGTTCTAATACTCCCCAATTCAAATACGAGAAATGTTTTCTCTGTTGAGTTGGGTATTTTTGCAAAAAAAATTTTCCTGTAATTAGCTTTATGAACCATCTGTTATATGTATGTTTTTTTAATTAATATTTTTATGTTAATACCCCACAAGAGTCCCAACAGCTCTCATCTAGAGCCAGTTAGACTATGGCATCCCCACTTGGGGTATGATTTGAGGCTGACGGTAGTGGGGAGGGGAAGGATATGGGGAAGTGGAAGGTGGGAAAGTATCTGGCAAGTCAGATCAGATCACCAGACACGACTGAAGCCATTTCAAGCAATGTTTCAATTCTGGCCAAGCCATTTCAAGCATTGTTTCGATTCGGTCTTACACCGGGGCAATTCTGAGAGTATCTTCCACTCTAGATCGTAATGCAAATATACTATATATTTATTACAGTATAACGAATCCAGATATAACGACCCTCAAGGGGCCAGCGATACTTTGTTGTACTAACCGAACGAAACACAAAACGGCCAGATAATTTAAGTATAGATAGATAAATGTCTTTTTAAATAAATAAAATATTTAATACAAATTATAACTTTAATGGTACTTACATTCCACATAACAAACATGCATAATGTACTGTAATCCATTTCTTTATTGTGGATATAATAGAATGAGACATGCCAAACTCCTTCGTGAGGATTACGTTTGATTCACTGGCTTCTAAACGGTGAAATATAGTACTTTTTTTTTCAATCGAAAAACACTTTGGCTTCATGGAACTCATTGTGCCGAGCGGTTGTCACAACAGATGATAAACACTGACTCTGATTTACGCGTGTTAATAAGGATAGGTGTAGGGGAGTAGGGAAAGCGCGGGGCAACGAGGTATTGGTGCGTAGGTTTTGTAAACAAAACACTGGGCGTTGTTCTAACCGGACGAATTATCATTAAAATAGGTTGCTTTAAGCAGTTGGTCGCTTAAAACAGAGTCACATACTAAACGGATATGTTTTCCTAGTACCTAACTATGAAACCTATTTATTTATTTATTTTAAGAGCGAAGACGGTTTACTTGTAGTTCCCGTGAGCACTTAGGTCATAGGCCCATTGTGCTGTCTCCCATTTTACCTCATTCCTTTAAAAGTAACCCTGTAAAACCTATTATAAAGTTCACCAGGGTTGTCATTGGATAGGAGGCTATATCCTCTGATTCACTCCCCCTTGGTTCCCTGAAGACCCCATGAGGGAAGAGTCCACCCCACTTTGGTTCCCCGAAGGCCCCATGAGGGAAGAGAGATTCATCTCTCCTCTTTACTCCTTGGATACCTGAAGGTACCACGATGGAGAGTCCACTCCCCTTTGGTTCCCTGAAGACCCCACAAGGGAAGAGACCACCCCACCTTGGTTTCCTTAGGTGTAGATTTTCACTTAGGTCAAACAAGGGAAGAGGGTCTAATATCTCCGCTCCACTCCTTAGTTGCCTGAAGGCTCCACGACGGAGAACCCACTCCCCTTTGGTTCCACGACGGCCCCACAGGGAAAGAGTCCTCCCCACACTGGCTCCCTGAAGGCCCCATGAGGGAAGAGGGCCTCATCTCTCCTCTTTCTTGGATCCCTGGAGGTCCCACGACGGAGTGTCCACTCCCCTTTGGTTCCCCGAAGGCCCCAAGAGGGAATAGTCCACCCCACATTGGTTCCCTGTAGGCCCCATGAGGGAAGAGGATCTAATATCTCCTCTCCACTTCTTAGTTCCCTAAAGGCTCCACGGCGGAGAGTCCACTCCCCTTTGGTTCTCTGAAAGCCCCACAAGGGAAGAGTCCTCTCCACTCCTTGGTTCCCTGAAGGCCTCACGACGAAGAGTCCACTCCCCTTTGGGTCCCCGAAGGCCCCACAAGGGAAGAGTCCACCCCACCTTTGCTCCCTGAAGGCCCCATGAGGGAAGAGGGCCTCATCTCACCTCTCCACTCCTGCTTGGTTCCCTGAAGGCACCACGAGAAGGAGGATGTCATCTCTCCACTCTGCTCCTTCCTGGTTCCCCGAAGGCCCCACGATGGAAGAGTTGACACTCCCCCTTGGTTCCCTGAAGGCCTTACAAGGAAAGAGTTCATAAAATTGGCCTAAGATCTCCTAGGTTTCCCAAAGGCCCCTAGTTTTTAATGGTTAAATTTTCGTTCCACGAGTGTCTAGGGAAATCGAAGGGCCACCCTAGCAGAGCCCCGAGTGCTGGGGTAAGGTCTAAATACTCCGGGATGGGACCCTGTTTCTCGGAGGCACCGTTCATAAAACTGTTCCCCAGTTCATTCAGCCTGAGCACGGTAGCTAACACGGTAGGTAGGATGGCTTATAATTATGTGTTTCCACTCCCTGAGCGATGCGTTCGCCACACTCCCTACGCTATAACTATGAAACCTAACTTGAGTTTACATTGTCGTTGCTAAAAACGGTAAGCCGTTATATCCGAATTCTACTGTATTTTAAATATCAATTAAATCTAATGGCCATACGTAATACAATAAGGTAGGTTTATGCATGTGCAATCTACTTAACTAAAAAACCAATTATACTAATAACTTGATAAAATAAATCTTTATATATTGAATTCAAAACATTGTATTCAATAAAAAAAATTATTTAACGAATTATGTAAGAGATATTACAGGGTGTAACAGCACGTGCCCGAGGGATTTTAACTATCGACTCCTGAGCGTATTTGGAGTTTAAACGAATACGTCATTTTGCTATCCGATGATATTGCCAGAAAAAAATCATCACTATATATTCTATAAATGAAATAAATTTAGAACGAGTAACGGAAATGCGAGATCTTGGCGTAATAATGGATGAGAAACTAGATTTCAGGGTCCACATTCAACAAACTGTAAATAAGGGTATGAAAATATTAGGATTTATTTAAAGAACAATTAAAAACTTTGAATCTTTACGAATCGTAAAATTGTTGTACATATCCCTAGTAAGAAGCCTAATTGAACATAACTCAATAGTCTGGTCGCCCTTCTACAAAATTCATAACCATAATATTGAAAGAATTCAAAGAACATTTCTAAGAATTGTAAATTTTAAACTTAACATCCCTTTAGAGCACATAAATTACCTATCATTAATGAATATTTTAAATATTCCAACTTTAGAAAACAGACGAAAAATAACTGACCTAACCTTTTTATTAAAATTATTAATAACTCAGGTACGGGACATACGTCATTCCTATGTCTACCTACGTTAAATTATCGTGAAAACAAGCTTACGTGTCCAAGCGGTTAAACTCTAAATTTGATTGCTGTGAACTCTTGCATTTAATAAATCTACATGTACCCACACGAACTACTAGACAAACATTAACATTTTATATACACACATCTCATTCTAACTATAAATTGCATTCCCCGATACAACGATTACATAGCCTTGGTAACCAATATTTAAACAATATTGATGCATTTGACAATAATTTGAATTTGGCAAACTTTAAACGCCGTATGTGCGAACTATTTTTACTTAATTCATAAACTATTGTCAATACCAATTTTATACATTTTTATTAATACCTATTATTATTGATTTGGAGGATATTGGCAGGCTATCTATTTTTACTTTATTTATATTCTGTATTACCTACATTTTGTCAACTCATATTTTATCTAACCTATATTATGTGTCTTTATATTTTCTGTTACTTACCTGTATTTTATTCACTTCTAACTCTTCACTGTAATTAATCAAAAGATGTATTGCTTTATGTTTAAATATAAATAAATAAAATATTTCTCAATCCCACGTCGCCACTGATCCCAACCCTATAGGTCGCAACGGTTTCGTATGTTGCCGTGCTGCTGGAATGAGACGGAGTGTTTATAATGTGACCCGACGCTGCTATGTTATATGCGAATATTCAATTGTGATTTGTGATTGAAAAATATTTTTAATGTTTTTAATCAAAAAAAATATATCATCAGCAAAATGACATACCTACATATGTTACTCCAAAAAAAACGCAATACGTCACACAAATTATATATAACTAGCTGACCCAGCAAACTTCGTACCGCCTCAGAATCAATAAATGTTATTAGCTGTTCGAATTGATTCAAATTATGTCAACCAACGCACAGATGCAGCAGATGTTAACCACAGAATAGGTGTGGGATGGAGTAAATTTAGATCCGTAACAGGAATCCTGTGTGACGCAAAAATGCCTATAAAACTAAAAGGAAAGGTATACCAGACTATTGTTAGACCCGCGATAATGTATGGCTCCGAATGCTGGACCATGTACAACTCCTACACCAGGCAACTTGAATCAGCAGAAATGCGAATGCTTAGATGGTCAGCAGGAGTGTCACTAAAAGATAAAATTAAAAGTTCACGCATTCGAGGTAGCCTGGGTGTCACAGACATAAACAATAAGCTAGAGGAACGACAGTTGAGATGGTATGGTCACATAAAACGGAGACCACCAGACCACACAGTGAAGCAGGCAATGTCTATGGAGCTTCATCGACAGTCATCCAGAGGAAGACCAAAGAACTCCTGGATGACTCAATGCTCAAAAATTCTAAGTAGAAACGGCCTGGAAGAGAGCGATACCCAGAACCGAAGAAGCTACAACCTGAGAACGAGGAGAGCCGACCCCAACAGCCTACCTAGGCAATGAGTTGGGACAGTGCAAGGAAGAAGAAGAAGAACGCACATTATTTGAAAAGCCGTTCCATACAAAATATATGAAATTTTTTTATTTTCTTCATAACTTTTTTTCCCGATGTTTTAATAGTTATTCTGTTAATCGGGACGAAGACAAATCCAAAAAAAATAAAAATCGGTCCAGCCGTTCTTGAGTTATACATGGTGTAACTAACCCGACTTTGTTTTATATATTAAGATATGTAATTTGAATATTATAAATTTAATTTAAAAAATATAATATAAATTTTCACCGTGTACGCAGCGTAGAGTTTAAGTCGATGATTGTCAATTTGACGGTCAGCACCATTTTGATTTCTCGACATTTTAACGGTCCCTGTGAAATGCCTATTCTTGGCCCGTTCCAGCTTTTGATCAAATGTTCGCAAGCACAATAGTCATGCTGCTAGCTTGTCAGCTGATCCCAATTTGATCAAAAGCTGAACGGGCCGAGACTTGGCGTTTCACAGGGACCGTTCAAATGTCGAGAATGTCAATATGAATCTACATCACATATAAAAGGACATAAATTATTAATTTACCTCGGGCCGGGCGTTAAACGGAGACTATTCACATATGAAGGAGTTTGAAACACACAAGCTAATACAAGTTTTAATTTGGGAGGTGGTATGGGTACCGCCGCTCCGGGAACCATTTATTGGATAACCAACGCCCCTGCCATAAGTCGTCCCTAGTGGTTCGCTACTTAGTGACTTAGCAGGAGTGCCTGGGTTCATGGGTTGAGGTTTGTTTAGATCTTGGCGGTGGATGCTTTTGCTCACCTACTGTGTAGGATGGACAGGGTGAGACTGGTTGAGGGAGACCTTTTGGCCTATCCAGCTGGACTCTCTTGACCCATCGCCTTGCATTGCAGTGGGAGTGGATTTATACTCCATACACCTGGACACATTGACCCCAGATTCCTACCTGCTCCTCATACCTTTTTCCTTCCCAGAACTTTCTCTCCCTAAAAAGACACTCCCCACAGCAATTCCAAAGATGACATAAGCCCTGAGGGATTTTTTTCTCAGTTTGGAGATATTATAAAAAAAATAAAAACATTTCGGTTTGTCAAAAACATTATTTTTTTTCATCCCAGTTTCATTTAAAAAAAACTAACTACATTTATTTGTAAAAATCTACAAAATAATTTAAATATCTATAATTAGAATCATTTTAACATCACATTTATCATTCATAAATTATTATAATTTTGTAATAATATAATCATTTTGTTGGACGTCTCTGTGCTTGTATGTAACTCTGGTTCAATGTACTCTAGAAATGGGATTTGCTTTGATTTTCAAAATTGAAACTGATTGTAAGAATGATTCAGGCAAGCGGTAAAGTAGGTAAGTACCAAAATGATTGAATAAATTAATAATTCTATATTTTGAAATGTCTATTTCTTCTGGTAAAATTTTTGACAGATGTCAATTATTTAAGTTTAAAGGAAAGGTAAATTTCTATCCATATTTTGGGCAATGACGCTGAGGCAAATATTTTAGATCAGGTAGAATGGATAGACAGAGAAACGAGTGTCAGGATAATATATTACGCAAAAGCGAATGGAAGATGAAGTCGGTGCACCCAAGGAAGACACGGCACGATCACGCGAATCAAATACTCGAGGAACACCCCAAGAAATACAATGACCTGGCTCGAAAAAGTGAATCAAATGAATGAAGCAAGGAGTGTGCGCTAATACAGAGTTGTGTGGCGATCAACCCTCTCTGCATGCCACTGCGGTGAAAAAGCTTGAAGATCAGTTAGATGGTATGGATCCAAGAAGTAATGACAACATTTTTGAATCCCATCTTATGGAACATCTCTTTAGAGGAAGTGTTGTTAGTTACGACGCAGCCAAAAACTTCTCTGTCACTCTCCGCATGTTGCTTTCCCAATACTCTAAGCAGTAATTGGGCATAGCCCTTTCTTCTGTGACCCTGGAATATAAAATAACAAGTTAGCACAATGCGTACCTACTTGAGTCATTGCCCCGATGTTGAGGATTGTGACCCACACTCCAATAATTGTGCTCCATTCTTTACTCCAGGACCAACTAACTATTGTAATGACTTTGCCATTTAATGGTCTTTCACATTGGAGTTTTACCGTGATAAAAGGATGGCGAAATACTAGCCAAAAGACTGTAATCAACACAATAATTAATCAGATGACAAGTGATAATATTACTAAACTTTGTTCTCCCGTAATTATTTATCAGAATACAAAACAATACATAATTTATGGGCAATTCGCTTCAAAACCTTACTTTACAGATTCTGGGGTCCTCCAAGGATCTGATTTAGGACCTCTATTATTTTCTTTATTTCTAAATGACAGCTCATATAAGATTTGTGAGACTTTAGTTATTTCGTCGCTTCAGTTCGTTTTTATCTAACAGACCAAAACGTAAATCGGGAGAAATGGCGTTTTAAACTTTTTTTTACGATAAAAGCACATAAATTTTGGAGGACGTGAGACAAAGTGCATTTTGAAAACCCCTTAAATTTTTTATAATTTTTTTTTTAATGAGTATCGTATAAATAAAGGCTTTTTGAGAATAACTGCACACTTAACTCAATTTCACGAAAAATGGTCTGTTGGACAAAAACGAACTAAAGCGATGATTTGCTAACAATATTAAAATATATATACCAGTATAACGACAAAGGAAGATTTCACTAGTATACAAATCGATATCGATGGAATGGTAGAGTGTAGAAATCGAAATAAACTTTATTTAGGCAACAGAAAGTGTACAATTAAGTACTTTACAAAGGCAAAGAGAATACATACTGCATTTAATAATAAAATAATAAAGAGAGACTGGGCAACCATGCATACTCTTTTTATACCTGCTGTTTCTTGCTTTTATGTCATCTCTCTCATACAAAAAGGCACAAGGAATCCATGATGGGGGGCATTTTCCAAACAAATTTTATTTACCTCTAGAACTTGCACAGCATGCATGTCCCCCCTGACGCTGGAGAGCACCCAGCCTCGGAGATCGCCCGCCTCTCCTAGCAGTGCCAGACCTGCCCCCCATCCCACCATCTTCTGGAAGTAATCCAGGGAGCCGGGATAGCGATGCGGCCACAGAGAGTCCATGATGGAGGTGTGTTCCAAAGTTGAGGGAGCTAACTTCACGTCGGCGGGAGGACTAGAATGAAAAACATACATTTGGTTGTGTCTAAAACAAAGAACACCATCATTGTAAAGCCGAAAATGTGTTGTACATTCTTGAATATTCCGGTGGTATTTGAAAATGTTCTAAATACTTTTGGATTCATAAATTGGACGGTTTTATGCAACAAGCAACCAACGCCAAACTTACTAAAATATGAGTTAGTGGTATAATATGGTTCCCATAAGTCAATTTGTTAGGAAAAAAATGATTTTTGTGAAGCTGGGATCACTCCTGATCTATTCTTTGATCTGTATCAAAGAATCTATGAATTAGTTCAGTGAGAAGAGGCTTTTCTATGGAACAGAAACCCAAAGTTGAATCGACTTACAAAAACGTGAAGATAGCAGTCCACAATGAAGTGCTAATAGTAACCCTGATGCATGGCAGTGAGTCATGGAACTGACAGAGGAAGAATGAAAGTAGAAATGAGAAAAACCATGTTTGGCCGTGTTTAAAAATGGAAATCCGGTAAGAATGCAAGGATGAAGTAAGCGTAATGGATAAGATTTAGAAAGCAAGGCTTAGATGGATTGGGAATGTAGAACAGATGCACAAAGAAAGGAGTAACTTGAATGTGAATGGTAGAAGAAGTCGGAGACGCCCGAGGAAAGACACGACACAATCAAGTAATAAAGTGGGTCATGTCAAGAATCAGAATGAGAAAAATTATAAAATAGAATAGTATGTATGAGACAATGTATGTATTTGAATGAAGCAAGTAGTGTGTGCCATGAGTAGTTTGGCGGTCCATTTCTTTGCCTACCCCAGTGGAGAAAGGGCATGATGGTTAGTAAAAATTAACTTACGTGGTATCAAATGCTAAAGCCTTTTCCTTCTCTATATAGGCGATGTACGTATGATCAGCTCCATATTTGAGACCCTTTGCGTTGAAGACATCGTAAGCGGCTTGCACCAGGTTGGGCATCACGCAGCAAAACAGGACGCGTTTCTCCCAGTCTATCCTCTTGGACTTGCTCAGCGCTTCCACCAACTTTTCTTTCTCGTCACCCAGTAAGTAGATTCCGATTTCGGTGGCTAGGTCAGTCTAAAAATTGAAAATAATTGTATTATAACCGCAAATACAGGAGGCCCTGTCATTTATTGGATAACCAACACCTCTGCCATAGATCACCCCATAATGGTTCATAGTGGTTCGCTACGTTTGGTGACTTAGCAGGGGTACTCGTGATCATGGGGTGAGGTTTGTCCGGGTCTTGGCGGCGAATGCGTCTGCCCACCAATTGCGTGGCAGGCCAGATCGGGAGAGACTGGTTGAGGGAGGCCTATCCTGGACCTCTCCAGCCGGACTCTCGACCGATGGATTCGTACGGCCGTCGCTCCTGGACACACTGACCCCCAGATTCTTACCCACCCCTCATACCTTTTCCTTCCAACACATCCTCTCCTCCCTTTCCTAAAAAGAACCCTCCACATAACATCCCCAAAGATGACATAGGCCCTAAAGGGAATTATTTTCTTCAGGGCCTCTTGTGTGGAGCTATTGTAAAAAAAATACGGTTTACAAATGTTGGGAGGGCGTTTGGTGTTTTTCCCAACTGTGCACCGGTGCTGCAGGGATCAATGATGTCAGTTCCTCAGATCGTCTTCTATTGAAATACCGGTTCCCAATTGATGTCTGTGCTCCCAAGAGTGCAATCCATTTGTTAAGATTCCAAGGCTTTTTCTGGTGTTTTATGGCTCCAGGGCTGTTAAACAGTACAGCGGGGTGGTGCACTGGCGATTTGTACAGGGTCTTGTTAAAGTATCTGCAGGCCCTGTACAGAACGCTCATCTTACAAAGGGATAACTTAACAGTGGCTTCGAAGGAGCCCCCATGCCTAAGCTGGTCACTTCAATTGAAGGAGACTAGATTGTCATTTCGATCCCTTTTAGTAATAATCAGACGTGATTAGGTCTGAATATTCATATAAAAACATTGGATAATTCCTTTTTTTCTGCCATTGAAATGAGGACGGCGCAACGGGTAAAACTACTCTTCCCGCCTTTAAGCATCAATTGATCAAACGGGTAGAACTACCTTTCCCGGCCAAAGTGTGTTAAGATTTAAGAAATATCAGGAAGAGCCAAGCAGAGCCCACATGAGATGAGAAGAATCAAGAAGAGACAAGAATAAGTAAAAAGGGCCAAGGAGAGACGAAAGGATCCCAGAAGAGACAAGAAGAAGCAAGAATAGAAAAGAAGATACAAGAAAAACTACGAAGGGACAGGAAGATCCAAGAAGAGCCGAGAAGAGGCAAGAAGAAGGAAGACATAACGAAAGGAAATACAAAATCATAACGCTCAATCCATTCCTTTCTTCCTGTCCATCATAAATTCCAATATTGGCTTATTAGGTTGCCATGTATACCGGTCGATTAAACTCCAACCTCCTTCCTATCCTCAGAGCACTTGTTCCTAGTCCTAACAAATCAGTGCCCCTTGGTCTACCGGTCTCACCGGGACAGGATTGCTCCTAGCTGGGGTGGTACAATCGTATCGTATCGTATATTACCTGATTCCAAAGGCAAACAACACCATCATCAGTGTTGCCAAAGGGGGCGCAAACCGAAACAGGAAAGTCTGGTATTTTGGTCTTGTTAAGGTAAGAGCTCCTTAGGGCATTAGAGCCTGTTACTCCATAGGGAAAGTTCTCCCGGAATTTCTCCCTCAGGGTGGACCATTCCTCTATGGGAATATCCACCAGACTGTCTACTAATGTGGTGATGACCATGTTGGGATCAGATCTGCACACTGAAAATTATAAACACAAGTTTAGTAAAACAACACACTAAATTCTGTTTTTTATACGGTGGTTAGGTTTTACAGAAATACCGTGAAATAAAATTACACTACATTTTTTTATAGTGAATACCTCACGAGAGTCCCAACTGCTCCCGTCTGGAGCCAGTGAGACTATGGCATCCCCAATGTATGTTATGAGTACTTATGAGGCTGAAGGTAAGTGGGGAGACAAGGAAGGGGAAGATGATGACTATTCAGATCTAGTCACTAAACACGGCTAAATTTGGAACAAAAATAAACAGACATCATGTAGACAATAAATTATTGTTTCAATTCTGAATGTTGGTCTTACACCAGGGCGATACCAAGAGTATCTTCCGCTCTGGAATGTGCCGCAAATATACTATATATTATTTTAAATAATTAATTGTGAAATAACACAAATCAATTAAATAAAATTTATTTGCGCATGCCGGGTTTGAAACCGCGGCCTTCGGAATGGGAGTCTAACGCCCTACCGCTGGACTACGCCGGCCGTCAAAATAGCCGACATCATAATGTATATAAAAATGAACAGATATTACCACTATGATGGACCGTGTTACATCAATATCGTGTAAAAACAGAATTGACGGTATATCAAAAGATAAAGCAACAATTATAATGAATAGAGTATACCTTTATTATATAGTATTTTTTAATGAGAATGCTCGATTTTAAAATGTAAATAAAAAAAGTTATGTGTGAGATATCTAATCAATTATTTTTAATTTTAAAATATATTTTATTGCAATAAGTGTGGAATTTAACGTCGTTCAAATGTCCGCCGTGGCTTTGCTTGGTGGCACGTATTCGGGAGGTCCAATTTTCAATGACTTTGTCGCATAAATCTGGCTGAATTTGCTGGATGGCATTTGTTATGTTGACTTTGAGAGCGTCAATTGTTTGCGGTTTATTCGCGTAGACCTGCGATTCAAGATAGCCCCAAAGGAAGAAGTCTAAAGGTTGTAACAGTTGTTTCTTCAAGCCCCTGTTTTACTGCATTTAACAAGTACTTGCATAAGCGTACTGCAAATCGTGATGTTGGCAATACTGAATTGTCGAAAGCGGAATGTGAAGATACGCAGCGCGAGCGTTAGTTGGGAGAGATCATGAAGACCTTAAGTTATTTTAACCTTAGAGTTTAAATTCATGTTTCTACCCTTGCCTTTGTTTGTCAAATCATATATGTAATAAATTTTAGCATTCTTCTTCTCCTCGTGCCCTGTCCGTTCAACGGACGTTGGCTATCATGTTGGCTATGCGGACTTTGTTTACTGCGGCCCGGAACAGCTCTACAGTAGACTGGCCAAACCACTGTCTCAAGTTTTTCAGCCTCGATGTCCTCCTTCTTCCAGGGCCCCGTCTTCCGGCAATCTTTCCCTGCATTATGAGATGCAAGATCTCGTACTTCTCCGGATGTCTCATCACGTGTCCTAGATATTGAAGTTTTCGGATTTTTATTGTTTTAATAACTTCTTTTTCTTTATTCATCCGAACCATAACATCTTCATTCGTAACTCTGTCCATCCAGCTTATTTTTAGTATTCTTCTGTAGATCCACATCTCGAATGCCTCAAGTCGCCTTACCAGTGCTTCAGTAAGTGTCCAGGCTTCCATTCCATAAAATAATACTGAAAACACGTAGCATCTGACCATTCGCATTCGTAATCCAAGGTTAAGATCATGACTGCAGAACATCTTTTTCATGCGGATAAAGATTGCACGAGCTTGCTCAATGCGGCATTTGATTTCAACCGAAGGATCCCATCTTTCATTTAAATTGCAGCCCAAGTATACAATGTTTTGAACCTTCTCTAGTTTCGTTCCAGCAATATAAAGATTGTCATTCAAGTCAACTGCGTTATTTTTGCTTATGAGCATGTATTTTGTTTTATTTATATTCAGTTCTAACCCAAAATTCTCACAAGTCTTTTGAGAGATTTTAGCATTGTCAAAATATAATCTCTTTTATTTTGTAGTGTGAAATTCACCATACACATGTCATACTTATATTATTGGCACATTATCTGAGCTAGCCATTTAAACATTTAAATCACACATTATTATCATCAAATATAAGCAAACCAGTTTTAATGGGTATATTTGACGCCCAACATTTAATTGGTATAAGGTGTTAAATTGCACAATCAGGGGTGCTAGCATGGTCCATCGATATGAAGTTACCGACCGATTGTCGGTAACTTCTCATCGTTCCCTAGGACAACTGCAGGTCGCTAACGTACAAACAACAGTTGATGTTGAATATGTTAAGGACACCTAGTCACCTAGAATTGTCACTTATTCGTTGGCAATCTGTAGTCATGCTAGGTAACGATGAGAAGTTACCGACCGATTCGTTCCCTAGGACAACTGCAGATCGCTTACGTACAAACAACAGTTGATGTCGAATATGTTAAGGACACCTCGTCACCTAGAATGCCGCTTATTCGTTGGCAATCTGTAGTCATGCTAGGTAACGATGAGAAGTTACCGACCGATTCGTTAGCTAGGACAACTGCAGATCGCTTACGTACAAACAACAGTTGATGTCGAATATGTTAAGGACACCTCGTCACCTAGAATGCCGCTTATTTGTTGGCAATCTGTAGTCATGCTAGGGAACGATGAGAAGTTACCGACAATCGGTCGGTAACATCGGACAACTGCAGATCGCTAACGTACAAACAACAGTTGATGTCGAATATGTTAAGGACACCTAGTCACCTAGAATTGTCACTTATTCATTGGCAATCTATAGTCATGCTAGGGAATGGTGAGAAGTTACCGATAGTTATCCTATTGATTGTTATCGAGCGAGTGTGCTAAGGCCTCTGGCCGGCGCCGTTCGCGTCGTGTTAAGTTTACGTCGCCGCCGCGCGACTAAACCATGCATTTTTGATCAAATCTCAAATTTGATGATTTGCACACATTGTTCAAAGCTGTAACCTTCCATGGTGATTTGCCGTACATTACTAAACAATTGACAAAAAAAAATTGATTGATGTCATTTTAACAACATGGCTGCTACAAACTAACTTTAAAATAATATATATTAATATAGAGATAATAAAAAAATAATGAAATTGTTTCATTTCTTTTGAAGTGTCCCATTTTGCCCGCTGAAAAAATGGCTATTGTGGAAAAACATATTTTTACTGTAGTGTAAATCTCACGTGAGGGGGAGAGGGGGGGTCCCACTAAATCTCTCTCTCGAGGAGAGATGAGACCTTTTTCGCTCGAGGAGCCTTCAGGAAACCAAGGGGGAATGGAGAGGAGAAAATGAGACCTGAGAAGACACATTGTGGAATCAAAAGACACAGCCTTATATCCGATGACAACCCTGGTGAACTTTATAAAAGGGACCGGGTTACAGTTAAATGAATAGTTAACCACTCAAGCGCTTTTTGCCACATTATGGCACTATTTCCAAAACCTCGGATTGCTTTGTTAACAAAATGTGGCAAATTAAATTTTTTTTTTTTTAATTAAAACGATTATATAATATATTGTACATTCAAAATATAACAAAATAAATATTCTCTAGATTCTTTAAAATGTTATAAGGTTAAAGATTGAATTATATCTTAATATATAAAACAAAGTCGGGTTAGTTACACCATTTATAACTCAAGAACGGCTGAACCGATTTTTATGATCTTTGATTTGTTGGATTTGTCTCCGTCCCGGTTATCAGAATAACTATTAAAACATCGGAAAAAATAACAGGAAAAATAATTATGAAGAAAATTAATTTTTTCATATATTTTGTATGGAACGGCTTTTCAAATAATGTGCGTTGGTCGACATAATTTGAATCAATTCGGACTGTCAATGGTGTAGTGTGCCGAACATTTTGTGCTTAGTCAACAGCTCAATTTCATTTTTTGAATTTAGAGTAGGTACCTATTTATTTTATCGCAATAAAAGCTTAATTTATTTCAGTTAATAAATTAAACACAACATTTATTGCTTCTGAGGCGGTACGAAGTTTGCCGGGTCAGCTAGTTTTTTTTATAAATCCTACAAATATATGATAATAGACAAAAAATAGGGGAATTCATTGGCTACATAGAAATCACTTTGTATGTCTCCATATTCAAATTCGGAGGTATGATTTTTTTTAATGTGGGCGGAAAAATTTCCTTTAGCAATCCGAGAAAAAAATATTTTAATTTCTGTGTCGCTCCAGTGGTTAAGATAAAATAGGAGATAGCACAATGGGCCCATGACTTAAGTGCTCATGGGAACTGTATGTAAACCTATATATAGCTTTATAATGAAACAAAATAATTTCAAAGGACGAATAAATGTTAACAATTTAGTTGTAAAGTCATTTCTCACTTTGCTCTTTGCTGGAGTACACTTTACTCCGTTAAAACTATTTTATACAAGCATAAATAACTTTTCTTATCATCTAAAGATAAAACATCTGAATAGATATCTACCTATATATTTCATAATCTCAAACTTCTTCAATTTTTTTTTTTTTTACATTAACTCCACACAGGAAGGAGGCCCTGAGGAAAATAATTTCCCTCAGGGCCTATGTCATCTTTGAAGAGGCTGTGTGGAGGGTCTTTCTGAGGAGGGGAAGGAGTGAACGTGGGTCTTGAAGAGACCCATGAAGGAGGAAGCAAATCGTTCGTTTGGTGACTTAGCAGGGGTGCCCGAGTTCATGGGATGCATCTGCCGACCATCTGCGTGGCAGGCCGGATCGGGAGAGACTGGTTGAGTGAGACCTTTTGATCTCTCCAGCCAGACCCTCTCTACCCATCGCCTTGCACCGCAGTGGGAGTTATGGCTTCACGCGTCCATCACTCCTGGACATAATTATCCCCAGTTTCCTACCCACCCCTCAAACCTTTTCCTTCCCAGGACTTCCTCTCCTTCCTTTCCCTTAAAAAACCCTCCACACAGCAGGGCCTCCTGTGTTGAGCTAATGTAAAAAAAAAAAACACTAAGCTTGCACATTCGACGGTCTGCGTAGTCCAGCGGTAGGGGGTTGGACTGCCATTCCGAAGGTCGGGGGTTCGAACCCGGCGTGCGCAAATAAATTTTATTAAATTGATTTGTGTTATTTCACAATTCATTATTTAAAATAATATATAGTATATTTGCGGCACGTTCCAGAGTGGAAGATACTCTTAGTATCGCCCTGGTGGTAGACCACCATTCAGAATTGAAACGTTGCTTGAAATGGCTTTAGCCGTGTTTAGTGACTAGATCTGAATAATAGCCAGGTACTTCCCCACCTTCCTCTTCCTCGTCTCCTTCCCTTTCCCACTTACCTTCAGCCTCATAACATACCCCAATTGGGGATGCCATAGTATGACTGGCTCCAGACGGGAGCAGCTGGGACTGTTGTGAGGTATTCAATATAAATTTTTTTTTTAAAGCTGTTGAACATAAGAACGAGTCGTAGAAGCAACCCGTTCTCATGTGACAAATGTCAACCATGTACGTATGTTGGGCGCGCGTGTGGCGTGTTTCCCGACCATGCACCGGTGCCGAGGAGATCAATGAGGCTAGTTCCTCGGAGCATCTTCCATTGAAATACCAGTAGAACAAGGAGGTTATCAACCTAAAATTATTAAATTAATAAGTGGGGAGGGAAAGAAAAAGGTGGGGAAGTACCTGGCTATTCAGATCTGGTCACCAAACACGACTAAAGCTATTTCAAGCAACGTTTCAATTCTGAATGGTGGTCTTGTACAAGGGCGATACTGAGAGTTACCTCCACACTGGAACTTGTGGGATTTGAACCCGCGACCTTCAGATTGCTTGTCGAGAACCTTACCCTTCGACCACGGAAGCCGTCAGACTTGGATAATAACAGAACTTTAATAGGACAATCACAGAACTTGAATATTAATTTTGAAATTTGATGAATTATTCAAATTCTGTGAGACAACTGGCCCTAAGAGGAAGTTATGTTATTCAATAAACTGCTGAAAGAAAAAAAGGAGAGAAAAAAGGAAATGTGATAAAAAAAAAAACAATAAAATAATATGTAATAATAACGCCAAAGTTTGTATGGATGTATGTTTGTTACTCTTTCACGCAAAATTTACTGAATGGATTTTAATAAAACTTTACAATAATATAGCTCATACATCAGAATAACATATAGGGTATAATTTATAAAGCTAGCTATTTATTTTCAATATATTGAAAATAATAATTATTGTTCAATAGAAAATGTCAAAAGCGGAGAATGACATTTTGCGAAACAAAGATTGTTAAATCAAAATTCTAGTTTAGAAAATATTTGAAGTGAATTTCTTTGAAGTACTCGCCTAATTCTTTGAATCGAATCAAGAATTATGATATTTTAAATAAATAGGTTAAGAATTTTGGTATAAACATAGATGGAACATAGGAAAAGAAAATAGATTACTCAAAGGAATAAAGGGCTCCGCTGACGAGGCAACTGTAAACAAACTAAAACCAGCTGGTTTCTATGTCTTGATTGGTCAAAAAGCTTGTTTAACCATAGACGAAGAACAATCAGCTGACAGCTGGCAACTAGCAATGGCCGCCCAGGGCAATCAGCAGTGCAAGTCGCGAGTCACTGCTTGCGTTACCCTTGACAACGGGGTTTTGTGTGATTGTGTAGTGTGCGGGACATCACATTGTCATACAAAGACAGTTGCCAGTCGGCAGTTTTCAGTCGGTGAGCGGATCGCCTAATCCTGCGCAGACAAAGTCGCGGGCAGAAGCTAGTTGTATAATATATTCAATCGAATGTTATTTTTTAAGAATGTTATGAATTTAGTGTTGGTTTGTGTTAATTACATCAATGTCTGCGCATAATCTATTAAAGGTGCTACAGCTTCTTCTAAAAAATACATTTTCAAGAGAATTAGTATTGCTCTTAGCATTTTCTGCAGCATTCGTAGGGAACCTTCGCCATCATATTGACAGCTTATTCATACAATAACATATATTTTCGATTTAAGATTAATTTATTGATAAAGTTCGAGTTTACTATTCGGTACTCGAACCTATGAATAGTGGCTACACATCGAATAAATTCCTACCTCACTGCTATACAACAATAATATTATATTTAACAAATTTAAAACTAATTTGATGTACCTACCTAACACACAATGAACAATCTGGTTGGGAATGTGGGCTGATATTGAGTCCGAACAACTGTAAGTTACTGAATCTGATAAAAAATATCATTTGTTACAAGCTCTGAAATATAAATAGGTAAGTACATTAAGATTAGATGCCTGTAGAGTTTGGAGATTTAATATTCGTACTTTCAATGATTTTTTGAAATAACTAAAAACATGAAATAACACTTGTAAAAACGGTTCTATGTCTAATCGGACTATGAGATCTCACTAGTAAATTTATTCAGACACGATACTTCCTCACATCATAACTCACATTCCTAACCTAACCTAACCTAACCTAACCTTACCTAACCTAACCTAACGTAACCTAACCTGAGGTTAAAAACCCCAATTATGAGTTTTCGACGCTTCAAGACATGATGAATTTTCATGTGAGGAATTAACATCCGATGAAAAGTTTGTACTCAATATTCATACACTTAAAAAGTTTCCACTGAACATTCTGGTCACCGTAGAAACAGTATTCCCACAAAACAAAAAACATGAAATAACCCTTGTAAAAATAGTATTCCCATACTAATACACCACCTCAAAAGCCGATCAAGTGGACAATTAGTGAAATCAGCTGATTACAGCGCATACATGCAAATATGCTAAAAATTAAAACAGATATTTCATAAAATAATCATTGACCGGTCAGTGGTTGAGTGGGCATCGCGCTTGAGTCCCACCCAGGCGTTCAGTGTTCGATTTCTCGGCTGACTAAGTACTCTATCACAACACAAGCAACATCTTCCGCTTAGTGTGGTGGTAGTAGGAGATTTTCAAATGTTGTTGGGTTATTCATAACCCGGGAATGTTTGACTTTCTTTTAAAAAATCTTTTGGAAATGTGCCATATTTCGGTAGAAAATTAAGGTGTCGTGTTTGCGAGAAGACTCCATTTTGTAAACTTATTTTTTTAAATGTGGCAGAACGATACAAACAGAAACACATGCAACAGTTGCTAGAATACTTGAGGATTAAGCCAGGGACAAACACAGCGTTAAAAGCGCCGGCGTTATTTGGCTTGACCTATTTCACCACATCGCTCGCCATACGTTTACAATGGTAATCTATGGCGAGGGATATGCTGAAATAGGGCAAGCCAAATAACGCTAGCGCTTTTAACGCTGTGTGTGTCACTGGCTTTAACCTAAATGTCATAAAACAACAATAATGAACTCTAGTGGATAAGTACTCATAAAAGGAACAGACCCTAGACAGACCAGGAAACTACTCGATACGGACAGAACTCGCCGAGGGAACTGGTAGGACTACTTACAGGACACTTCCATCTCAGGAGACACATGCAGATATGATATAAAAAATATTAAATCACTGCCACCTCGGAACAGGCTCAGCCTAGTGAGGTGGCATATACCTAAAAGAATGTACATAACATGTATTTTTTGGTTAATAAATAATAAAAAAATAAAAAAAAAAGATATTGGGAGTGGAGATCACTAATAGATGCAAGAAATTTGTAGAGGATGAAGAGACTCCAATTCACCCATGGTGCAAATGTCCTGCCCTGGTGGGAACTAGGCTCAGATACCTGGGGAGACATACTGTAGAACCAGAAGACATAACCACATATCCAATGACAACCCTGGTGAACTTTATTAACTCGTTGAAAGCCAGCATACAAAATATTTATTTTTTCAATACGACGTAAAATATTTGACAGTTTTCACCTTTCTTATGAATTTAATTTTTATAACGTTTCTTTTGTGATATATTACAAAAATTACATCAAAATAATGTAGATAAAACGAACTTCCTAATAATCACTCAAATCTATGCTCTCCACAATGGATTTATATAAAAAAAAAAATGAATAAATATAGACTTCGAATATGACAGCGTTCATATTATCAAGCGGCAGCCATTTTGTCCGCCATCTTTGGTGCCCGGCGCATCATTGGCAATTAATTTGAATTTTTCGGAGTGGCTAAATGCTATCCAGTATTTTGTTATGTCAAGAACGAGAATGGCCCAAGCGATTCTGACCTTGTTCTTCATACAATTCCTTTATACATAAGGGGCAAAATCACTTCAAAAATCCAGACCCGCCGGGGGGACTGCGGCCTGCGAGAGGTTAAAGGTACTGGGTTATCGAGGATTGATTTAAAGAGACTGGGTTGTTATTGAAGGATTGAGGTAAAATGGGAGATAGCACAATGGGCCATGGCCTAAGTGCTCACGCGAACTACTTGTAAACCGTCTCCGCCTTTTAAAAATCAATCATATTACCCTGATGGCTGGCAAAATGGTCAGCTCTAGCAAGTTAGATGGTGGTATATTTACAGAGTGTGACAAAAGTAAGATAACCCAAAGGTGTACAAAGCTTGGCGCTCGAGTCTAGGCAGACAATGGACCACTGAATATATAGTATCTTGAATTACTACTGAATTTGACATAATACCAGCCAATTAGAGTGCTTAATTTTGTGCTGTCAACCAGAGGTGGTTCCTTGGTAAGTGCATTTGTGGATTGCACCGCTTGTCTTCAGCATTGACATAACTTATAACGGCATCATCCGAAATATGAAAGTACGCTCTAGTCATAATTCCCGCCAGAACATTATTTGAGCTATCTATCTACAAGACTCCCACGCAAGCACAATCGAGAACTTTCTTTTACCGTACTACGGGGACCGCAACAGGCGTTATCGAGACAGCTCGGCAGATTAAAAAAGATTACACACATAATGGCAACTAATGTGTTGGAGCAGTGTAGATATATAACTCATTCTGTGCACTAGCGAGGCAAGAGCGAAATGCCTTGAAGGCAGGTGGAAGGCATAATCCAATGCGTTTGGAATAAATTCATTCAAAGGACGTTAATAAATAAATAAAAATAAATAACGGCAGATTAGAGCAATCGAGAGGTGGATTTTTTTACTTTTTATATAGAGAATACTTCACAAGGTCCCAACTGCTCCCGTCTGGAGCCAGTGAGACTGAAGACTGAAGACCCCCAATCGGGGTATGTTGTGAGGCTGAAGATAAGTGGGGAATGAAAGGAGATGGGGAAAAGGAAGGTGGGGAAGTACCTGGCTATTCAGATCTAGTCACGAAACACGGCTGAAGCCATTTGGAGCAACGTTTCAATTCTGAATGGTGGTCTTACACCAAGACGATACTGAGAGTATCTCCCCCACTGGTACGTGCCGCAAATATAGTATACTAGCTTCTGCTCGCGACTTCGTATGCGTAGGATTAGTACTTCGAGTAATCTATTTTCTTTTCCTAGGTCCCATCTACGTTTGAACCAAAATTCTTAACCTATTTATTTAAAATATCTATAATTCTTGATTCAATTCAAAGTATTAGGCGAGTACTTCAAATAAATTCACTAATTTAAATATTTTCCAAAATAGATATTCATTGTTTTACAAAATGTCATTCTCAAATTTTGACATTTTCTATTAAACAATAATTATTATTTTCAATATATGGAAAATAAATAGCTAGCTTTATAAATTATACCCTATATGTTATTCTGAAGTATTAGCTATATTATTGAAAAGTTTCATTTAAATCCATTCAGTAAATTTTGCGTGAAAGAGTAACAAACATACATACATCCGTACAATCTTTCGCGTTTATAATATTAGTAAGAGAAGATATTATTTTAATTAATTAATTGTGAAATAACACAAATTGATTAAATAAAATTCGGGAATGGAAGTCCAAAGCCTTGCCCCTGGACTACGTCGGCTAACGAATTACTAAGAGAGTACATTTTTGTTTTGCACGGAAACTGACCTTACAATCTTCTGACCCTAAGTTAAATACAAAAATCATAACGCTAAATAGGGCAAACCATAAAATAATGAAATAAGTTTTAAAAATGCTTTTCTTTGTAACTCATCCTTCGTAATTTTTTTTTAGCGCTCATTTGTCTTTCAGATAACAGCAGATTGAGATAACAGAGATGTAAATTAAAAAATATATATGAGTGTGACTATTAAATAACGAAACAGACACTGTAATACATTTTATTTTGATTTCATATATATTTACTTAGTGTCACCTCTCCTCTATCCCTGCAACGCCCCACGTGAATCTTCCATTTTTCGAAATAGTGCTGGAAGTATTTTTCTGTCAACTCCTTCAGGATGCGTGCCGCTTTCTCTTTCACAGCTTCAACGGACTCAAATCTTGTTCCTTTGAATGCAGATTTCACCTTAGGAAACAAATAGAGCGCAAGATCCGGCAAATAAGGCAGTTTAAAGTTTCACACCTCGTATGTTTATTGTTTAATAACTCAGGTCCGGGGCATACATCATTCCTA
The DNA here is from genome assembly GCA_951813805.1 of Limnephilus auricula. Taxonomy (NCBI): domain Eukaryota; kingdom Metazoa; phylum Arthropoda; class Insecta; order Trichoptera; family Limnephilidae; genus Limnephilus; species Limnephilus auricula. The sequence goes on from OX638415.1 coordinate 10,643,660, forward strand.
CGTCTACCTACGTTAAATTGTCGTGAAAACAAGCTTATGTGCCCAAGCGGTTAAAGTCTGCCAACATTATTCAATATTCATCTTCTTCTTTTTCCCCTTGTCCTATTCGGGTCGGGGGCCCACTGCATCGACAAGGCTCCTCCATACCTCCCTGTCTTGCGCCGATCGTTCGGCCTCCGTCCATGGCAGACCCATCCTTTCCTCGCACAGTTTTTGGAGTTGCCTCGCCCAAATATGTCTGGGACGGCCCACTGGACGTATGCACTCTGGAATTGCACTCAGTATTTTTCTTGGAATTCGGTCATCAGACATTCTTAGTACATGCCACCTCAGTTGTGTTATTTCTTTGAAGAATAGCAGTGGTTCAATGCTTAGATCATCTCGGATCGTAGAGTTTCTTATATGATCCCATTTCGTAACCCTTGCCACTCCTCTCAAGTACCTCATTTTGGCAGCTTGGACTCTAGCGAGTGTTTGTTCGTTTAGTATCGAAGAGGCGGCTCGTGACTTTTGGTGAGCTAGAGTGCTAATATTAACAAAAATGGCATTATTGATGTCGTTGTAGCCGAAAAATATTATTTATTTTTTGTATGAAGATTTTCAGGAAATCTGTGCGGCGCACGGCAAAACTGAAATTTACTGAAAATCTTCATACAAAAAATAAATTTTCGAAAAAAAAATAAAAAATATTTTTACGGCTACAACGACATCAATAATGCCATTTTTGTTAATATTAGCACTCTAGCTCACCAAAAGTCACGAGCCGCCACTGATATCTAATATAATTATCTGGTGGACGTAAGTGAGCGTCGGGCGGTATACCGTTTTAAACACTGCCATCTTTGTCTTCATGCTGAGCTCGGCTTTTCTTATCACTGAGCCGTTGAGTGGACGCAACACACTGCTTGCCGCACTAATTCTCGATCAATTTCTCCATCTTGCCGACCAGCGCTGGAGAATTCGACCCCAAGGTTCAATATTGAATTGGTATATTATACAGATCAAAGTGGCAGATAATAAGATATCGCCCTGGTGAAAGATCATCATCCAGAATCAAACTTTTTGAAATGGCTTTACTGTATTTGGTGACCAGATCTGAGTAGCCAGGAAATTCTCAACCTTCCGCGTCCCCATCTTCTCTTCCCCACTCCCTCACGAATCACACCATAGCCCAATTGGGTATGCCATAGTCCCAATGGCTCCGAACAGTTCGGAGAAGTTGGGATTCTTCTAACCCTTCGTTATGTTATAGTATTAGGAATACCAACCATAAGAAAATGACAGAAATTATTGTAAATGACCACCAATCTCCTACATCAACTCGGATCGTAGAGTTTTTCGTAGAGATCAAATTTTCATTTAACAATTAAAATTTTGAATGCAGTATTTTCCATCGCCCTGAATGTAAATAGTTATATTTTATAGTAATTGGTGAATCACAAGTAGGGTTACCATCTATCCGGATTAACCCGGACATGTCCGGACTTCTAGCCTTTTGTCCGGCCCTTTAATTTGTCCGGATTTTTTGGTTTAGATATGTAATAATGAGTAATCAAACTTACATAAGTAATATCAAATAAGTCTTTAATCTTTATCAATTTCCCACTCATCTAAAAACAAAATATAAATGTTCTTCAGCGCCAGATACTTGACGGAGCAGCTCCCATTCATTTAAAGTTTTTTTATAGAATTGTTCGCAGCTCATAGTTTTAAGGTTGTATTGAATCATCAACGATCTGACCGAGGGTACAGATAGTCTATTACGCTCTTTTGTCCACTGTGCTCCCATTAGAAAAAACACTCTTTCTACACTTACGTTTTGAGCTTGGATAGCAAAAATGAACTTGCAAATACTCAATAGAATGGGCAATCCGGCGATTGTGAAGTTTTTAAAAATGGTAACCCACATTTTATGGACCATCATACTAAAAAATGCATCGTTTTGTTGGAATATGAATAATTGACGGCTGTTATTTCGTATAATAGCTATACATCAGTGGTGCCCAACCGGTAGCTCGCGGGCACCTGGTAGCACGTGGCCTGTTTTCTAGGCGCCCTCCATGGAAGAGGAAGTTAGAGGAGTAAAATTTTCCTTCGTTTATTCTCCTTTTGGACGCGGAATATCTTGCGGAGTATAACCCAGCTAAACATTTGGAGTTGTTTCACCAGTTAAAATCGGAATTCGAAAGGCGTTTTGACAACATTTTCTGTATGTAATTGTTTATTTTTGTCAAAAATCCATTTATCGAAAGCGATGTTTCACAACTAACTTCGTTGATGGAAACCCATTGCTTCGTTAATAAAGCGGAAGCTGAATTAGAAATTATTGCAATGATATCATCCTAAAGCACATACAATAAAAGCAACGAAGTTTTCAAGCTCATGGACCCTATTAAATACAAAAACGTACGTAACTGTGCTCTCATTGTAAAATCATTTTTTGGGTCAACCTATCTATGTGAACGTGCTTTTTCTCAATTAAAAGCAATTAAAACCAAATACAGAAGTATGTTTACTAACGAACATGTCAAAAACTGTATGATTTTGGGTTGCACAGAAAATTACCAACCAGACTTTAAGAAGCTTTCTGAAAATATGGACAGCCAAGTATCGCATTAGTTTTTTGCTCTTCCGGTCTATTCTGTTTGAAGTAAGTGTTAACATAATAAATAAAAAGTGGAGTAATTGTATAATGTAGTTTCCTTTATATCACTTACGTTTTTTTATTAACTCTGCGGTGCCCGCATGGCATACCGGGATTTTCAAAATAGCCCTTAGAGCAATACCACTGCTTTACATCATACATCATTGATAACCACAGGCAGAAGTACGAAGTGCGTACTTAATATTTGCATTATGTGATTAAAATATCCACTTTTTTTGGACTGTCAGGCTTTTTGTCAGTACTTTTTAATTTTCTAAATGGTAACCCTAATCACAAGGTTATTTCTGAAAAAATATTCATAAAGTATGTCCAACGATTTCGAAAGTTTACAACTTTCGTTCTGGATCATTATCATCATCTTTTGTCAAGACTAGTAGATATTGGATACAAGTAGTAATCTAACGTGACGTTGAGAAGAGAAAAAACAGCTATTACGCTTGCTGATAAAACAATTAGTACCAGCAATGGTTACTGTAATAATATCATAAATATCAGTGGATAATGTCTACTTACAAGAGTTTTAAAAGTTTTCCGCAAGCCGCAACACATAACACAATGCAATGATTGTGGAGTGAACTTGATTGAAGACTGAATGCAATCATAAATAAACCAATTCCATGAATGCAATCATAATAATTTTCCAAAAAATGTAAATAAAAATTTCTTTGTTATGACATTTATTTGACAGTGTTCACCACCTGTAGTATTTCATGTGAACTAATTTAATATGATTAAAAGTAAAAAAACTTCATTTCACATCCGTTGTTCAAAAGCTTTGGACTTGCGGGCAGAGATGTCTCTCATTAATAATAACTTTTAAAAATAATATTTACATGAAAATAATATTTTAATTAATATTATGTAGGTAGATACCTATCTAACCCTATTTCTCCGATCACAGATTGATTATTTATAAGAACGAATTATTGTTTATGGCATTAATTTACCATAAACAATAATTGCATTTGCATGTCACAGTTAGCGCCTCCGCCCACTCAGGCAACTGAAAACTCTCAACTGCCAACTGTCTTTGTATGACAATGTGATGGCCCGCACACTACACAATCACACAAAACCCCGTTGTCAATGGTAACGCAAGCGGTGACTTGCGACCATCTTGCGACTGTCACGGCTGATTACCCTGGGCGGCCGTTGCTAGGTTGCGAGCTGTCAGCTGATTGTTCTTCATCTATGGTTAAACAAGCTTTTTGACCAATCAAGACAGAGAAAACAGCCGGTTTTAGTTGGTTTTCAGTTGCCTCAGTGGGCGGAGCGCCTTATACAAGTTTTAGAAAATAGTAAAAAATTAAATGTGGCATTTAATGGTACAATGCCATGAGAAAGTGCATAAAGAATAAATCGTCGTTGCATATAGAATATGAACCATGTGAAACTGAGCACATTCTGAGAAAATCGATAAAAACTGTTTAAAAAAATAACGAAACGGAAAATAACAATTCTATCTATGGACAAAGTATTTTATTAATTATTTTATGCCAGAAAATTGAATTTTAACGCTATTTTCTCACATGCTTCATATTGTATGCACAGTTTTTGTCACAATATGGTTCATATTCTATATACAGTTTTCGTCATATTTTTAAATACGATATTGCGAGTATTTTATTTTTAATAATATTCGTTATTAGGGTAGATAAGCTAACGGGAGGATGGTGAGAAACCCCCTTAGTTTAATTGATTGAAATTTGACAGCTAGGCATCCTTTGATTATATAAATGTCAATGTACATATCAAGGTATGTAATTGAATTGTGTAGCGGTATGCAGAGGATATTACATTTTATTTTATTTTGTTATTGTGTACTATTTTGATTGTCCTCACATGTTTCGTCTTCTATCTCCTTCTCTCTCTCTGGTTTCAATCCTGGGATTGGTTTGCAGCAATTTCCTTTATTTTTTTCTTCCATTCTCCTTAAATATTTGATATTATTACATGGCCTATACGTATTGTAGAAGATAGAGAAAAAAAAACAACTGTATACAGGATGTCCGGGAGTAAAGTGCATTAACTTCGGGAGGTGATTCTACATGATGGTAGGAGTAAAAAAGATAAATAACCATTTCCGAAATTCCAACTTTTTTCCCATACAAAAAGACGTACCTATTAAAAATCCTTAGTGTAAGGTACAAACTTGCCCGATAAATTTGCTGTGAGTCAGCCGGGCGCCATTGTGGAAGTTGTGATTGTTACGTATCGTACAGCGGAAAATAATAGTGTTATTCATTAAAAATAATACAAGGGAAATTTGCAATACGTTCCAGAGACGAAGATACTCTCAGTATTGCCTTCTTGTAAGATCACAATTCAGAATTGAAACGTTGCTTGAAATGGCTTCAGCCGTGTTTTTGACCAAATCTAAAAAGCCAAGTACTTCTTCTCTCATACCTACTTCCCACTAATACCTTCAGCCTCTCACAACATACCCAAATTTGGGATTCCACAGTCTTACTGGCTCCGGGCGGTTGGGAGGGAGCCGTCTACTAATATCTACAGGAATTTCAAAAACTAAACAAAGCGGACTAAAATCTATGATAATCCATGGGTTGACTAATATCTATACGAGGTATGTTGGAATAATATCTATGGGAACCAAAGTGAGGACGAATATCTACAGCTCAAACTGCTGACTAATATCTACAGAACAGGTGATGTAGACGAATATCTACAGTACTGGCAGAGGTTGGATTTGCAATTATGTATAGCATATTGGCATAACGTAATATTGCGTTTGCAGTTTAAAGAACTTTCGTTTGTAACACAAACCATGTTACACAAACCTAGCGTAGCCGCTAAACTACTCGAAGACTGGGATGTTTTTCTTGCATTGACGCGAGCAGGCGCTACGAAGGGTGCACTTTCTTTTGTATCACAAACCATGTTACACAATCCTAGCGTAGCCGCTAAACTACTTGAATACTGGGATGTTTTTCTTGCCTTGACGCGAGCAGGCGCTATGCCAATTTCTACATTGCAGCAAAATACGTAATATTATGCAAAAACTTCATGTACGTACTTTAAACGTTTAAGCCTTTACGTAATTGAAGTAATTTATGCTTTTCCGTACAACCTCTTGCTCAGCTGCCCTCGGTAGATATTAGTCCCACCTACGCTCCATAGATATTCGTCACCACTGGCACCATCATAGATATTAATCCGACCTTAGCTCCGTAGATATTAGTCTTCACTCTGAAGGTCATAGATATTTGTCCAACATATGAGCTGTAGATATTTGTCCGACATACAGATATTAGTATCTGGAGTCGTTGGGAGCAGTTGGGACACTTGTCCGGTATTTACAATAACAAATATTTTTTTAAGAACATTAAAAGTGTATACTAAGTATCTATATCTAAGTTGTTTATCTGGTACAGAAAAATAGCTTTTAATTTTCTGCTAAAACTACTTTTGCATCAAAAAATTTGTCGGAACTCTGCAGATTTGGTTAGATTAACTTAGGTTAGTCTCGGTTTTTCTTGTTAATTACACAAAATTCCCTCAATAGAAAAAAATCGCAAAGTATGCTCCAAAAATTATTATTTACACGTTTGTTTCTGTTATTTCACATGTATGGAAAAATTCACAGTGTTCCTTTAAATACTACTTAAGGTGTCGAAGAGAGATTTTTGGTCTTTTGAAAATGAGTCGTGTTTTATTAAACATTTACCCAATTTTCGCTCGAATTTTTTCGTTTTTGAAATTAGCGCGCTCGCTCCAATATTCGTATTATCGTATCTCTCCTTCTTATTTTTTTTGGGCGGGTACTATGGCGGAGAACAGAAGAAACATTGTTATTGTCGTAATACAATAACTGACCCGGCGCACGGTGGACGGAATGCAGAAAAAACACGAATTAATTGTTTGCTGGCTAAATATTGATGCAATTTTTTTGTTGTTGATCTTAATAATGAATTATAACTATTTTGAAGTAAAAATTAATAATTTACTCTTGCGAAAAAATTTACAACAACAAAATAATACATTTTTAAGATATAAAAAATATCTAGGAAAAAAAAAACATATTAATTTTAAACTTTACATATTATAATTCAGATCTATGAACACAAAAATAGAAAAATGGTAGAAAATCTAAGTGCTTAAGGTGTCTCCGTTGTCATCAGAGTCTAAATCATCACTCAAATTTCCAGAATCATTGGACGGAATTCTTAGTAGACTTAAAACTTCCGTAGGTAACACAGAACCTTTTTTTTTATTAAGTGGTCGAATAGAGGAAATTACAGGGTCTGATGAGATTAACAAATTATTGAATATATCTTGATTGGTGCTGGTTCTGGAAACTTCGGCTATGGTGTTCTCGGTAGTACCTTATCTCTTTATGCCTCGATTCTTGTAAATCTCCAATTGGGAGTAAAAATAATTTCATTACTGTTGCACCATGTGTTAGGATTTTATGAACACTTGTCGGCATGGGGTACCAATTATATAGATGTACATAAAGCCAGGCAGTGTCTAAAGCATATTGTTCGAAACTATTTTCGTCGATGACATATCCACTTATATCCACTGGACATTGCTATAAAATTCGCATCGATACCTGTTATTTCCGAAGACAGAATATGATTGTCAAAAAATCGATGGGCAGTATTGACATCATTGGTACTACCGAAGCCCTGCTTTGGCATATTTACCAGTACGATATTTTTTTCTCTGAACTCTGAACTCATTAATAATGTTTCTCTTTCTTGATCCAACTTTTAGTTAATTTTCTTGTCCACGGACTTGCCATGATTTAATTTCGAGACGATATGAAATATGCAATAGACATTCAAAAAATCTAATTTGTGCGTGCAACGTTGACAGACCAAATGAAACGTGCTAACCCCGCACTCTAGATTTACAACTGTACTGAGATCATTCATGTATTTGGGCCTGGCTTTAGATAAATAGCACATTTGTGTCCAGTTATTGTTTGTCAGTGAGTTGCAAACCTTCAAAATGTTCGAACCTACCACTATGTGGTATTTTTGTATTATATAATTAATTAAAAACTCATTTGATTCCACGGAAGTGGCATTTAATATACCCCGTTCTTTTAATGCCTCGAATAATTCTCCCCGGGGAATGCATATAGACCTTCCTGAAAATAACAAAATTGTTCAAGGAAGGACAAAAAAGGAACACAATTTATATATGACATAAAAGGTGAGACTTTAGTCTACAATACGTATATACTCATAAATGGGAACAAATGATGTTTTGTTTCTAAACGCTAAATGAAATAAGCATTTTAACAGCAAAAAAATACAAAAATAGCAGAAAATTAGATGTTAGTTCAAATCTCACATACATGTGACATTGATTTATAGTTTAGTAAATTAAATAAAGAATACATTGAGAAACGTTAGTCGTAACAAACTTTTGTAAATATATCCAAACGTCACTCAATACACAACCGTCTCTGCTCATGCGTAGGAGCGAACTGAAAAAAGCTATGCCAAACATCCAATTTACGACACACTTTGCGGCGTTACCAAACTTTTATCAAGCGCTATTGACATATTTAAATAAACACATAAAATGCAGAAACTATTTTGCTATACTAAAAAAAATAAATCTATTTAAAATTATAACGTTTGCAAAAACCACTTAATTCGGGTTTTTTCTCCATTCCGTCCATAGTGCGGCGTTGCACCTGCCCAGATGTCGATCCGGGCCGCAGTCGCAAGCAGGATGTACGTATTACCTGCCGCCCAGAGAACTCTCGCGCACTGCCTACAGTATTTGTACGTTGAACCAGTGCCTACCTCTACCTATTGCAGACACGTAAACTCGACCAGTGTGTCAATAGGTTAACTCATTTATCCGGGTCTGAAGGTGTCATTTGGGCCGAATAAAGAAGTCGTAATCGTTGTTATAAGTATTGCAATCAGAGTTGGATCGAACACAGTATTTTCGAACACAGGTTGCATATAATATATCAAACTTTGCAACAAAGGCGGGCAGTAGCTGATTTAACATTTATACATAAAATTTTAATTAATAAAATCGACTGTACCGGACTTATACCATATTATACAGCAGTAACAGCACCAATCCACACGCTTAAGATGATAGACTTCGCTTTTCGGCCCATACAAAAAGGACGCCCGGGAAAAAACACTTTTCTACATCGAAAATTGCACAAAATGAATTAAAAAAATTTATACTGCCTTCTAGAGGGTGAAAACTATGTCGGTATGTTTTCGAATTTTCGATGCGTTTCGTATTAACGTAAACATTCACTGTCAAACATGTACGATTTATCAAAAAATATTATTTAAGGAAAAAGTGCTGCTAACTCAACTCTCATAAAGAATTATAAAATTATAAAAAGCTACCGACGTAGCTTCTTCTTTCTAAAAAATATATTTTTTTAAATTTCAATTTCGTGAAAGTTTTGGTGTAGAAAAGTGTATTCTCCATACACCCCTTTTCGAGCGATTTCTGTAGGTAAATTTGAGTGTTGTCTCATTCGCACATTTCGTATTCGCATGTATTGTAAGTGTGCGTGGACTTTTTGTGAGCGGGACAGAATGACAGTCGTGGGTTATCCGCGTGTGGTTCAAAGTCTAGCCTCTTAATTGCAAAACAAATGCAGCAACTAATTCGCCAATTAACCGTGCTCCTCATACATTATATAATAGATACTTACCTAAACTCTAACATCGACATTTTCTCGGATTCATTGCCCAAATTTAAAAGGAGCATCATGCTATTTAAGAGGAATATAAACGCCAGAAATATTTGACTTCTTACCCCTTTAAAACTCCGCGTTTTTTTGGTATTATCTGCACGAGGAAAGTAGCGCCAAATTTGTTTCTATTTTTTTATGAATAATTTTACAAGAATGAAAAAAAGTTAGTCAATGGATCGAGTCAAAAATAATCTAAGCCTTAAGGGGATACCCGGCGGTGATTTTTCCATACAAACGTATTCCCTATTTATCTCTATGGATTTTAACCCTAGAGAAAATATTGTTTTTACATAAAATAGATATCAACTACTAGCGTGTCGGTACTTTTTGTTTTTTTTGATAAGTTACTTTTTATAGAGGTTATGACCTTCCAAAAATCAATAATATTGACCGGTTTAAACGCCGTCAAAAGACGTTCAGTATACAACAGACATAGAATAGTTTTTTCTTATGTAGTTGGTAAAAAAAAATTTGTAATCAGTCCACTTTTGGAGGAGAAGAGTGGAGAATATAAAACCTCGATTTTAGTTAGGTATTAGTAGCCCGAGGTGCATTGTCCCTTTCGCTCAATATCCGGTGGAAAAAGAGCAACATTGACAGCAACAATTTAGTAAAATCTATTTTTCAAATTTCTTCACCACCGGGTATTTTAAACAAGTTGTTTCTTATATAACTTTTAATTCCTATAAATAGAGAAGGTAAAAAAAGTTTCAATGCATAGCATATTTTTTCATATCCATAATGTTAAGCGATTCGTAGTAAAGATAAACCTAAATAGTAATTTGGCGTATAACTTTATCAATGCGCATACATTTCATTACTTCTCACGCTCACAAACATAACACTCACATATACACACACACACCACACACCTACACACTAGGCATATCACCCGGTAATTACTAAATATACGTACGACAAATAAAATACATTACAAAAAAACATATACGTAGGTGCCCATAATGAAATATTAATTAAGAATTACCAGAGAATACTGGAAATTAGTTCCTTTTAAATCAAATTCTAGACGTATTGACTATTTTATACAATAAATATAAATTGATTTTGAAAGATTGTTATTTTATCTGGTAAACGCATTTTTTAAATTTTGAAAAACTAAGACGCTCCGCTGACGAGGCAACTGAAACCAAACTAAAACCGGCTGGTCTTTATGTCTTATTTGGTCAAAAAGCTTGTTTAACCATAGACGAAGAACAATCAGCTGGCAGCCGATTGTTCTTCGTCTATGGTTAAACAAGCTTTTTGAGCAATCAAGACATAGAAACCAGCCGGTTTTAGTTTGGTGTCAGTTGCCTCGTCAGCGGAGCGCCTATGTTAATTTTTAATATACTAAGGTTATAATCTACCTTTGGTCGTTGGCAGATTTGTTCAATTTTCAAACGACACATTGCATTATACAACACAAATTTCAAATCATATAACAAAAAATTAAATCAATACATAATCTAGTAAACACAGTTCTCAGAATTTTAATTTTAGTTAAATTAAAATTATTAAAAAATAAATCCGAGAACGTGTTTTGTGACAAAAATACCTCAGTTTATCTATTTATTTAAGGTCTTAGAAACAAAAATATTAAAAAAAATTTTACACAATTATTTTGTTTAGACATTATTAAAAAATTATAAACACTTATGATTAAAAAATACTTACAAGAAGTACACTATATTTTATAATTAATCATCGTGCGTGTTGAGCATTTTTATTGCTTCCTTGAATGTAAGTATATATTAAATCAAGTTTTGAAAGAAATAATTCGATATTAAATTTTTGTTTCAAAAATTTGATTAGATGGAAATAATCGATCTTTCTCATCGGAACCACCCTGTTCTGTTGCAAGCATTTTTAAACTTTTATTCTCAGCCACCGGTCAATGGCTCTTAATATCTGTAAATTTGTTTTATCACTGTAACCAATATACTGTTCGTTTCTAATATAAAAAAATAAAATAAAAACAAAATAAAAAATATAGCGTGCTATAAAATTGTTATTATTCGATTTCTTAAAAGAAAACTCCATAATTTTTTTATTTTTTTTTTAAACAGTGTTTGTAAAATGTTTCGACAAGGTGCTATACGATCGGTAACCGACCGACAGCCTCCGTGGTCGAGGAGCAATGTTCTCGACTATGAATCCGGAGGTCGTGAGTTCTAATCCCGGCTTGCCTAAACTATTTTTATCTAATTAATTTCTTTTGTTTCACAAAAAATATATCAAAAATGAATGTTTCCAATAATTACAAAAATTATTTTTCAATTTGGGTGGGTATTTCTCAAATCCAAAACTACGTTTTGTATGAAACCGGCAGTGCAGCCGTTTCTCTTAACACAAAAGACCTAATTTTTGACTTATGGCGGTTAGTTAAGAGGAATATAAACGCCAGAAATATTTGACTTCTTACCCCTTTAAAACTCCGCGTATTTTTGGTATTATCTGCACGAGGAAAGTTGCGCCAAGTTGTTTTTATTATTTTATGAAAAATTTTACAAGAATGAAAAAAATTTAGTCAATGGATCGAGTCAAAAATAATCTTAGATATAAAGGGGTATTTTGAAAAAGTTGTTACTTATATAAATTCATATTTATCCAATGAAAAATCAAATTATTTAGTATTTTGCACCTATATTTTTTGTAACGTAATTAATAATTTTATTTTAATTCCATTAAAACGAAAAGGTAGGAAAAGCTTCAATGTATCCATAACATATTTTTTTATGTTCATAATGTAAACCGATTCGTAGTAAAGATAAATCTAAATAGTTATTTGGCGTATAGCTTCATCTTAAGAGGGTATAACAAGGACCCGACGCCTGTGATCTAAAGATTGCAAGACGTTTGATTTAAGAGGGTATTACCATACAATACCGGAAATTAGTCCTTTTTAAATCAAATTCTAGACGTATTGACTCTTAAAAAAAAAAAAACATAAATTGATTTTTAGTGTCCGACCGAAACTACGTTTTACTGCCGAAACCGAAACCGAAACCGAATTTCGGTTTTGATCTCAGTTTCGGCCGAAACCGAAACCGAAACCGAAACTTCCATATAAGGTCATGTTATCATGGGAAAAAAAATAATCAATCTTAATCTGTCAGATTTTATTTTCAAATCGTTTCAAATATAAATATAAATTCATACTTTAACTTGTGCGCTTTAGAAACTTTAGAAATAAACAAAAAAAAATCTAAAATTAATTTAGTTAACAAAATAATAGCACCCTGCAAATCTCCCCTTTTGACTATGTTCCCATGTGATATTGACCCCGCCCACTGTTCTCCCCCTCCCCCTAAATCACCCCTCCCCCTCCCCTTACCTAATAACATATAATTCATTTCTGTACTTGTTTTAAATTTTAAGTTTAGTTTTAAGTTTGCTAGTGAATGGCACGGATGTGTCGAAACCAGTAGCAGAAAAATTAAAATTTAAGTAACGATAGTACATTGAAAATTAAAACTCTTCAAAACAAAATGTCTAGAAATTGTTACATAGTTAATGCCCAAGAAATACAAAAAATATTTATTTCAAATGAACTCTTTGGTAAATAATATTAAAATAAGAAATGGTAGGTCTGTTATTTATTTTTAAAGGTTATTTACGAATAACATAAAATAATTGGTACAAAAATTATTTGTTTTCTAATTTGTTTAGGTACACTAAACAAAAAATAGTTTATAATATCTTACATCTTAGGAACAAAATAATTTCTTCTAAACTTTGGTCATTTTGTAAGGAACTCTTTTTAATGAAATTCAATAAAATAAAAATAAAAATTACCTATCTACTGAGTTCAACAACTAAATATTTTTTATGCAAATAATACTTATAGCCCAATTATTTGGTAGTTTTACATGGAAAGTTTTCCGGGAGTTTTTGAAAATCGATAATTTTATAGATTTCGATGTGCTCTTTTCGAATTTCAACATTGCCACCTCCCATCTTTGCCGCTCGCGCCGCCATATTGGAAAAATGGCACCTAATATAATTTTTTTGACAATATCTCCTTTCCGACTCATTTTACGATAAAAATATGTTTGTTCAAAATTAAACTAGAAAAAATTTCCTACAATTAACGTACAAACAATTTTTTTTTGGTAAAATCAATAATTTTGTACGTTTTTACTACGTTTTTTTCGTATATTTCTCCAAAATATTTTACTATCCGACCGGCAAAGATACGAGTTGGCAAATTTGAAATTCGAAAAGAGCCAAAAATTACCAATTTTCAAAACTCCCAGAAAACTTTCCAGGTAATCTCTTTTTTTCCAACCAAGCTGTACTATTAATAATACGGCCGGCGTTGTCTAGATTCAAGGCTCTAGACTAACAATCTGAAGGTCGCGGGTTCGTACCAGACGTGCGCAAATAAATTTCATTTGATTAATTTGTGTTGTTTCACAATTAATTGATTAAAAATAAAATCTAATATTAAAAAAATGATATAGTATACTATAGAAGATACTCTCAGTATCGCCCTGGTATAAGATCACCATTCAGAATTGATCTCAAACTAAAAAAAACTGTGAAGAGCTCCAATGTGCTGCAACCATTAATAATTTTAATGAATTAATTATTATCAGTATTCATAATTAAACAATCTAATAATATAAGTGAGAAACAATAATTTTATCAACATTTTTGCCACAGAAATCTTTTCTCCGGTTTTAATGAATTTGACCACGAGCACTAAATAGTTGTTAACTGGAAACATCCGTCGGTGGAGCCGACAAGAATTTCACTGCAACTTTTGTGAAAGACAGAAATGGACTAGAATTCCAGTAAGAATAAATATCTGCGTTTCTTGTAACCTTGGCTCTGTTAAATAGGCTTGAATAATTTGCTCAACTTGTGTGCGATCACCATTATCCACACCAGAAGTTTCTTCCATTAAAAGTCATGGGCATCCCATAGCCCTTCTCCTCTTTCAGAAAACGCGATTCTAGATGAACAAGATAAGATAGCTGTGGGTCTCAAAAATTACAGCTTTTGCTCATTGTTTCCCCAAAAACGTCCGCGCACAATTATCAACTTCATCAGAATTCAAATATGTATTTTTTAATCTGGGATCCAATAATGTTGAAGTAATCAGAGCAGGATGTCCTTTGACGTATGCAAATCAACAAGTCCTGACTGTCCTGATACGACTATGAGTGCTAACGCAGCAAAATGACACTTCGTCGCTCGCAGCTCAGTGTACCGAACATATCCGATCGCAGCACGAAACCTCCCGATTTCAGTTTCGGTTTCGGCCGTAGTTTCGGCTGGATGGCAGCCGAAACCGAAACTAAACCGAAACCCATTTTTTTGCCGAAACTAGGCCGAAACCGAAACCGAAACCGAAAGTTCGGTCGGACACTATTGATTTTGAAAGATTGTTACTTTATCTGGTACACGCAGTTTTCAAATTTTGAAAAACTAAGTGTATTTATAATATACTAAGGTTATACCGTGGTCGTTGGCAGATTTGTTCAATTTTCAAACGATTGATTCTATTAAACAACACAAATTTCCAATCATATAATCATACAACAAAATAAATCATTATTTTATCTAGTCAACACAGTTTATTTTAGACAAATTAAAATCATTCAAAAATAAATTTTGTGACAAAAATACCGCGGTTTTTCTATTTATTTAAGGTCTTACAAACTAAAATATTTCAGATTTTTTTACACACTTATTTTGTTTAGAGATTATTGGAAAATTATAAATTATTTTGATCAATAATTAATTTTAAGAAGTATATAATTTTCTTTCATTTACTATCTCCCGTTTGATCATTTTTATGGCAGTTCGAGACATAAATTCTCGCGATTCATTAGCCGCTGAGATGTGGCCGTGCAAGGTCCTGTGTTCGCGCCGCTCTTCATGATAAAATTTTGCATTAATTTTAAAACTAATACCGTTTAGCTTCATGGTTGTAAAAACATCCGCACGTAGCGCTGTTAACAAAAACGGAATAATGGATTGCTGGATATTACCTCTTAATGCATATTGCTATTGTCAAATCATTAAAGAAAAAACGTATTACCTATTCTTATCGTATGTGGTAAGGTAATATAACTGTACCTAATCATTATAGTTGCCTTACTTAAACTTTAGTAATACATTACATTTAATCTCTTGCGAAACACGTGAAATAACCAATAAACATTTATATACGTGAAAACCGTGTGATTTTTCAATAATAAAGTCAAGATTTGAAAAATACTCGACTGTAAAAGCAATAAACATCGAAATAAAACTTCAATTCAATTTGCAAAATAATGGCACTGCAATCTGCAATAAAACAAAGAGGTATAATTTAAATCCGTAAAATGTGCAAATAAAGCAAACTAATAATGTATAATGGATTGCGCAATTATGATTTTACGTAAATGGTTTCTTTAAACTTGGTAGGTACCGTTTACGTGTTACAAAATATAACGTTATTTTCAACATAATTTTATGCCTATTGCCTACTTTAAATTGATATGCATAAGTAGGTAATTTAGCTACTTATTTTTATTTATTTATTTACATTTGATATATTTAAAGCCAAATTAACAGAAATAATATTACATAATAAGAGAATATATTTAAAATTAATACAGGTGTTATTACGTTGTTTTAGGTCGATATTAGTTTCTAGCTAGGCAGATTGCCTTTATTTATTTATTTACATTTGATACATTTAAAGCCAAAATATCAGAAATAATATTACATAATAAGAGAATATATTTAAAATGAATACAAATGTTATTACGTTGTTTTAGGTCGATATTAGTTCCTAGCTAGGCTGATTGCCTTTATTTATTTATTTACATTTGATACATTTAAAGCCAAAATATCAGAAATAATATTACATAATAAGAGAATATATTTAAAATGAATACAAATGTTATTACGTTGTTTTAGGTCGATATTAGTTTCTAGCTAGGCAGATTGCCTTTATTTATTTATTTACATTTGATACATTTAAAGCCAAAATATCAGAAATAATATTACATAATAATAGAATATATTTAAAATGAATACAAATGTTATTACGTTGTTTTAGGTCGATATTAGTTCCTAGCTAGGCTGATTGCCTTTATTTATTTATTTACATTTGATACATTTAAAGCCAAAATAACAGAAATAATATTACATAATAAGAGAATATATTTAAAATGAATACAAATGTTATTACGTTGTTTTAGGTCGATATTAGTTCCTAGCTAGGCTGATTGCCTTTATTTATTTATTTACATTTGATACATTTAAAGCCAAAATAACAGAAATAATATTACATAATAAGAGAATATATTTAAAATGAATACAAGTGTTATTACGTTGTTTTAGGTCGATATTAGTTCTTAGCTAGGCAGATTGCCTGTTCTAAATTTAAATATCAAAACTTATGCATATCAATTTCAGTTATGTTTATGAAAAACTAGACATTTTTGAAAAACCTGTGTTTATACAGGGTGTAACAGCTCTGAGCATATTTGGAAGTCTGCAGGATAAAGAAATGTGGAGAAAAAATATCAAAATTGTTTGTATTAGGTATATTGTTATGGGTTCCATGTCTAATCGGACTATGAGATCTCAGCGTCTGAATTCCCATAGTAAATTTATTCAGACACGATACTTCCTCACATGATAATTCATCACATCATAACTCATATTACCCTAACCTTCCATTTATTCCCCTCACCCAACCTAACCTAACCTAAGGTTAAAAATCCCAATTATCAGTTTTCGACGCTTTGAGATATGATGAATTATCATGTGAGGAATTATCATGCGAGGAAAAGTTTGTACTCAATATTCATACACTTGAAAAGTTTTCATAGAGTAGACCGGTCACCATTGTTGTGTATTTTTCTATTACGGTCTTGAATTTCAATGTCGTTATTTTATTGGTCAATGACATACATATACTTATCACTGTCATCGAAGTATATTAATACGGTAATGCCCGTAGGGTTCAAATTAAGGAATCCTACTTCGAGTTAATCTCCAACGCCATACACTGTGTGGAAACCGTTCTGAGCCGTCCGTGAACGTGCATCGTGCATTTTTCCACGGAGTTGCTGCCGTAATAGGCACACTTATCATTCGCTCACACGCGATTTGCAAACGGAAGTGGCGCCATCTATAATGCTATATTTGAGGAAAAAGTATGAAAGGTGAATAGGGATCTGGGGGTCAATATGTTCAGGAGTGACGGACGTATGAATCCATCCCTCCCATTGCGCTACAAGGCGATAGGTCGAGAGAGTCCGGTTGGAGAGATAAAATGATTACCATCAACCAGTCCCTCCCTATCTGACTCGCCACGCGATAGGTGGGCAAACTCATATGCCGCCAAGACCTAGACAAACCTCACCCAATTAAACTGGGCACCCCTGATAAGTCACCAAACGCAGCAGTAATCTATGGCTGGGGCGTTGGTAGAAGAGTTGGGAGAAGAAAAGTTTTTCGCTTTCATTCAATAATAAGAAGATATATGTTGGGTTGAAGAGTGTTCCTCTCATTATTCACGGTCGTAATGAAAGAATGTCTACTATTATATATCTACCTATTAAATATAAGTATTCTGTAGTTTAATGTTAATAGTAGTTAGTTTTGCAAAAGGGTGATGTCTTATAAATAGTCACCAATACTTAAGACGATAGACTTCACTTTTCGGCCCATACAAAAAGGACGCCCGGGAAAAAACACTTTTCTACATCGAAAATTGCACAAAATGAATATATTTTTTTATACTGCCTTCTAGAGGGTGAAAACTATGTCGGTATGTTTTCGAATTTTCGATGCGTTTCGTATTAACGTAAACATTCACTGTCAAACATGTACGATTTATCAAAAAATATTATTTAAGGAAAAAGTGCTGCTAACTCAACTCTCATAAAGAATTATAAAATTGTAAAAAGCTACCGACGTAGCTTCTTCTTTCTAAAAAATATATATTTTTTAAAATTTCAATTTCGTGAAAGTTTTGGTGTAGAAAAGTGTATTCCCTATGAACCCCTTTTCTAGCGATTTCTGTAGGTAAATTTGAGCGTTGTCTCATTCGCACATTTCGCATTCGCATGTATTGTAAGTGTGCGTGAGCTTATTGTGAGCGGGACAGAATGACAAATAAATAAATACATAATATAATAAGCATGCGTCAGTACTTGACCCAATTTTACACTTTATCTCTGTTAATAAAATTAACGAGAAAAATAATGACACAAAATATCTATTATAAATTCCATTAGGTAGGTATGAATTCAGATAAGTCCTGTTATCGTTTCGTACCATTTTTATTAAGTCCAGGATCAGCTTCAGACACTAAATGAGTTCAACTAACTTAAGTGGATATCTTCTGATGTCCGTTACGAGAGCTGTTCTTTATACCCCGATTGGGGATGTCTTCAAGGCTGATAGCACTGAATTTATTTCTTATTTTTTTATTTATTTAGGAAAATCAACAGATTATTTACATCTATTACAAAAAACTTAATAATAAAAATAAAATCTAATTACAGATTTTCACATAACTTAAAATTGTAATAATAATAAAAAAAGTTAAAAAAAACTAAGGGTCCTGTACCCATGAACTGACATATTTACAAAACATACAATATTGTAAATATTGGATAAAAAGTAATAGAAGATGTAAGAACACATATAAATAACAATTTAAATGTAACTAATATACTATTAACCAGCTAAATTTCAAAACATATTGTATTATACACTATTCTTCACTACACAAAAGCAATAATAACAATACATAAATAATAATAAATGTACAAAATATATATTATACCTACAACTAAAGTGAACAAATGTGTATAAATTGGATGACAAGTAACTGGAAAGGATTCACAGCAACAACATGATAACTTGCAAAAGGAATTTTTAAAATTATTTAATGTTAGCTATGACAAATTATGACAAAATTGACAAAGCTTGGGGCCCCTAGCACACTCGATCGATAAGGATTGATAGGGTAACTTTCGGAAACTTCTCTTCTTTCCCTAGGAGTACTGCAGATCGCTACGTAAAAACAACAGTTGATGTCGAATGTATTACGGACACTTAGTCATTGTGAGCTAGGGGCCCAGGCCTCCTACCACACTCGATCGATAAGGATTGAAAGGGTAACGTTCGGTAACTCCGCATCGTTCCCTAGCATGATTGCAGATCGCCAACGACTAAGTGACAGTTCACAATGACTAAGTGTCCTTAATATATTCGACATCAACTGTTGTTTGTACATTAGCAATCTGAAGTTGTCCTAGGGAACGATAAAAAGTTACCGAAAGTTATCGATACAATCCGTATCGATCGAGTGTGCTAGGGGGCCAGATCTGATTAGCCAGGTACTCCCCCACCTTCCTCTTCCCCATCTCCCTCCGCTCCCTACTACCTTCAGTTTCACAACATACCGTAGTGCGTAGATGCCGTAGTCTCACAAGCTTCAGGCTATTAAGACTTATGGGCTTTATTCATATAAAAATATGCTCTCCGATGTCCGGAACTAAAGAAACTATGACACCCCCACTTTGGGTATGTTGAGAGGCTGGAGGGAAGGCGATAGGGAAGAGGAAGCTAGCTATTCAGATGTGGTCACCAAACATGGCTAAAGCCATTTCAAGCGATCACCCAGCCACCCACCGACATCTACAAACATTGCTTAAACTTTATGTTTGCGTGACTAAAGTGTCAAATGACATTAAAATGACAATAACGACCTCTGGAGATTCCCAGAAATTGAGTTTATGTTAACCCTAGACAGCTAACGTCGTTATTGAATCTCAAAAAGCGAACAATACGTCTTTTTGACGTACATTTTTTGAAGTAATATTTCTAAATGTTTTTTTGTTTCAATTTATTTCACTTTTTATACACAACAATTTTACAATTTTAATCATTGTTTAACAATAGAATAACAAAATAAAACATAAAAATTTAACAAAAGGTATAACAAAAAGGTGAAAACGTCTTTTTTTGATTCTACACCAATTAAGAGAACTGGCTCTTGAGCTTGGTGTAGGAGTTATGTAATGTGTTTTTATTATTATCTATCGTAATTTATTTTTAGGGTTTTATGCCGTGTTGGGCTATCTCCTTCTTTAGCCAACATTTCGTTGCCATCGTGCCCATCGCGGCGTAATACACCAAAAATAAATCACGAAATAATAAAAACCTATTTAAAAATAGGACTTTAAAAAATGTTCCTCAAAAAGTCAAATGGTTAGCTTATTGAGGTTTAAAATAAATACTTTTGGCCGTGAAAATATCATACCTTCTTCTTCCCCTTGTCTTATTTGGGTCGGGGACCCAATGCATGGACAAGGCTACTCCATACGTCCCTGTCTTCCATACGCCCCCGATTGTTCGGCCTCCGTCCATGGCAGACCCATCCTCTCCTAGCACAGTTTCTGGAGTTGTCTCCCCCAAATCTTTATAATTATTTTTATTTTATCTAGTAATATATATCCATATCCTAGAAATATAAAAAGTACCAAAAAGGTGTATACGTTACCTGTATATGATGGAATATACGTACTATCCATTCCTGTATTCATCCTTGTTCTTAACAAGGATGCTCGATTTCAACACCGTAGAAGCCCGCAGAAAAATATTTTTAGGTAAACACTTTTTTAAGCTAATATCTGGTATCATACTCAATCTGCCTATGTTAAAATAGGTTAATTTTTATATCCCTAACAAGTATACTCGTGGGAGATCCCATGCACTTTTTTATGCTCCGAAAGTGGGGACTTCTGCCTATCAGAACGCGGCAAAAAATAGAGCGACTCAACATTGACCATCGACATTTTCAATGTCACTTACACATAGTTCAGTACAAAATCGTAAAACTGCTCTTGTGTACTTTGTAATTTATAATCTTCTCCATGATATATTGGTGTATAACCGTTTTATGGAGAACATGAGAAAATAAATAAATTTTTATTAAAAGACAAGATAACTTTGTTTACATCACTTTTTATTTATACACAATCTACATGTTTCGTGAACGATGTTCACCTCATCAGGAACAAATGTATACTAAACTTAAAAAATTAAATATAGATTACATATGGGAGGAAAGGCTAGAAGTAAGGGGAAGGGGTAAGGGTGGGGGAAGTTTATTACAATTATAAATAAGCAGCAAATTTTTATAAACCCTCTTTTGAACCTTTTCCCACTTAACCGGTCTTTCCCTGCTAATGACTTTGAAATTCCTAATTGTAATAAACTTCCCCACCCTTACCCCTTCCCTTTCCTTCTAGCCTTTCCACCCATATGTAATCTATATTTAATTTTTTAAGTTTAGTATACATTTGTTCCTGATGAGGTGAACATCGTTCACGAAACATGTAGATTGTGTATAAATAAAAAGTGATGTAAACAAAGTTATTTTGTCTTTTAATTAAAATAAATAATGACATCACAAAGTGAAAACCATTCCGAAGAAGTTTTCTTCGAAAAATTAATAAATAAATATATGGAATGATAAGGTTTTAATGAAAACACCACTTTAATGCCTATAATTTTTTTATTTTTTATTATTTATTAACGCCTTGTACGCTTTTACATTTTTTACATTGTTATAAGTAAGTTGTTGAGGAGTGTGATAATAAGTAAATATTTACTTAATACATAATATAATAAACAGAATTTGAAAGATGTAAGTAGATAAAATACTAGTAGGTATGCATTTTTTATTTTTACATTAACTCCACACAAGAGCCCTGTGGAAAATAATTTCCCTCAGGTCCTATGTCATCTTTGAAGATGCTGAGAGTCTTTTTGCGGGGAGAAAGGAGTGAACATGGGTCTTGAAGAGACCCATGTTGTAGAAGGGAGGAAACAGAGTAACACAATTATTTTACTCAAAATACAATTAGTCTTTTTTTGGAGTATGTAAATCAATTTGCAACACAGTTCAATAATCATAAGACAGTAGAAAACTTCAACAATAACTTTTTGAGTTCATTTATATTAAATTTTATCTTCAATATTTAAATTGTAACACATTTGTTGGTAAAATGTTATTTATTGAAGGTAAGTTCACAGATCACATGTAGTAAAAATAGTCACAATGTATCAAATCACAATAATAATTAACTGAGCAAGGGATCGGAGGGAACCTTGCTGATTAGTCTTTGGGAACAACAAAACTGACTCGTGCCGTTATGGTAACGGGCGGCGGCGACTGTGTTCTGCTTAGAGGGTCGTACCATAGGACGAAGCGGAACTAAGGCAGCAGTCGGGGTCTGGTTGGTGCTTTGCTTATGGAAGTAGAATACTCCTTAGAGGGTCGTGCCAAAGGACGAGGCGCAACTAAGAGAGTGTACTAGCCAAGGGCGAGCTGCAGACGAACTGGTTGAATTAGGGCGCGCAGCTCTTTATATAGGCCATTCCTTGTGACGGGGCGTGGTTTATGGGGCGACTCGAGGGTAGGAAATGCGCAGAAGCCGTCTGCGCAGCTTGGTTAGCCTAGGTTTGGGTGAGCAGGATGGCGCTGTACGGGGGAAAGAGATGGTTTAGTGGCAAGCGTAAAAACGGTGTGCTACAATATTAAATAACATACCGGGTGGTTCTTTGAGATATTTTCTCTTTAATCTGGTTATGGATTACATTAACGGCATTTTTATCAAGTAGAAATCTCGATTTGTCATCCAATACTTGAAAAAAATTACACTTTCGTGTGCTTCTGCATCTTCAATCGCTTCAATAATTTCGAAATCCTCATTATCAAATACATCATCAAAACTGAACTCATGAAAAATTCTGGTCACAGCAGTTGTCAAACTGTATTAAGTTCATACATCATTTGAACCAACACATCGACGCAGAAGAAAATTTAACTATCATCCACATCATAACCACTATTAGCCAGTTAGTAAAGAGGAACTTTATCTGCATTCATAAGCATCTTTGAGGGATGGACAAATAGAAAAAATACTTTATCCTATGCGTAGTGCTTCTGACAGCTTATTAGCAAGATGGTGAAATACCCCGTAAATATATTACGGTAAAAAAGAAGTACTTTCTGTTACTATGAAAGTAGTTACAGAACAATGTGTAGTTACTTGTAACAAGAACTCTAACCACTGGAGCGACAGAGCAATTCAAAACTTTTTTCTCGGATTGCTAAATGAAATTTTTCCGCCCACATTAATAAAATCATACTTCCGAATTTGAATATGGAGACATACAAACTGCTTATAGTTCTATATAGCCAATGAATTCACTTATCTTTTGTCTATTATCACATATACGTAGGATTTATAAAAAGATATATATCGTTAACTTTAAAACATTAAAAAAAATATAGAGAATATTTATTTTGTTATATTTTGAATGTACAATACATTTTACAGTCTCTTTAAAAAAATATAAAAACATTTCCATATTTTGGCAACAAAGCAATCCGTGGTTTTGGAAATAGTGCCATATTGTGTAGTGGCAAAAAGCGCTCGAGTGGTTAAAGTATTTAATACTATTGAAAATTTTTTCATTTATTTATATAAAGTTATGTACGAGTACATGTCATGTCATTTGTCAATCTATAATACACATAAAAGAAGAAGAAAAAAATGGTTGATATTGGATGCGTTTTTTAGATTTTCACGGCCAAAAGCATTTTCGTCGTTTGTTTTGGGGGTGTTATGTCGTGTTGTGCTACCTCTTTCTTTAGCCGACGTTTCGGACAGCGTTGCAGTGTTCATTATCAGGGCAGATCCGGCAGATCCGGCAGATCCGACGATGTGTGACATCGTCATCGTCCGACACAACGAAAATGGTTGATATTGTTTCATTATTATAAACATAAACATGAATGGTTTGTTATTGGCAAAAACTTAGTACGCCCGATTGGATGCTATATAGCTAGATTAATACAGCGAAAAAAGGTGCAAAATAGAAACATATTTTTGGATTACAGTATTTTCGGTAGAAGCATTAAAGATGTTCGTTATTTTGACAAACGTTGCGGGGTTAAGATAATAGGAATATTACGTTTTCCTGGAATATCGTCTGATATGTGGGCTGACAATTCTGTGGTTAAAATACTGGAATTATTCGGTTTTAGAATATTATGCATCATCTTTGTTAGGTTCTAGTATCCACTGAAGAGAAAAACCGATAGAAACGTGTAGTGGGTATATTCGTGTATTATATTAGTAAGGTCATTTGTAGTGTCCTTGAATGGCATATAGTTTCAGTGGGTTTTGATAGATGCCGGTAGGCTTAAAGCATCATTCGCCTCGCCTGATCAAGCCGTGCGCATCGACGTCCGCTCCCCCCCGCGTTTGGCGCGTCACTGATATTTCAAAATACTGACTGAAATATTTAATGCACTGGCTATGAGAGGAAGAGAGAACGAAAATGTGCGCGCGCACTGCTCTCTCTTGCTTCTACAGTGAGGCCGTTCGACTCGCAACGTATTTCACTTTTCGTTACACATTCGCCAGTTTACCCCTCAAGTCAAGCGTGCATAAAGAAGTATTTACTTCAATAAAGATATCAATGAAAAATTAAGTTTTTGGTTAAACATATGGCATTCGATCCAGTGTTATTTACACATCAATTTGGGAGGCGGGATTGGGTACCGCCGCCCCGGGAACACCTCTGCCATAGGTCACCCCAAGTGCTTCGCTACGTTTGGTGACTTAGCAGGGGTGCCCGGGTTCATGGGGTATGGTTTGTCTAGGTCTTGGCGGTGGATGATCTAGACACACTGAATCCCAGATTCCTACCCAACCCTCATACCCTTTTCCTTCCCAGAACTTCCTCTCCTTTCTTTCCTTAAAATACCCTCCACACAGCATCCCCAAAGATGACATAGGCCCTGAGGGAAATTATTTTCCTCAGGGCCTCCTGTGTGGACCTAATGTAAACAAAAAAAAAAAAAAACATAAAAGATTGTTTATCGGTTGTGTAAAATTTATTACATGTTGTAAGGCTGTCTGTGTTCAAAGTAAATATGATGTAAATCGGTAGAAATTAGGAATATCAGTTCTTGGTATTATGCATAGACATATGAATATGTACATATGAATATGTATAGACCTGCCCTAAGTGATAAAAGCGTATTATTTCCCCCTCCTTAATTCTGGGTTCCATGGAACCGGACGGGCTGGCGTATAGGTTCGCGTGACGACTAGCGTCGAGCTCTTATCGGTACATTTTACGAAATAACACGGCAAAAATGGTAACTTGTGCTATTAAAACATGTAAAAATAGAAGTGAAAAGGAATATAAACCCAATTGTCGTATTACCTTCCATATGCAGGCATTATTTGTCATTATTTTAAGCTTATTCACATCATATAATATGATCAGTTTTAGACATGAAGCGTAAGCAACCGAAATTCCCGGTCCCGTCGTGTGCACGTTGCAGTTTACTGTGATAAGTAAATTATGAAACATTTGTAAAAGTGTCTTAACTAAACACGGTAACAAAATATTCGACTCTCAAAACAAGCGAACCTTTCTTCATTTTATATGGATTACACAAGTTTGTTCAAACCGGGCGAACAATTCGCGCTCCCATGTAAAAAGGTCTATTCATTCAAAAGCAGATTTTACTTTTAAGAGCTAAATGGTGATATTATAATGCGTGATGCCTATATACTGTCATATTGAAGTTGTAACGAATCACATATCGTTAGCGTCAACTCATCCCTCTCCGCCCCGCTACAGATGGTTATTACCCCTCTCCCTGATTCTCTAGTCTATGAATAATATGTCTGTGGTATTATGATTGTTCAGTGCTTATGGTTGATTAGTTGGTGAATATTGCTTCGGTGGTCAAGTAGGCGGAACTTTTGACCGCACAGAAAGATTACATATGTCATTAGCTGGACAGTTATTATTTAAAAATTAAATTAATAAGTAATATGAATTGTTTTGCAGACAATTTAAATACGAGGTGTGACTGTTAAGACGATAGACTTCGCTTTTCGGCCCATACAAAAAGGACGCCCGGGAAAAAAACACTTTTCTACATCGAAAATTACACAAAATGAATATATTTTTTTATACTGCCTTCTAGAGGGTGAAAACTATGTCGGCATGTTTTCGAATTTTCGAGGCGTTTCGTATTAACGTAAACATTCACTGTCAAACATGTACGATTTATCAAAAAATATTATTTAAGGAAAAAGTGCTGCTAACTCAACTCTCATAAAGAATTATAAAATTATAAAAAGCTACCGACGTAGCTTCTTCTTTCTAAAAAATATATATTTTTTTAAATTTCAATTTCGTGAAAGTTTTGGTGTAGAAAAGTGTATTCTCCATAAACCCCTTTTCGAGCGATTTCTGTAGGTAAATTTGAGCGTTGTCTCATTCGCACATTTCGCATTCGCATGTATTGTAAGTGTGCGTGAGCTTATTGTGAGCGGGACAGAATGACAGACGCGGGTGTTCCGCGTGTCGTTCAAAGTCTAGCCTCTTAAGAGGTAATATCCAGCAATCCATTATTCCGTTTTCTTTAACAGCGTTGCGCGCGGATGTTTTTAAAACCATGAAGCTAAACAGTATTAGTTATAAATTTATAAAATGTTGTCATTAAGACCAGCGCGAACACAGGACCTCTCACGGCCGCATCTCGGCGGCTATGCGGCTAATGATCGCGAGAATTTATGTCTCGAACTGCCATGAAAAATTATCAAACGGTAGAGGGTAAATGAATGAATATTATATACTTCTTAAAATTAATTTTTAATTTTTCAGTAATGTCTAAACAAAATAAGTGTGTAAAAAAAACTGAAATATCTTAGTTTGTCTGATTTTAAATAAATAGAAAAACTAAGGTATTTTTGTCACAAAACACTTTCTCGGATTTATTTTTTAATGATTTTAATTTGTCTAAAATTTTAATTTTGAAAACTGTGTTGACTAGCTTATTTATATATTGATTTATTTTGTTGTACGATTATATGATTTGAAATTTGTGTTGTTAAATAAATCTATCGTTTGAAAATTGAACAAATCTGCCATCGACCAACGGTATAACCTTAGTATATTATAAATACACAGGTAACACATAGGTAACAATTATTATAAGCAAGAGATCGTATGTGACGTCATCGTCGCCATCGTTCTTGTAGCTTCTGTCTTTTTCGTTTTCAAATAAGATGCGTACGAAGGAAGAGGACGAACGTCGATGACGTCCGTACGAGCTCTTGCTGGTATTAGTTTAAAAAAGAAACTAAGTAATTATTAATTAACCAACAATCCATTTCACTCATAAGAATAAAGAACATCATAAGAAATGTCTTGTTGGCGTGTTTCGTGAACCAATTATAGGCCTTATTTAGGCCTATATTTCAACACAAAACTTACGAAATTCAAATAAGATAGCGATATACAATTTCAGGGCAGCGTGGGATAGATATACCGCATGTTAAATGGCCTAGAAACAAAAGGTACTGGCACATTTGTTTCCATTAAAATTTGTATGGAAAATACTTCTAGTTTTATATTCTTTATTCCATGTTTGCAGGGGTAATCAGAGAGGATAGATTGCCGCACAATTCTGTCTCGACACACTCGATTTGTATAAGTAACGGCCGTCCGTGGTCGAGTGGCAAGACTCTTGACACCCAATCGGAGGGTCGCGGGTTCGAACCCGGCGTGCGCAAATAAATTGTATTTGATTAATTTGTGTTACTTCACAATTAATTAATAAAAATAATATATACTATATTTGCGACACGTTCCAGAGTGGAAGATTTTCTCAGTATCGCCCTGGTGTAAGACCACCATTCAGAATTGAAACGTTGCTTAATAATGTCTTAGGCCGTGTTTAGTAACTAGATCTAAATAGCCAGATATTTTTCCTATCTTCCTCTTCCCCATCTCCTTCCCCACTTACCTTCAGCCTCACAAAATACCCTAATTGGGGATGCCATAGTCTCACTGGCTCCAGACGGGAGCAGTTGGGACTCTTGTGAGGTATTCTCTATAAAAATATATATATATATATATATAAAAAAAAATATTAAAAAAAAAGTAAAAAAGATAAATTACTTTTTTTCGAAATTCCAACTTTTAGGGGTACTTTTTTTGGTAAAATGATAAAATCAGTCCGGCGTGTGCGGCCAGCACTATTATTTTACGCTGTTACGATAAGGGTGATGCACAACCATCCAACGGCGCCGCAATCGCGCCCGGCTGACTCACAGCAAATTTATCGGGAAAGTACCTTACACTAAGCATTTTTAATAGATACGATTTTTGTATGGGAAAAAAGTTTGAATTTCGGAAAAAGTTGTTAAACCTTTTTTACTCCTACACTCCTACCATCATGTAGAATCACCTGCCGAAGTTAATAAACTTTACCCCCGGACATCCTGTATATAATATGCCGTCCCAGGAACCATGATTGGATAACCAACACCTCTGATAATGGTAACCCTAGGTGGTAGGCTAAGTTTGGTGACTTAGCAGGGTGCCCGGATTTATGGGGTGATGTTTGTTCAGGCCACTTACGTGGCGGGCCAGATCAGGAGAGGCCGGTCGAGGGAACCTCTTTAACCTCTCTAAGCGGGTTCTCTCGACCCATGCCGTGCACTGCAGCAGGATGGATCGATTCATATGTCCCTCTTCACAGCATTCCCAAAGATGACAAGAAAATTATTTCCTCAAGGCCTCCTGTGTGGAGTTAAAAAAAGAAACACCCCTTATTTCATTCCTATTCATGAATGGTCTCATATACAGGGTGTCCGGGGGTAAAGTGCAATTACTTCGGGAGTGGATTCTCCATGAGAGTGTAAATAAAAAAAGATAAATAACTTTTTTCGAAATTCCAAATTTTAGGGGTACTTTTTTGGTAAAAAGATAAAATTAGGCCGGCGTGTGCGGCCAGCACTATTAGGTATTTTCCGGTGTTGCGATACGCGCCAATCAAAACCAACGTCACTACAACGCGCCCTGATGACTCACAGCAAATTTTTCGGGTAAGTTTTTTACCTTACACTAAGGATTTTTACTTACGTCATTTTGTATGGGAAAAAAAGTTGGAATTTCGAAAAAGTTGTAAATCTTTTTTACTCCTACCATCATGTAGAATCACCGCCCGAAGTTAATGCACTTTACTCCCGGACATCCTGTATAGTTGTTATTTATATGGGACTTTGACGTGGCCCGGATCAAGTATTTGATTCACTTGATCGTGCCATATCTTCCTCGGGGTCCCCGATCATTTCTACCATTTATTAAATTGATATTCATCATAGAAAATCAATTTGGCTGATTTTGCTGATATCATTAATGAATAAACAGGGTGTTTAGGAATCAAAGAAGAGTTTCACTTGGAAAATTTATTATTCTTAAAACATATAAATTTCATACATGTCGTACCTATAGATACTTTTTAAACATAGTGTTTTACAAAATAAATAATATTTTACATTTTTCCTTAAATAGTACTGGATAAATAGAGGTTTTTTTTAAATTTAGTAAAGACGTTTTATCACCATATCTCAAATATCAAAAAAATCAATCGACCAGAATGCTGTTTTTTTTTCGTTCAAGTCACTCCGTCGATCAAAAAGGCATTTTTTTTTATAATAAATATTTTCACATCAAAGCGTAAATAAAATTCAGTATTTTTTTCCAAAATCCACATTTTGAAAAATATTTTTTACACTAAAATAAAACATTTTTAAAAGCTCCAAATACGGTTTTACAAATTCAATAAATAATAAAAATATAATTCGTAAACTAAGAACCGAAATTAAAACAACTTAAATACAACCGATAGTGATACAAAAATAATAATAAAAAAAAATATGCAGTATGACTTTTCAAATCATTTTTACCTTAAGAAATTTTGGTATAATTTTCTATTATAGGTAATTTTATTAATCATGGCATCTTATAAATGTATCGTGTATGTATGAGAGCTTTCTATGCGAGAAAGAGACACAGCTGGACAAGTATCTGCACCGAGAGCAGTTGTTTTCTGTGATGCTTGACTAAAAAAATTACCAGTAATATATGATTCAATAATGATCACGATTCGTTTTTCAAACATGGGCCCATGTTTAAAAGAAGCAAAAAAAATAATTTTTTTACATTAACAAACACAAAAAAAAAATAATAAAAAAAATCAAACATTGAATACCTTTTGGTTCCCTATTAAGCTCTTACAAGAAATCAGATACTTTTTGTGTGTAAATATATTGAATAACAATACATCTTAAATAAGATGCACTCGCTACACAACAATGCCTGATTTTAAATACATATATTATATTTTGTGAAAAAGTTTAGTTTACAAATAGGAATAAAAAATATGTACAAAAATTTACAATCATCAAAGTAACAATAACTTGAAATAAAGCATAACATTATTTATTACAAAATTTCGAATGTTTTTTACTTGTTCTGTTTCAGTTAGTATTTTTTTTATATTTACGACACTGAAGCAATGATATAAAAAATATGTAAAAAGTTCGATTTTTCTTAATTAAACGCATCTAGGAACATTTCGAGCGATTCCAACGTAACACATCTCATCCAAATCCAATTAAAATTGTCCAAACTTCAATAAAATGAATTACATATTAACATTCAACACTTGTTTCTTTTTATACATTTGGTTTATAATTCTCGTTTTAACTCAACCGTCCATTGCAGTAAAATTATTACTTTAAGAATAATTATGGTATAAAATTTAAAATAAATATTTAACATAACATTTTATCGGTAAAAAAAATCACAGTTCTGTTCTTCCTCCGGATGAAGCTTTTTGTTTTTTTGAATAATTTTAATCTTGGTGCATTGAAACCATTGCTCTGGCTTTATTTTGACTCATTAGGTTTTTGAGGGTGGCAACTTCTGTAGCCAAACGGGCCAGTTCAGATTTTAGGTGAGCATCTTCTTCTGGTTCTTGGTTCATGGGCATGGAGGTTTGGGACATTGGTGGTCTTCCTTGATAGTCGTGGCTCATGGAGATACCAGAGTCTCTTTCGTCGCTTGAACCTTCTCCGTCCCATGGGGGTGATGCTCTGAGTCCAGGCTCTTGTTTGATGTGTTGTAGGGCTAGGAGGGCACCTGCAACATCCCTATCACCAAGATGAGATTTGTGTCTCAATTTCAAAGGTAGACTGTTATTTGGTTCTTGTTGTCCGTAAGAACCGCTATCGCAGTGTTCGTCTCCAGATCCGGAAAGGCTGGAAACTTCGTAAGGACTCGGCGCCCTTCTTGATCGAGATAGGTTCAACACGCTTCCAGCGCTGGCTTCAAAGTGTCCACGGTAAGGTGGATATTCACAAGGTTCCGGGTAAGGTTGACTCATGGGGCTGCGATGGGGTGGAGGAGGAGGTGACATTGGTGGAGGAGCATTGAGATGCTGCGGCGCTGAATTAACTGACGTAGAAGGCGGCGTTGGAGGAAACAGAACTGGTGTAGAATTACCAGAGAGTTTCGATCTTTTTGTCACGCAAAGGACTTGATCACACGTTGGAAGAGTAGCCATAACTTGTTCAATACTGACTAAAGCTTCTCCGCAGATGCCGTATTTCTCTTTGATAGCATCTAGTTGCGCTTTCAACACGTGGTTTTCTTTTGATAGTTCAACTACTCTTTGTTCTAACACCATGTCGTTAAACCTTCTCTTTTCGCGAGATCGTTTAGCAGCTTCATTGTTTCTCCTTCTGCGGTCCCAATATCCGTCGTCTTTCTTGTTGTCTGGGATGAACTCTCTTTGCTTCCTCTGCGAGAAGAAGTCTTTCCTCTTGTAGTCGAAGCCAGGGGGATAATTGTCGGAGTTGTGTGAATCTGTGCTGAGGGGTCCCATGCTGACCAGGCCCCCGGAGCCCTCGTGCTGAGGGTAGGGCTGGCCTCGCGGGGAGCTGGGAGGCGGGCTGTAGGCCTGCGAGGAGTAGTGGGGGTGCTGCTGGGGCGGAGGGGCCTGCAGGGGGGGCTGCGCGTGATGCATAGGGGCTTGCTGCTGTTGATGCATGATGAACTCGGCCACCATATTGCGGCGGGGCCGCGCGAAGCGCAGAGACGACTTTGTCTGAAACAAACGAAAACACATTATTAGCATTTTTTCCATATTTCAATTCAATTCAAATTCAAAAGCGATATAATTAGAAGGATTGCTATTATGATCTTATCTTACTAATATTATAAACGCGAAAGTTTGTTTGGATGTATGTATGTTTGTTACTCTTTTCAAGCAAAATTTACTTAATGGATTTTAATGAAACTTTACAATAATATGGCTCATATATCAGAATAACATATAGGCTATAATTTATAAAGCTAGCTATATATTTTCAATTTATTACCAATAAATGTGTTTTAAAATTTGACACTGTGAATGGTTTGTTTATCAGTTAACAGTGTAAAATTTAAAACACGTTTTTTAGCATGAGAAAGAGTTTACTGCAAGTTTAGCGGAAATTCTAAAAAAAACATTAGCCAAAAAAACTATAATGAAACGATACCGTAGTAAAAAGACGCTAAACCGCGATATAAAAATGTTTTTATTATTATTTTATTTATACCGTTTGTCTGCAAGCGGTAATTAGTCAAGGAACTGGTAGATCTATTCGCCTAGCGATAACGGTTTGCAATTGATGAATAATGAATCAAAAGTACCGCAGTTTAATCTGTTTATTATTATTTGATCCAGTTACTTCAAGACATAACGGAGCGTCAAACATATTATAAAAAAATTAATTATAAGAAATACTTTCCCTGGCGGCGAAATTGTGAACTAAACAGGCACTAACGGAACCTCACAGAGAACAAGAAGTCATTATTATAGATTGGATCATCAACAATTTACCTGTTTTAAATTATGTGGAGCCTTGATAAGCGATTATTCTTGCAAGAACACAATAGAAAAAGTTTAAATTAGGTACCAGAAAAAACTAACCCAACAGAAAAACTGTTTTACATGATTTTTTTTCCAGTTAAATTGATAGTTTATTAAAAATTCCTAGATGCAACCGTATCTTTTTCTGATTTTTCTGTTTCAAATTTTCGATTGAGAGTCGCTAATATGACTTCAATTATTAAGGAGTTTTCGTATGAGCCGCTTGTTCAAGTAATTAGTAGCCCACATTCAAGTAAGTGCCTAATTATTAAATAAAAAAGCATTTTTAAATTCAAACTAATTGATAGGTAGATTACCTTAATTAAAATAGTTTTTTTTCAATGTCGCAACAAACGCGTAAATGTTTAAACAGAAGACTATAAATAGACCTTCTACGATAATCTACAAGAACGATGATGACGTCATACGCTTCGTAATACGCAAAACACTTCCTTCCTCAATATTATATAATAACCTGCTAAACAATATTACTCATACAAAATACGGAGAATACTAACTTCCTCACACATTCTGTGCTCCTGGTATTTCAATAGAAGAAATTATTGCTATTTCAATGTTTTTTAGGGTTTTTGTGCCTTGTTTTAAATTCTACCCTTATTTATACGATAGGACGGTCTGTGTGGCCTAATGGTAAGACTCTCAACTAGCAATCCGAAGGTCTCGGCGATTCAAATTCTGGCGTAAGCAAATAAACTATTTGATTAATTTGTGTTATTTCACATTTAATTAATTTTAATTGCATTTAATTGCAGCACGTTCCAGGTTGCAAGATACTCTTAGTATTGTCCTGGAGTAATATCACTATTCAGAAATGAAACGTTGCTTGAAATGGCTTTAGCCGTGATTGGTGAGCAGATCTGAACAGCCAGGATCCCTATCTCCAGCCTCACAACATACTTCAATTTGGGATGCCATAGTTTCACTGGTTCCAGACGGAAGCAGTTAAAACCATTGTGCGGTAATCACATAAGAAAATGTGTTTTTAGAATTTTGTCTTCATCATTCAGAGTGGTAGATACTGTCAGTATCGCCCTGTTAAACTTCAACTTCAACAAACCTTCATCTTCCCTATCTCTTGCTCCTCCCCACACTGCATTGCGGTATTCACATTAAAAAAGAAATTCAATGGGTAATAAAAAAAAAACAATTCAATAATGACATTATTAAGTGATGCAATTTTTTTAAATATGTCATTTTCCATTTTCCTCGTTGCAATATATGTCATTATAGATTTTATGATTGAAATATATACATATTTGAACAATAACAAATAATAATAACATAACAATCAATTCGTAATGTGAACCAATTATTTTGAGAAGGCCGTTTTAGGGCGATTGTGAACACATAAAAAAACAATATTATGCGAAATTGAAAAATTACAAATAAATTCGTAGTGATTATTTACCTATTTCTATTTTTAAATTCAAATCATTTTAAATTGAATTTGAAGTGCGACATTTACATAATGTTGACATCACGTGAGGAAATTCAAACCTAACCTAACTTACATTTGGAAAAACTGAGGTATTTTCGTCACAAAACACGTTCTCGGATTTTTTTCTGAATGATTTTAATTTAACTAAAATTAAAATTCAGAAAAATGTGTTTACTAGATTATGCATTGATTTATTTAGTTGTATGATTATATATTTGAAATTTGTGTTGTTTAATGCAAAATTTCGTTTGAAAATTTAACAAATCTGCCAGCGACTGACGATATAACCTTAGTATATTAAAAATAAGCTTAGTTTTTTTAAATTTAAAAAATGTGTTAACCAGATAAAACAGCAATCTTTCAAAATCAATTTATGTTTTTTTTTTGTAAAAAAGTGTCAATACGTCTAGATTTTGATTTAAAAATGACTAATTTCCGGTATTCTCTGGTAATAAATATCTTCTTAAAAGCTATCTGCGAGATATACTCGTATACTAAAATGAAATAACTTTATCTGCAACACTGTTATCCTGCCACTAAATGGGACAAAGTTGAAGCTATCTGCGACATATACATAGAATAGGATCCACGTTTTTCCTTCACCGACCCTGACATTGGTTATTATATTGGCACGTGCTAGTTGCACGTAGGCGAATAGGTACCTATCGGCAGGATATATATCTAGCAGCTAGCTGGCTTACGTAAGAATCATAACCTCCAATCACGACTAATAGCGACAACGTAGATAGATAGCTTGATCGCCATAACACGAGACCATTTTATATAATAAGACAACAACACTTAGAGAAACAACACGTGCTAATAAATATAACTGGAGATACGTAGATTTATAATCCACGAGGAAGGATGCACATATAATAAAATTTCTAACACATAATAATGTATTAATGTATTTTATCTCTCAGATATTTAATTTCTTATAATAATATCGCAAGGTTTTGAAATCGGTCCTAAAATAAGAAAAAAATTGAATAATCAATTGTTATAAGAAAAACTCAATTTCTATAAATTTTGAAATTTATTCTCATCAATGTAAATGAAGAAGAAGATAACACTAATAATCTTAATTTAAATATGAAAATGAACAAGACACAAAAAATAGAAGATCGCAACTGGGACATCGCAATTCGTCCAGTCAAAAAACTCAAATTTATTAAAATACAAAAAATATTGTGGAAATTTAAAATTTGGGCGAAACCTGGTAGGTACACCTAGTAAAGATTTAATTTTATTAAATAATAGCTTCCTACAATCTATTTGAAAATAAATTGAACAAATCAAAAAATTTAAAAAAAAAAACTATTTTTACCATTTTTTTTATAAGAGCGTATTTTTAAAATATTTTGTACGTGAAAGGAAAACATAATTTATTTTGATTAAATGAAACAATATTACTTTGTTAAAACCACTGATTTATTTAATTAATGCCGACCGGTTTCGGAACAACCGTTCCTTCCTCAGGGCAAACATATAATGATTTGACAATCAGAAAAGAGTGGGAGGGTACAATTTATTACTAACTGTTGTGGTTGGGGAAGTAATGGAAAGTTGTTCCGAAACCGGTCGGCATAAATTAAATAAATCAGAGGTTTTAACAAAGTTATATTGTTTCATTTAATTATAATGGAAAATCACAAAATAATAGCTAGTTTCAAAAGTATAATTTATTTTGTTTAATGTGTAATAATTTTAAGAATTTCTTTTGACGTTGTTTCCTTCTTATATAAAAGTATCGAAAACATGTTTTTCAGACAACGTAAACACGTTCAAACACAAATTTAGCAAGAATTTCTTGAATTGAATTTACGTAGGGATTTTCATCGAAATCTTAGCTTAATACAATAAATAAACAGTGTTTTATTGAATGTCGAACTTGGCACAAATACTCTAATAATATACAAACGTTAGGCGAGTCCACGCTTAACATTTCTACACGTGTTTTGACAGAACTACGTTTGACTCAGAGAGAGATAAACACCTTAAATTAGTAAATAAAGGAAAATACGACGCCATACCATAAATGGCGTCTAATTTACTACGGCGTCGGATTTTCACTTGTTCATAGTTGATAGATGTCGTATTATTACACATAATACTATATAATATAATATTAATATTACAGGATAAATTATATTAGATATAAGATAAAAAAAATAAATATAAATAGACATTATGAAAGAGCGTTACAATTATTAACGATTTTAAATATTTAAAAAAATTTTTTTAGAACATAACCTAACTAAATTCAAGTTAAACTATTCTTATCTAACCTAATAAATATTTCAAAAAGTTTCCAATTTTTTTCTTTATTAAATATTTTTTCTCAAATTAAATTAATGAAACTCATTTCATATTATGAAACTAATTATTATATAATTAATATTGAAGCGTTATATAATTAATAAATCTACTTCAATATCATAATATTATTTATTATGATTAAAATACATCACGTTTAATCACTAACAAACAACCTTGGCGCAAATAAATGTAACCAGAATTCATTGAACTTCAATAAAATTATCATCTATAATTAATTTTAATACGATTTCTTATCAAAATTATTATTCGACTCAAATTAATAAATATTTACATTATGCGTTGAAATTAATTAAAACTTTAATAAATGAAAGTTAAAATTTATATAATAATTAAGCAAATGTAAAAAAAAAACTTTATTAAATCTCACCTTTTAATTATGTTTGAAAAAAATTCAATAATCCTTTTTTGTTGATAAAATTTCACAATCACTAAAACTTTAACATCAGTTTAAAAACTTTTTATAAATCACAATTGTTCTAAAAATCGAATTTCATTCAATACTCTGTTTTTTCACTTAGTCACTTTTAAAATTATGTTCGAAATTTGGAATAATTTGCGAGCGCTCGACACGACGTTCCGCGGTGGAAAATTTGAATTAATTGAACGAACCAGAAAACATTTTATCTGTGGTGGCGTCGGCGCCTGGCGGCCGATCGCCAAACTAAACTTCGTATAGTATCGTGTTTTTATGTATGTGTTTTTACGTATCGTAATAGATCCTCCCCCACTCTCTGGCATATGCGACGTATAGTCTGTTGCGTAATTCGATTTCGTAATAATTGTGTGCTTCAGTAATGTCGTATTCACGTGTCACCAAACGTGAACCTGCCTCACGTAACACATGAACTTTAGGTACTACACAACTGTCATAACTAGATAGGTATACAGACTATACCAATATTATCAATACACAATTTTGATACACTTAAAAATTGGCAATGAAAAACCATCTCAATTTACACTGCATATAATTTGTTAGGGTGATGTCTGAAGTAGCAAAAAGTCTTGAACGGTGAGCTTTAGCGTTATGAAAATTGCACAGTTTGTTCTGACTGATATTTTCAGGCCAACGCAATTATTTTCAGCCCACAGTGTCATTCCAATTACGAGCTATTAAACTTTGAAAATCTGTTTTTTTGTCCAAGCAATAACTTTAAAACGGTGAATGCTAGCGTTATGAAATTTGCACAGTTTGTTCTGTGTGGAATTTAAAGCTCAATGCTACTATTTTCAACTCGCAAAATGATTCACATTATGAGTTACGAAGCTTTACATGTTCAATTTGCCGCAAAAATCGGTCAATCAACTCGCAAACTTCTTTCATATAATATGTTTACTGACAAAACTAAAAAATGAAAGAACAACGGTCATTTTAAAAATCCTAATAAGTAATTTTTAATAAGAATTTAATCACTGCCTTTTATAGGACTGTTATCATTGTACTATATCTAACTTATCAATTACTCAGAAATGACTAAGGTAGGTTATTTTATTAAATCTATTCATACGAATACCTAAGAACATACTTCAACGGCTTTAATAGCTTTTATCGATCAAATTTCACATTGCGTCATTTACATTTATAACTTCCATTGATAATTGCACGTAGTAAATTATATAGCTTATGACGTCGGTATTTGAAGAGAGTTAACATGCAAATACTGTTTATTAGCTGAGTGGTTAAAAACTGTGTGTTTGAATCCAGACGTCGAGGGTTCAATCCTCTGTTATGGCACACTGTACACCAAACATTTCCCGCACATAATATTGTCAGCAGAAGTTTTTCTAATATTGTCCCTGAGTAAATCTGGCTTTCGAGAAACTGAGTGTATTGTATAGTGTTAGCAGATACTTTAAGAGGATACCCGGCGGTGATTTTTCTATACAAACGTATTCCCTATTTATCTCTCTGGATTTTAACCCTAGAGAAAATATTGTTTTTGCATAAAATAGATATCAACTACTAGCGTGTCGGTACTTTTTGTTTTTTTTTGATAAGTTACTTTTTATAGAAGTTATGACCTTCCAAATCTCAATAAAATTGACTGGTTTAAACGCCGTCAAAAGATGTTCAGTATACAAACCAGACAATGTTTTTTAAAAAAAAGTAAAACGTACGGACATAGAATAGTTTTTTCTTATGTAGTTGGTAAAAAAAAAATTGAAAAAATTTTGGAGGAGAAAAGTGGGGAATACAAAACCTCCATTTTAGTTAGGTGTTAGTGCATTGTCCCTTTCGCTCAATATCCGGTGGTGTAAGAGCAACAGTGACAGTAATATTTTAGTAAAATCTATTTCTGCACCACCGGGTATCATCTTAATAGTGAACAGTTGGTAACCCTGTACCCAATTTGGGAGCCACCTCTGGGCTGGATAAAACACTTGATAAACCTACTTGAATCTGTACAACGGAGTTGTTAACTGACCGATTGCCATATCGAATGTACAGATGCAATGTAGGCATTACGATTCTGCTCTACATGTATTTTCATGGAGCCTACTCAAAAAGGAGCTAGCAGTTTGTATGTCATTCGATTTATATATGGAACGAGCTACCGGTATCTGTTCTTCGTCCTTCATGTAATCCAGGTCTCTTTGAGACCGGCATTAAGATGATAAACTTCGCTTTTCGGCCCATACAAAAAGGACGCCCGGGAAAAAACACTTTTCTACATCGAAAATTGCACAAAATGAATATATTTTTTTTATACTGCCTTCTAGAGGGTGAAAACTATGTCGGTATGTTTTTGAATTTTCGATACGTTTCGTATTAACGTAAACATTCACTGTCAAACATGTACGATTTATCAACAAATATTATTTAAGGAAAAAGTGCTGCTTACTCAACTCATAAAGAATTATAAAATTATAAAAAGCTACCGATGTAGCTTCTTCTTTCTAAAAAATATATATTTTTTAAAATTTCAATTTCGTGAAAGTTTTGGTGTAGAAAAGTGTATTCTCCATAAACCCCTTTTCGAGCGATTTCTGTATGTAAATTTGAGCGTTGTCTCATTCGCACATTTCGCATTCGCATGTATTGTAAGTGTGCGTGAGCTTATTGTGAGCGGGACAGAATGACAGACGCGGGTGTTCCGCGTGTCGTTCAAAGTCTAGCCTCTTAAGTCTGTCAAGGAAATCGTAATCCGAGAATGTTCGTCTTTCTTTCTTCTTTCTTTAATAAAAAAATGTAGAACAGCAGTAATTATGAAATATTATCTATAAGAGCGCTAGAATTAACATTGTATATTACATCACAGTAACTACGGTCTATTCTGCCTACCTAACGGTAATAACATATCCCACGATTCACGCTAACCGCCGGTTAACGGTTAAACCGCGGTTAGCCCAGATTTCATCTCTTTTTTTAACGGGGCCGTCAAATTTAACCTAGATTTTGAAAGCGACCTTTTTCAACTTCATTAACGTGTATTTGTCGCAATAAAAATGCCGTTTAAAAATTTATCACCGAATTTGTGCATTTTTAACTGTGACCGATTTATGTATTTTAAACTTTTTACATAGCCTAACCTAGAACTATATGAATTTATTGTAAATTTACACACTGTTACCATTGATATATTATATTGCTATAACATGTGACTTGTATTTACTAACCGGTTTCGCCCGATCCATCAATATGTCGATAAAATTTAATGACCATGTAAGAAATACTTACTTGATTTTTTTTTTTAAAAAGAAAGACAAATATTCCCGGGTTACGAATAACCCAACAACATTAGAAAATCTTCTACTACCACCACACTAAGTGGAAGATATTGCATGTGTTGTGATGGAGGACTTAGCCAGCCGAAGAATCGAACACGGAACGCCTGGGTGGGACCCAAACGCGATGCCCACTCAACCACTGACCGGTTTATTTTTGATGATATTGTAATGCTTTCTAAAATGTTGGCAAAAGGAAGAGATGTCGAAACGTGGCATTATAACCCAAAAATAAATCACGATAATACTTTTGGACGTGAAAATTCAAACCAAATTGCATTGGCTTTAAAATTCTATTGCGAAAAGTCTATGCAAATTTTATGACATCAAAGATAACCGTTCTAGATTTTTAAATATATTTCTGAAATGTATGTTTAATTATGTTTAATTGTTTGAAATATTTCCGATGCGTTATACTATTATTTGATGACAAAATGTTAAAATATTCATGATATTAATCTGATTGATGATTTATTGAGGAGGCCCTAATCTAAAAATTAAATGAGGTCATTTTAAGGCCGCCCGGATAGTGAAATTCCGAGGAAATTGCAAAATATGTTATCTTTGAACGAATTTTTCCAGATACCTATCAAAATATATATATGGATAACTCACTTATTTCAGACGAATGACTCGAAAAATCTCCTCAACCTAACCTAATTGTAATGAATTATAAATGCGAAAGTCTACTCGTTTGTTTGTTTGTTCTTATTTCACGTCGTAACTGAAGTGATTTTTTTGCATAGGGATAGTTGAAAGGTCTGAGATGTGATATATATACTAGTTTTTATCCCAGAAAAACATTTCATTCCCGTATGAAAAATCTGTGGGCAGTAATAACTTCTCTCTAATAGCACGCGAGTTGAGACACGGGAAAAAGCTAGTCAAATGAACGAAATAAATCAAGTAAATCACAAGAATCAAATGAATCATATGAATCTAACGAATCAAATGAATTATATAAATCTAATGAATCAAATAAATCAACTGAATCTAATGAATCATATCAATCAAATGAATTAAATGTATCATATGAATCAAATGAATCATACGAAATAATCGAATGCAATGAATCGAATAAATTAATGAAACCAATGAAATGTTCGTCGAGAATTATTTATATAAACGTGTAATAATTATAACTTAAAATACGTTTTTGATGATGTATTATCAATTATCACTTATGTATGACTCAAGACTTGCCCCTTTTCGTGTGCCACTACCGTACTTGTCATATTAGGTATACAATATCCACATTTAGTAGTACCTATAGGGTAACAAAAAAACGTATTGTGTACCATTTCCAAAAGAAACAACAGTACTGTTAATATAATTGTCTATTATACGCCAACTTTCAAAAATAGAAATGGACGTATTATAATATAAGTCACTTTCAGAAGAATCTACAGTGCTGGCCGTATTATAAAGCCTTATTCAGAAAAATCCGCAGTACTGGGAATTTTATAATATAGCCAGTTTCAGAAGTACAACAATTTACGGCGAATTACGCGATGAATGCTTGCGTAGGTAGGGGGTGAGTTTGTTAAAACGAAGAGCTACCCTGCGTCGTTCGTAACAGGGTGGTGCTGAGTCACGTTGTCCGACGCGAGACCGTTCGATTCACGTTTTCCACGAGATATACACAACGAAATAATAATAGTAATAAAAGGTACCTACGCAGTAACGACGTAAGAAACCATTTTCAAGAGTTGAAAGCGCGTTACGTCGGAATCAATTATTGTTTGAAAATTGTTCCACGCCAGTATTTGTTTTTTTATAATTAAAAAAATGTTTTCCAGTTTATTTTCGAAGGTTTTCGAACGTCATAAAAAATCTGTAAATAAAATTAACATCGCCTGAACTTTCCTTTTTGAAGTCAGAAATCGTGCGAAAAATATTGTTTTTTTGTCGAGAATTAAATTTTGTTATGCGATACAAGAATATTTTTATTTGATATCAATTGAATGGATTTAATTTTTTTTTAAGTGATGGTTAAAAGTAGTTTCAATTGTTTCACAGAATTTAAAGAATTCGTCTTATTTGAAAGCTCTATTCAAGTTCTGTTATATGAAACAATTGGTCAATGATGATACAATAATAGATCTTGAATAGAACCTTTGCGGAACTTGATAAATTAACTGTGAAAATTGATGAATTGTTCAAATTCTGGGAAACAAGTGGTACTTTGTAAAAATTATTACGAATATATCAATTAAAAAAAAAAACGCGATAATATCTATTATGTAACAGTAATAAATATAAGGGTTACTAGGTTAACTTAGATGATTAAAAAATACAGAAATATATTTAATGTCTTGTTAAATCATATTGTTTTAGTTTAATTTAAAAAAAACAAGTATAAACTAGTTGTTTAAATTGTCTAAATGTTATCAATTATTATGTATTAGATAAAACAAATATTTACGACATTTTGTTATTTGGATTATTTTTATGAGGAAACACGGTCCCTGAGAAATTTAAATAATAATATCTAATTGTCGCTGTTGAAGACTTAATACTGAGCTAAAGGGACAACTGCATCTCAGGCTGATAATACCTAAATAAAATCGTCAAAATCGAGGTTTTATTTTTCTTAATTAATTAATTCCCCAAAAATTGAACCAATTAAAAAAAAAATACCAACTGTATTAA
Organism: Limnephilus auricula; assembly: GCA_951813805.1. Classification (NCBI taxonomy): domain Eukaryota; kingdom Metazoa; phylum Arthropoda; class Insecta; order Trichoptera; family Limnephilidae; genus Limnephilus; species Limnephilus auricula. The sequence goes on from OX638415.1 coordinate 10,687,050, forward strand.
AAGAAAATATTCTATGTACGAACGTTAGTGTTTTAAAAAAATACATTGTCTATTTTGAACACCGAACTTCTGTCGAAATTAGGCAATTTTAACGATTTTTGGGGGATTTTAACACCTATAAGATGTAACTAATAAAAAAAAGCAAAACTTACCGCTGATGGTCGATATAGATATAGATATAGACAATTTATCGACCAACGAGAGGTTAGGTTAGGTTAGGTAGGTTAGGTTAGGTTAGATTAGGTTAGGTTAGATTAGGTTAGATTAGGTTTTCGAAAAAGAGTTCATTCAGAATTCGTTTTCGATGAACTCGTTTTCGATGAACTCGTTTTCGATGAACTCGCCGTGAACCTATTAAAATATATTTGCAAAAGTGTCAAAATCCGGAGATGAAATAGAAGAATGAGTTTGTTTGGACAAAACGCCACCTGATTCCCTCTTAAATAGTTATTCGAATTTATTGAGACAAAGTTGTTGAAATTGATAAAGGGACAGATTTATTACATTTACATTTAGCAGATAACATAATAACATGTTGTGTAACGTCATATTTTATTATTGTGGTCAATCTAACAATAAGTACACATGTTTATATAATGTATTAGTGTTATAATACGTTATGTTATGATATTTAGTATTATGTAGGTATCGAGTGACGTGAGTCAAAGGTTATATCATAATAATACAGTCACGTGAATGGGAAAACATACAGTATAAAGTAGTCATTTTAAATTATGTCACGAGAAGATAATTTAAGAAATTATAATAACACGATACTTATTAATTAATGCTTTCGATTTTAATAATAAGAAGCATTGATTCTAATATTATCTAGAGTAGTAAATACTCTCAGTATACTCTCAGTATACTCTCAGTATTTGCACTTATAAGAAGTAAAGCCTAGATTACATTGAGCGAGTTTACAAGCTACTAGCTGACGAATTCACTAATGTAATCATATTTACTAGCTAACTAGCAGATTGTGAACAATATGAAGTTTACTAGCAGATAGTGAATTCGCCGGCTAGTAGCTTGTAAACTAGCCCCGTATTATCGATGCTTAAGATGATAGACTTCGCTTTTCGGCCAATACAAAAATGACGCCCGGGAAAAAACACTTTTCTATATCGAAAATTGCACAAAATGAATATATTTTTTTTATACTGCCTTCTAGAGGGTGAAAACTATGTCGGTATGTTTTCGAATTTTCAATGCGTTTCGTATTAACGTAAACATTCACTGTCAAACATTTACGATTTATCAAAAAATATTATTTAAGGAAAAAGTGCTGCTAACTCAACTCTCATAAAGAATTATAAAATTATAAAAAGCTACCAACAAAGCTTCTTCTTTCTAAAAAATATATATTTTTTTAAATTTCAATTTCGTGAAAGTTTCGGTGTAGAAAAGTGTATTCTCCATAAACCCCTTTTCGAGCGATTTCTGTAGGTAAATTTGAGCGTTGTCTCATTCGCACATTTCGCATTCGCATGTATTGTAAGTGTGCGTGAGCTTATTGTGAGCGGGACAGAATGACAGACGCGGGTGTTCCGCGTGTGGTTCAAAGTCTAGCCTCTTAACTTATCGCCCTACCCCTTATAGTATCGCCCTAGTCTTTAAAAGATTAATGCTAAAACACTTTTTTGTTAAATATTTACTTCTAATCGCTGTAAATTATAAATACAAAAAAATATACTTTGGATAACCACCCTAATGCTTTTTGCCACAATATGGCACTATTTCTAAAACCACGGATTGCTGTCCTGCCAAAATATGGCAAATATTCTCTAGATTCTTTAAACAGTTTTAAAGTTAACGATTTTATAACTTTTTTTTTATAAATCCTACGAATATGTGATAATAGACAAAATATAAGTAAATTATACTCAGTTTGTATGTCTCCATATTCAAATTTGGAGGTATGATTTTTTTAATGTAGGCGGAAAAATTTCCTTTCGCAATCTGAGAAAAAGTTTTAAATTGCTCTTGGCTTAGCGAAATGTACGAGAGGTACGGTGTTAGAAATGTGGAGGAGCTATTCCGGGCAGCGCAAGATAGAGATATATTTCCCAGAGTGATCGCCAAGCGTCGAGGGGACCTGATAGGGCACACGAAGAAGAAGAAACAAGCGAAAATATCATTTGATTCCAATAATCTTTTCAAATGGAATGATTGCAAAAGAGTTTTAATTTTTAAATGCCATCAAATTTAAAAGTACCTACTTGGTTTTTTTTTTTAAATTTTAAAATTAAGAAAAATCATTTGTTAAAATTAACGTATCCAAGACAGTCCTTAAAGAAATGGTTTATTTTAGTTCATTTTGTTCGTATAAGAATAGATCTTACTTCCTCTTTTTAAGTGTTCGTAGGTGACTAACAGGAAATATACATGGGGTTACTTCCATTGGAAGTGTTAGGGGGAACTATTTTTAGACAAGAATTGGTTTTAATTTTGAAACTTAAAAACGTTTTCAAATTGCGGAACTGTTTGTTTAGGTCTTGGCAGCAAATGAGTTTTGCCATCCGACTGCGTGGCGGGCCGGATCCCTGGAGACTGGTCAACGGAGACTTTTTGACCTCTCCAGCCAGACTCGACCCATCGCCTTGCACCGGAATGGGAGGGATGGATTCTTACGTCCATCACTCCTGGGCCCATTGACTCCAGATTTCTACCCACCCCCTACATTTTCCTTCCCAAAACTTCCTCTCCTTCCTTTCCCTGAAAGGGACCCTTTACACAGCATCCCCAAAGATGACATGGGCTCTGAGAGAAATTATTTTCCTCGTGGCCTTCTGTGTGGAGCTAATATATAAAAACTTGAAACTTAAAAATTCTAACAAATTTTTTTTTTTTAAATCTTCTAATTTTCCAATCTAAAACAATAAAAAAGTGTAATGATAATATTGGAACCTACCTATGTAGTTAAAATAAGATGTTGAAATTGTATTTGTAGTTTTATCGTACAGGATATTTCGTAACAATTAATAATTATTGTAGACTTGTTATCAAACAAAGAAAATTACACACAGAACTTCATTGATCGTTTTACGTAATTTCGCTACTTGACAAAAATATACGATAATAATAACGTTACGTAGATTATCATTATCTATTTCGTAAGAATTACGATAACGTAAATATCAAAGACATGTAGGTACAATAATGATATCGATACAATAGTTATTTTAATAGATTTGTCTGCTTTCTGAAACACCGCAGTATGTAATTTATTCTATAATAAAATTATAGATATTGTAATTGATTTTTAATTTTTTTTTATAGTGAATACCTCACAACAGTCCCAACTGCTCCCGTCTGGAGCCAGTGAGACTATGGCATCCCCACTTGGGGTATGTTATGAGGCTGAGGTAAGTGGGAAAGGGAAGGAGACGAAGAAGAGGAAGGTGGGGAAGTGCCTGGCTATTCAGATCTAGTCACTAAACACGGTTAAAGCCATTTCAAGCAACGTTTCAATTCTGACTGGTGGTCTTACACCAGGGCGATACTAATAGTATTTTCCACTCTGGAACGTGCCGCAAATATACTATATATTATTTTTAATAATTAATTGTGAAATAACACAAATCAATTAAATAAAATTTATTTGCGCACGCCGGGTTCGAACCCGCGACCTTCGGAATGGCAAAATATGGAGACATACAAACTGATTACAGTTCTATATAGCCAATAAATTCACCTATCTTTTGTCTATTATCACATATTTGTAGGATTTATAAAAAAGAAATATTATTAAATCGTTAACTTTAAAACATTTTAAAGAACCTAAAGAATTTTTGCCATATTATGGCAACAAAGCAATCCGTGGTTTTGGAAATAGTGCCATATTGTGGCAAAAAGCGAGGTTAAAAAATAAAATGTGATTTTAACCCTTATGTATATAGAAACTGAACAAGGACAAGGTCGGTATAGCTTGCGCCAATATCATTCCAGACTTTGATTTTTATTAGAGCATTTTAGCTCCTCGGAATGCTCTGATATTAATTTTATATGAAACACGGTCTTAACCTCTAACTGTCATCCGATATTTAAGAGGCTAATCCTGAAAAATGATAATAATTATAATTATCATTTTTTTATGTAACGTGTCACGCGGATATGACCTCTACGCCCTCTTGCGCAAGGTATGTACACGTGCCTTGTTCCCGCTTGTAAAGTATACATGTGATGATACGATTAGGTAATGCAAAAAACGTGATAACTACTAACTATTATACAATTCTACTTAAAAACAGAATATTACCAAGTTGACTGTGTGTATTGTTTGAGACCATCCTACATTGTCAGTGTATTGAAGGAGACTTTACGTAACAAATTGAGCTCATAACATCGGCATAATTATATTTCATCATTACACAATTAAAATAAATTGATAATAATGACTAATATAAATCATCATGTTTTTCACATTTTTATTCAAATTAATAGATACGTTTTATACTGCCATCTATGAAATATTTATTAAAACTTTTTTCTTCTAATATCTAATTATTGCTGGGTTAGTATGACAATAAAAACGTATCGGAAATAGCATTTTTGGTACTCTTTAGCACATGATGGAAATGGTGGCATTGACCCATAAAATAGTTTTGTATTACTTCGCACAGCAAAGTGGTTCGCTAAGTTTGGTGTCTTAGCAGGGGTGCCCAGGTATACGGGTCAATGTTTGTCTAAGTCTTGTCAACACCGGGAGGCATAACGGTCCGGTACATTGGTATGACATTTTGAAACATCCCACAAGTGACCCAGAAAATATCAAAATTTTGTTAAATTCTCCACAAGTATTTCTGTATTATGAGTAATGTGAGTATTGTACCAGATAGAGAGTAAACTTTAACATTATAAATACATAGGTCACCCCAAATGGTTGGCTACGTTTGGTGACTTAGCAGGGGTGCCCGGGTTCACGGGGTAAAGTTTATCTAGGTCTTGGCGGCGGATGATCGAGACACACTGAACCCCAGATTCCTACCCAACCCTCATACCTTTTTCCTTCCCAGAACTTCCTCTCCTTCCTTTCCTTAAAAAATACCCTCCACACAGCATCCCCAAAGATGACATAGGCCCTGAGGGAAATTATTTTCCTCAGGGCCTCCTGTGTGGACCTAATGTGAAAAAAAAAAATCCTGAACTTTCTTATTTCTTATTATTATTTATTAGCATAGTTTTTATTATCTCTTTCGATAAAACAGTATTTTTTAGTTAATATATTTATTATGCATGACTACCACGACACGGGCATTTGCCTAGTATGGTAGTTAAAAAAAATTGTCAAAAACTATAACATTTAAAAATTTATTAAATAAAATTAAAAAAAAAAAAATTAAAAAAATTAACTTTTCGGAGATGTTTAACTAATCAATTGGACAATCGTTATATATCTAAAATAAATTAAATGAATATAAACTTTTCTAGCTAAAAAAATAGTTATTTTATGTTCTATAACAAAATGTTACATAAAAAATGTGTTTTGTTCAAAAAATCGGCACCCGATTCAAATCTCATCATTGTATCAAAAGTAGGTGCGTAAATTAAAGTGCACGTATTTTTCAAAATGTTGGCCACAGTCCATAGGAACTTGCCAGCGCGGCTGACCTTAATTCCGATGCACGCGCGACGTTTCGGGGACACGTTTGTTTCCATCTTCCTAGGTCAAGGCGACGGTCACAGCTACCGAGACAAAACAACTGACCTTCTATAAGACAATCGAACAGAGCCGACCTTCGATAAGAAACCCATGTACGTCTTCTGTACATAGTAATAAATAATTGTCATTACTATCATTACCATGAATGATTATGATTTTTTGATATGCATACAAAACAACATATTGTTCTTGGTGCTTTATACGGTAGGTTAGGAGAGGTCTAACCTACCCTAACCTAACCTAACCCTAACCTAGCCTAAGCTAATCTGATCTAACATAATATAGCGTAACTTAACCTAACATAAGCCCAACTCAAACTAACCTAACCTAACATAAATTCAACTCAAATTAACCTAACCTAACATGAACCTAACGTAAAACTTAGATTTTAAAATCAATACGCTATATAGCTAGTATATTTAGATTTAGATGACACAATTTTTTAAACACAAGATAATCAAATTGTTAATAAAAAATAAAAAACTATATGGCGTGCTATTGTTTCAACTAACAGAATAATATTTCAAAGCTGCATATCTCATGATTAAAATAAGGCAGCAAGCTCAAAATTGTTGCGTTGAATTAGAAAATCTATACTTAATTGGCTGTGCAAGTTTCACGACGCTAGAGCACTCCTAACATACACAACTGTTCTGTTTTATTAAGATACTATTTTTTACAATACAGCTTAAGAGGTTGTAACCAAACAATACCGGAAATGTGTCCTTTTTTAAATCGCATTCTAGACGTATTGACTCTTTTTTACAAAAAAAAAAACATAAATTGATTTCGAAAAAATGTTATTTTATCTGGTAAAGTTATGTTTTAAATTTTGAAAAATCAAGTTTATTTTTAATATAATAAGAATAAGGTTATATATACCGTTGGTCGTTTGCAGATTTGTTCATAAATATAAAGTAAAATAAATCAACACATTAACCAGTAAAGCCACTTTTCAGAATTTTAATTTTAGTTCAAATAAAATCATTAAAAAGTCGGAGTAAAAATTTGTCTATTTATTTACGGCCTTATGAACAAAAATATTTTAGATTTTTTTACACACTTATTTTGCTTAGACATTATTAAAAAATCATAAATACTTAAGATCAAAACATACTTACAAGAAATACACGATATTTAATAATTTATCATGGTGCGTTTTGAGCATTTTTATTGCTTACTTGAATGTAGGTATATATTAAAGCAAGTTTTGAATGAAATAAAATCGATATTAAGTTATTAGTTAAACATGTTTGTACGGAAAATATCTATCTTTCTCATCTCATCAGAACCGACCTGTACAATTGCAAGGATCTGATCACAAGTCAAAATTTAATTCTCGGCCGTTGGTTAATGAGCCTTAACCACTGGAGCGACAGAGCAATTAAAATATTTTTACTCGGATTGCTAAAGGAAATTTTTCCGCCCACATTAAAAAAATCATACCTCCGAATTTGAATATGGAGACATACAAACTGATTATAGTTCTATGTAGCCAAAGAATTCCCCTATCTTTTGTCTATTATCACATATTTCTAGGATTTAAAAAAAATATATAATTAAATCTTTAACCTTAAAACATTTTAAAAGAATCTAGAGAATAATTATTTTGTTATATTTTGAATGTACAATATATATTATATAGTCCCTTTAATAAAAAAAAATTAAATTTGCCATATTTTGGCAACAAAGCAATCCGAGGTTGTGGAAATAGTGCCATAATGTGGCAAAAAGCGCTAGAGTGTTTATTGCACGATGCTACTTTGTTAGAGAGCATTTTTCTCTTATGCGTTCAGTGTTAAATTATAGAATGTTGATTCATCCCTACATTACGTATGATTACACATTATTTAAATAACTGAACAAACCTCCTTATCGTGTTATGTTATATGCTATTGAGTTTACAATGTGATCCCGAAGAATTTCCAACTCAAACAAAACAAATTTCCGAAAACAAAACGAGGAATTTACAAATCAAACAAAATTTCGGCAACATTTTTTTATCTAAGGTATGCCAAAGATTATTTTAACCCTTCGTCATGTGGGATGGGTCAGAAAGACCCGCAATGGTTTAAATTGCTTGTTGTTATATAACTATGCGTGCGCTGTTGCCGCTCTTCTCAGTAGCTGGAGATGTTAACGTTCTTTAGACGTTTTTAATGAGAAATCAGTCGGACGGTGATCGACACGCGAGTTACAAATTTCTTCAAAGGTATCTTTATAAATTAACTCATTTGGACCGTACGTAATTTTTTTTTAGATTTTATCCTCCCTATCTCGAATGAATTCAATTTTGGAGGCGAGTGTGGGTAATGCCTCCACGGGAACCATGTGTTGGATAACCAACACCCCTGCTATAGGTCACCCCGAGTGGTTCGCTACGTTTGGTGACTTAGCAGGGGTGCCCGGGTTCATGGGGCGAGGTTTGCTTACGTCTTAGCGGTGTATGCATTTTGCCCACCTGTTGCGTCCCGGGCCGGGTAGGTAGCCTGGTTGAGGGAGACCTTTTGGTCTGTCCAGCCAGATTATCTCTACCCATCGCCTTGCCCCGCTGTGGGAGCGATGGATTATTATCTATCTATATATATGATTCATTTTCTCTCCTTTATTTCCTTCAAAATACCCCCCACACAGCATCCCCAAAGATGACGCAGACGCTGAAAGATTTTTTCCTCAGGGCTTTCACAAAAAAATCAAATAATTTTTCTGCAAGGTGTTAATCAAGAATCAAATGTTTTTTTACCACTTCCACATTCAGGTCTTAAAGGGTTAAAAGATCGAGGTGCCTAATGAATTAACATTTATCGGAGTACTTCATCTATTAATCTCAATTCATTTTAATGCTTAAACTTGCAAAATTGTTTAAAGTCCAATATAATTTAACAAATACGAAATATTATTACAATTTTTACAGATATTGATTTCGTGTTCTGGGAATCTCAAAAACGTCATCAAGACGGAATACGCGTCCAAAGGTAGGTAAGTGTTGAGACAATATTTAGAAAAACCAGTATCGATACTGTATAATATAATGACATAATGAAATGATTTATTAAAGTCATTATGTCGCTTATCATCTATTTCAAGACACTACTATGTTTTGTATGTCGTAATACAGCTTATCGCCACACGTAGGCCAAATGAGTCAATTCGGTAGTAATAGGCTATTAGATTCACCATGTATCACATAGGAAGAATACTACAATTTTAAACGATGTGCATGTATTATCAATGTTAATTGCAGGAAGATAGATACTCAGGTAAAACTTTTTCAATGTTTTTATGATTTTAAACATAGCAGTTCCTTCGGGCTAAAAACCTTTGAAACAGTAGAGTTATTTTTTTACCAAAAATGCTATTTAAATCATTGAAAATTTTGCCCAAAGAACCTTCGAAATAGAATGGTTCTTCATGATCAAAGAACTAACATTGTAATAGAAGAGTTATTTTAGTAAATCGATGAATTATTTTTCCCTAAAACACTATAAATAGATGAGTTATTTTAACTTAATACTATTATAATTGAATAAAAATAATATTACAGGTACTCTTTTATCTGAAATATTTTTCTAAACTGTTTGCTCCAAAGAATATAAAAATAATAAAGAGATCTTTTTGCCTAAAATACTGTTCAAATTTCGAAGCAAAAGCGATGAGTCCCAGACAAAGGAATGCTCGAATATTCAACCCGCGCAAACAAAAGATAAAGAAATAACTCGAATCGAATGTTTGAAGAATTTAAAATGTGGGGCAAATAAAAAAGCATAGACGATGGTTTATCGCAGATCGCGCGCTCATATCTGTCAAAAGTAAGTCACCATAGATGAGTACCGTTAGTGAGGAGGAAGTCAATTATAGCGCTGTGTTGCAGCATTAAAAAATGCTGAATAAATCTAGGTAGACTATGTATAACTTATAGGAAATGTTTGCTCTTGAAAAAATACCTGCGTTAAATCCTGTTCTACAAATGACAAGTTTTTAAATCGAGACTCAGTAAGAGATATGGGATACTGTGCAGGAGATGAGAGTTATTTATGATATTCACTCCAACACCTTAGATCAACAAATGGCTAAATATGGTCTGCATGTCTCCTGGAGCACTCAGAACCAGTGTGCTCTCTCTCTCTCATGATAGTAGATAGCCCAGTTCCTTTTAAAGTTCGCCAGGATTGTCATGGGATGTTTTATCATGTCTCCTAGTCCAACGACATGGTATTCAACTTCCACAGGAATCTGAGCTCACTTTTCACCAAGGCATAACAAGAGCACTATCGAAGAAGAGGGGTTCCTAAATTATCTTCGTATTTCTTACAGATTAAACAAACCAAAATCAAACATTTAACAGATTATTTTGATGGAAAACGATGTCCAAATAACCACAATTTTAAATAAACCAAAACTGACGATGAATTATTTCTTAACTAGGTGAATTAAGTCGTGATTCGAGTTTGAGTGCAATAGAAAGATCGGGGTTAAGCAACACGCGCTCTGTTAAAACGGAGCTAACCCGAGAGATGATTCGAAGCGAATTCCTCCGTTCGCAATCCGGTTCTTATAGCGGTTCCGTCAGCCAGTTGGCGTTCGTGGTTAGTGTGTCGGTGGGTGAATGGAGTGGAAGGGCGAGTAGGTGCAGGAGGCTAGGTCCGCTCATTGGCTGACTGCCCTACTGACGGTATCTTTCAAAGTAGAAGAACACGTGCTACTATTACTATAGAGTATTTAGATAAAAAAACAGGAGTTCCGCAAGGCTCTGAATTAGGTACTCCACTATTCAAATAATTAATAATCGTGAATGTACTGCGAACTATGTCAATTGATTGTTTTACATATTAATATTATCAATGAAACCTGAAAAGTTCAGAAAACAGCCATTTAAATGAACAATAATTACTATTAATTTTTGGATGCAAAAAAAGTATTTCTGCAAGTTATTCATTTTGAACAAAACACTAAATTAATTTAAATGCATTATTAAAATGTTCATAACGACAGCTATTTAACCTATTTAAAATCCATTAAAATAAACAATAACTGCAATGTGAGGAGAAAATATAAATACTCAAGGATCCAATGTTCGTCCTCTACTAATTTTTACGTTAATGTTTGGGATATAATCAAATTATTTGACTAATAAATATCAGTTTTTTAATAAATACAATTTTAAGGCCTATTTAACCTCAATAAAACTAAATGATATAAAAATGAGAACACTGAAAACATACAGCTTAAAAAACCATTCTACCATTCAGCGGCCGGCATACTAATTTCATAACTGAACATATTACGTTTTCCAGTGCAATATTACTCGATGTAACAACATACAACAATTTACATCATTAATCGCACGATTCATTGTAAAAAGAATAAAAAGAAACAATATTACAAACTCTAAAATATAACCTAGTTAGATTTGAGATATCAGACAGTGGTGGAATAGTTAAGACACCGTCATTTGTGCAACGAATTAATCAAATCGTAATATTTTGCATAATTTTTGCGCCACTTATTGTGCAAAGTTGCTGGTTACCCCAATAATGCTGGTTTAATGTGGCTCAAACTGTAATGCTGCAGGGCTGAACTCATTAAAAGTGAATAATTACTTTTGAGTAATCTAATAAAGGCAAAAATAGGAAAAATCCAAGTGTAGCTTGCAAATCTGGGTTGCATTCTGCAGGGTAAAGTTTGCCCTGATGATAGACAACCTCCGATACGAGAGAGAGTATCAGATTTTGAAGGCCTGATGTATTTAAAAATGAAGTGATGATTAAGTAAGCATGATACATAAAAGTATTGTTATTTGAAATGAGTAATAGAAAGAAGTGACAAATTCGTTGGCTAAAGATCACAACCTTCGATAAGAGAGCGCATTAGCAGAAAAAATGAGATCTTCCATTGATTTGGGGATGTCGATAAAATATTAGCTCATTCAAGCAGATCAGTAATTAAACATGCTTATTACGTCGATAGAAGGCACAAAAAAGCGACCAACTAAATTGATGCTAGCATCAAATTAGTTTGTAGTAAAAGATACTGATAAAAGAATACGAAAACAAACAAATGGAATAGAAGCCTCGGAAAAGGTGAAAAACTAATTTGTTACTAACTTTCTTTAGATGATAGAAGACACCAAAAAATTGCAAGAAGAAACGAAACAAATAAAATAACAGCAAATACAAAAAAAATTGATTGTTGATTAGATCGGGTCCAATCAGCCCATGCTCCAAATGTTGATATTACCGTTTTGCATTTCTGATTAGTGTTTTTTTGTCTTCATAAGCCCTCATCGTTCAACAACTCAACAACTGTAGTTCGGCATTGTACGGTACTCGGCTTGCTCGCTTACAGTAAGCCAGCCACTTGCAAAAGAACTAGTTTTGAAATGAATGGGTGGCAAATGGTGTCAAACAGATACTAAATGTAAGAGTACCAACATCTTCGCGGAGAAGACACTTGAGCAGGGGCAGCGTACCTGTGAATTATTATGACTTAACCTAACTTAATATCAAAGTAATGCGAAAAGAAGAATGGGATGAATAAAAAAAAACACGAGTATTATGCTAAGTATGCACAACTTAGTTTTTTGTCACAACACCAAATAAGAAACCAATCCTACTTTAGAACTGTCTTCTCTTATTTTGGACCTTTACATGGATTTTAAAAAGCTTAATAGGCCAAAAATGTGTATAGCAAGCTTAAAATAGTTGGGTTATCAAAGAAATTATAGACCGAAAAATTCACGACGTTAGAGATAATCAAGTAATCCTATTTGCGAAAATAAGGAACTGGGTGCACTTTGGATAAATTGTATTTCAAATCAAAATAAGTGTCACCAGGGGGAAGCAAGAGCAAGAACTGAGAGGAGGGGGAAGATTTCGACTAAAACAAGGGTATACAAGAGATTTTTACAGTTAAAATCCGGTGTTTATAGCTCGCAATCCTTTGGTTGTCGATGTCGGCAATCTCCCGCAATACGACACCTAGAATGCTGTAATCAACGGTACATTTTGCTCTTAACCCAGTTTCCCGGAGGCGGCACCGTCACGGTAAGCCGTGTGCTAAGTTATGTAAGAGTGTCGGTGTAATCGTTAAACGTAACAGAATAATATAACGTAGTATGATTCACGGCACCAGAAGACAAAAGGCGATGACCGGGCCGGTTGCTGCAAGATCAAGCTCTTACGAAACAGCGTGGGGAAATGATAATTTTAAAGCCAATTATAATGTTTTGAAAATGAAGATACAAGTAGATTTAGATCAAGTAAAATGCAAGGAACTAAATTGATATAACAGAAGAGAGGAAGGAGTTGAAGCCTTTCCCGGAGACGGCCAAGAGACAAAGAGTTGTAGCGCTGAGGATGTATGGCTAAACAAATCACTAAGAATCATTATGAAGCTAAGGAAGATGGTTGAAGATGACCAAGATTTGGCAGAAGTAAAAGCTTGTCGATTGAATGGCGTGGAAGCAAGCAACCTTTTATCTGCAGAAAAGCAGCAGGAGACAGACAGGAGTGCAGATGATGATGATTCAAGGTAATTGCTGGATGGTGTAGAGATAAACACTAGAGCTTAAGGTATAAAGAATTGGAGGGAATCAACAGAAGACAGGTAGCAGTAAAGATGCTTCCAAGGATTGTAGCGCTGATGTGATAATGTGTGCCTGTAAAATGATGAATAATGGTTGATGATTCAAAAGGGTGCAAGCTGGCAATTATAAATACTTATGCATAATTGGATTATTTTTAAAACATGATGATTCATTTGGCCTATTTTAGCTCCTGAAGCAAATCGACCCAAATAGATAAGCCTACGAATATGACGTATTTTAATGACCTATTTGATCATGATTTAGATAGCCCTATTTGATATTGATTATCCTGTTGGATTCATCACGATGAGTCAAAAATATGTATATATAAATTTTTTAAACATATCTACTCTATGTATAACTAGTTAGTCAATTAATGAGTTTACGTGACAGGTACCAGTGTAGAAAATTCTGGGCTGATATTTGCAGGGTGAAGATTACCTAAATGTTATCCAATCAAATTAAACATGAGTATGCTAAAATGATGCATCCGTTCAAATGATTCAAATTGTCAGTCTTTGAATATTATTTAAAATGTCATGAATCATTTGCCTTTTAACTCCATTAATTGTCCAGCCAGCTTTTACGACAAAAGTAAATGTCCGATCTTTATGACTATGAAGCCAGTTTATTGACTCACCTTGTCATAATATTATTTATTGTAGAAATAAGCCATTAATTATTATTTTAGAATTATTGTGTTCATTGAGAACTGAGAACTGAGCTTTTGTGTTGTGTTAAATATTTGATCGAGCTTTATTTCGAAACTGTGTCATGTTGTATATTTTGTAATCCTATTCTAAATGGGAAACATTTCCTCATTCACTCTAAACTTTTTCATCTAGCCCTTTGTTAAAAACTAATGCTCTCTGGAAAACTGTTGTTATGGTATTCAACTCATCTTTATCTACCGTGTTTTCGCCCAATCTTCCCTTGCTGATCTTGATGACTCATGATGTGACTAAGATTTTGAAGTTTTCTTCTTTTTGCAACACAATTATTGCTCAAAATTTTCTGAAAACTTCCAAATTGATTAGATCATCTGTCCAGGATATTTTGAGAATACGTCTTATATCCATCCACATTCCATATGCTTCTACCTTCCATTTTAATGTTGATATAACGTTCAGTTTTTCCATGCCATACGCCATAATGCAGATTTTTCTTATGTATCTAATAAAAATTGGTAAAATTGACCACTGAAGAACTTCTAAATTGTAACAGTATCTGTTCTAGGTGTTTTGAGGATGCATCTTAACATCTGTAGATTTTACATATTTTATCAATCAGATACACTCAAAGGCACAACCGGAAATTATAACATACAAGCTTCTGCCCGCAACCTTGTCTGCGCAGGATTAGTACTTCTATTAGCCTATTTTCTTTTCCTAGGTCCCATCTATGTTTATACCAAAATTCTTAACCTGTTTATTTAAAATATCTATAATTCTTGATTCGATTCAAAGTATTAGGCGAGTACTTCAAATAAATTCACTAATTTTCTAAAATAGAACTTTGATTTAAATGAAATTTGATTGTTTTGCAAAATGTCATTCTCAAATTTTGACACATTCTATTAAACAATAATTATTATTTATAATATATTGAAAATAGCTAGCTTTATAAAGCCTATATGTTATTCTGATGTGTGAGCTATATTATTGTATTGTTACATTAAAATCCATTCAGTTGTTTTTGCGTGAAAGAGTAACAAACACACATACATCCGTACAAACTTTCGCGTTTATAATATTAGTAAGATTTGTTTTTGTATGTTATGTAGTGTATTTTACTCGCAATTGTGGTGTTTTTACTAAAATATCTTGAAATATCCGTTCGCAAAAGCGCCAAAGACAAGAATTGCAACTATATTAAGCATTAAATGTCGTAACTCTTGCACTTAGTCGGGTACATTTCACAAAGTTTTTCCGATCTCGAAAATTTTATGCAGCGCGTTTCCTGCGCAACAAGTCAACGACATCTATTGCGAAATTCGGTCGTAAGGCAAAACTTTTGAGGTTAGGTTCGGTGCAATACCTTAGCGCGCGCGCCACTACATCATACATGCCATTATGACCTTATTAAGCATTCTAATAACGACTAGAATCGCTTGACAAAATATTACTGCTTGTATTTCATGCAAGCCATTATGACCCTGATAACCGCAGCAATAAAGACTTAATTCGCTTGATAATACTTTTTCCTAACAAACAGCTACCTCTACGCATAGATAGAACGCAACTTTGACCCTATTGGTCTTAACCGTAAGAGCGTTAATCGCTTGGTTATTATGTCATGTTTCGCAACTGGCGCCCAACGCTTTTGTAATTGTTGCACATAATAACCATTTGTAATAATAATAATAATAATTGCCATATAATGAAACAGGCCTATTTCTGTGTTGCCACTGTGAAATAATATACCTTTTATGATAAAATTAATGTTTGCATGAAAACTGGCTAACTTTGCTAATCATATAATTAATTTTTTATCTGTTCTATGTCAGTGGAAATAATATGAGTGGAATCATTTGTGGAATGTTGTAAGACTGAATGAAGTTGTGGCGGAAGAAGAGAAAATGACTAATCAGCTCTGGTCACAAAATACACTAAAGCCATTTAACGTATCGTTTAGAAAATTAATGGTAATTTCGTACCAGGACGATACTCAAAAGAATCCAAGAGGACAAGACACAAAAAGGTCAACAAACACAATAATATAATATGGTATTTGATTGTTAATTTGTTTTAGGTGAGGTTAAGCAAAATATCACTAAACCATACATACATTGTGAGAGATGTAATAGATTACCTATCTAAAATCAATTATGCCACTTTAGAAACTATTTTCTCGCTTCTGCTACATTCAAGCTCGTCGCTAACGTAAACGATGATCGTCCACGTGTGACACGCACGCTGCGGGCTCACACCGCCGCCATGGCGTGTCGCTAATGCATAATTTATAAATAAAAACAGTTGCTAATTATCTTTCGTATCATCAAAAATGTATTACAAACTAGTTGCTATTACCCGTGAAAATCACGAAATGTAACTTGAAATTATTTGATTTTTCAAAACTCTGTACCTCATGATGGAAGATACGTTGCGACCTGAAAATAGTTGCATTGACTTGGAAATTTAAGGTAGAAAAATCTGTGCAATTTTCAGGACGCCAGAGCTCACCGTTTGAAAATGAAGATGGTACACCTTTTTGTCTGGAATTTCTAGGTTAACGTGCTTGAAAATTGTGCTCATATCATCTTTCAGCGTCATTTAAATCAAATGTCAAAAAATAGCACAAAAATACGTCATATTGTTAATAACCTTACTCAACATCTAGTTTTATATAAATTGGGCAAAAGTCTAGACTCTAGACAAAGAAACAGAGTGGTTGATAATGGTTCAGTCAGATCTGACGTCTAACCACCGTGTGACATTTTTCATTAGTGTGGCATTAAAGGTACCCAGCAATGGCACAAATAGTAGGCAATGCGCAACTGCACAGATTGGAGTTGCGCCGTGTTGCAATCAGTTGCGTCACTTAACGTTGCCGGCACACGGTCAGCGGGCTGACTTCGCAACATCTCGCAACACAACCGAGCAACCTAACGTGGCTGCGTTTGCAACTACTGTTCGTAGCGACCCAGATGTTGATTTGTTGGAAATTATTATTGCAAATTCACCCTATTTTCATTAATATTTAAAAAAAACTAAATAATTTTGCTAAGTTGCAATTATGGACTCTAAAGTGTGATTGAAGTAACAGCGAGTCGTTGTGTGTTGCTAAAATACAGCAGGAGTTTTGAGAGATCTAAAAACCAAGCAAATGAATATTTTGTATATCCGAGTATTATACCAACTGTTCGAAGAGTCGTTAATAGATTTAGGACTGTTCCGTTGGACAGGATGTGAATATTGCAGTAAGGATGGAAGGCAGCAGAACACAAACGTGGCTTATTTTTTAATAAGCTAACAGGACGAAGGAGTATTGGAAAACCTAATCTCAGCATCCTTAAGCATAAGAAGCTGAAAGATGGCATTATGATACCAGCAGGAGTTTAGAACACTCCCAGAGAAGGCAAGGACTCTCTGTAGCACTGATAAAAAATTATGAAACATGCTAAAAGTTTTGAGAGAATAGAGACATTAATCAAAAACAATTTTACGGTTATAAGTTCAAAAGGTTTTTTCAAAACTTGTTAACCACGATGGTAATATTAAGTCTCTTTGTTTGTTTTTAAAATTAGGTTACGAGTTACCATATACCACAGCATCTATTTGTGTACTGAGATAAGTGGAGACAAGCCCAGCACCTCCGTTGATTGTTACGCCACATTTCCGATAAGCAGTATTGCATGCTGCAAGTTCGAAATCCGCTGTTTCCTTTCCCATTCCACGCTCTTGGCAATAAGTTACTAGTTACAAAAGTTAAGTAATGCGGTGTTACGCAGGGTACCAACTTGGGGCCTGTCACTGCAGAGGAAAAACGAGTAGCAGATGAAGAGCAAAATAAAACAGTTAAATATTTACAATATAAACTAGGTAATATTAGAAAATATAAAAACAATGAACACAGAAAAGATACAACAATGAGTTATTTTGATTTTTCGGAATTGCTAATGGGAGTAGAATCCAAAAATCATCGTTTTGTTGTGCAGTTTTTTCCACAGAGGTTAGTAGAAAGGGTATTTTTAACACGATTACAGCATGAGAGTATTCTCGAGTGCTTTGTGCAAATATTGGCCTATGACATCCCCGATTCGGGTGTCTACCATAACATAAATCTGGCTATGTACATATACAATCACACATAAAAACTTCATTCGTAATTTTAATGTTTCTCCTTTTTTATGAAATCTTTGTTGCAACTAGCCGTTGTCGAAACATAATATAATAGGAAATGTTAGACTCAGGTAATTTCCACATCCATCGTTCTGATATTACAGGAATTATTTCATCGTTCTTCTATCCACGTTCTAAGTTATTCAATGGTTCATTTTCCGAGCATATCCGAAGGCCAGCAAGAGTTCCGCAACACATTGTGGAATAGAGAGATAGTGGTGAATAGAGAGGGGGAGGGGAGGAGAGCGAATCATAAGCAATACGGTCCGCGTGTGAAACTAATACTTCTACTGCTGGGCTTGAGAAATTCCTTAGGCACTTAACCTAACCGAGCTATTGCAAAATAATCAGGATCATTTACTTGTAAGCATGGATAAAAATGTTTAACAATTGAGGTTATTAGATAAGTACGTTTTTGAATTGTTGGTGGCATTATGCGTAGAGTATTTTTAAGTTGGCAAGAGTTTGATGATAGTCAAATCCGGTAAAAGAGGACACAAAAAGAAAAAGAGCATCTTGGTCAAAGAGAGATCCTTATTGAAGGATTGACACAAAAACAGGCAAGTTATTCCAAATTCAAGAGTAGAATGTGTTATTTTACGTGTAGGTTACAAAAGATTATCAGATAGATCAATTTAGAAGCCAAATAACGGTAAAAGAGCCAAATTTTCAAAACCTTTAACAATAATAATTTAGGGTGTAGTTATTTTTATTCTGACGCCTTCTCTTATACGAGTTTTGCTTTCATTGGGGTACTCTTTATCCTTCAGGCTTTAGTCCTGAATAAATCCTACTTATCTTCAATCTTCCCTTGGACACCTTTGAGAAACAAATCAACAATTTTGATTATTATTTGGCTATGAATTGGCCAATTCAAATATTTGATTAATTTGATCGTTTCTTATTATCTGCCTCGGACGTATCCGATTTTTTTTTCTATGTTGAAGTATGTAAGATCATTATTAAGTGTGTACCTTTATTATTGAATATTGGAGTCAGCAGGTCATTCAAATGAGGCAAAACGAGTTTTTGTTGTTTTTTTATATACAGTTACATTCACGGTTACATTACGAGTCTCATCTCGGCAATGTGTACTAAATAATTTATGAAGAACAGTTATCCGCGTAATCGCATTGTATAATATATTTTGACATACTTACTGTTGCGATAAAATAAATATAATTAAATGCATAACGTATATTTATTACGCGTGGGTATCTTTTAGAATTGGTTATAGGTTAGTTTTAATAAGAGAGATAAAAAATTAAGACAAGAAAAGAAGACGATGGATAATTATTATTGTAGACTTATCATACCAGCGTTAGAGCGGTAAGTTCCTTTACTTTGATCACAGAGGTTACGGGTTTGAATCAAATGAAAATCTAAGTAATAGAAAATTTTCTCAACTTTTCATAGTGGGAAATTCTTTCTATATCTACTTAGTAGGGGACCAATATTCAGAACAAAAATAGATATTGCTTTGTTTAATGACTAGATCTGAATATCCTGGTACTTCCTTACTTTCCTCCAACACTTGTATTTTCCCTCCCACCCGTCTTCAGCATAATAAAATTTACAACTTTTTAAAGAAGATTTTCATAAATGATTTTCTCTTTTTATTTTAAAAATGTGCACATTGAATCGTATTTAACCTAACCTAACTCAACCATCACCTTTCACATCTCCCTCTATACTCCTCTCGTTTAGCTTCAGAAAATGTTTATAACTTTTATAACGCGATTATCATCAATGACGTTTCTTTTTATTTTGTGTATTTTTACAAATATCAATTTATTTATGTATATTTTATTTTAGTAATTCCGGCTTAAATCTATAAAGTTTCACAATTTACGACACGTTAGGACGTGATTAAATAAATTACTTCAATAAAAGTTAATAAAATAGTTACCATGACATTTTAGTTTTGCAAAGATGCTATCAATAAATTTCTGGGTCATATATTTTTAAAACCTATTATAATCTGTTATTCCTAGTGCAAAGATCACCCTGCTCTGTTCTCTCCTAATAGGTAGATATACTGTATACAATATACCACATATATTTTTAAATTTAAAACAAATAACGGTTTTGCAAAAAAAGAGTTTTAGCAGGGGTTGCGCCGGTTAATATGACTAGCCGCTTAATGTGTTCAATATTTCCCAAATCAGACTCTTATTATTTACTAGTGATCTGACATGACTGTCTCCATATGAAGCATGAACTTCTATAGGATTTTTTCACATTATCATTGAAATGTCTCGGTCACATTATGAGGAAATTAAATATTGATGGGAGACTTAGTAGAAGAAAATAGATAGTTTGAAATCTACGCGACTGTTACGAATGCAGTTCCGATTAGTTGTAAAAGTGCCCTAATGATAGTCAACTGTTTGGGAGGCGGGTATAGGATAACCAACACCCTTGCCATTGGTCGAACTGAGTGGATCTTGGTGGCGAATGCTTTTGCCCACCTACTGCGTGGCGGGCCAGATCGGGAGAGACTGGTTAAGAGACACCTTTTGATCTCGCTATCGACCCATTGCCTTCCAAAACAGTGGGAGGGATGAGTTCATACGTTTGGCAACCCTGAACACACAATGACCACGAGATTCCTACCCATCCTTCTTTCCTTTCCCAAAAAGACCCTCCACACAGCATTCACAAAGATGGCAAAGGCCAAGAGGGCCTCTTAATAAGAGGGGCACCCGAATAAAAATCTAATTGTCAGTAAATACAAAAAAATTGTCTACAATTAATAATATAATATTACTTCCGTATTAGTACATACCTATGTATATATGAAATGGCGATTGCGTGTTCTATTAACGTCTGTTGAATTTTTCTATCCATCATAAGAATCACACCATGAAAAATCACAATTTGTATAGCGAATCCCGCGTGATTTATTGAATAACTTTATACAAAACTGGCTATACAGCTATGGTAAGGGACATGTTAAATATACTGTTGATCTTTCAATATGACTCAAAATGTTTATTGAAGTCATAATAGACGACGCCAGATAATAGTTCCGATTCCGGGCTCACGTACTAAACATCTTCTTTATTACGCACAACTGGCGTCCCCGTAATTGGCGCGTAAGGTTAGCGGCACAAAACATGCCGTAACTAGCATCACCACGGTCATGTGTCAGCCGGGTAGAGTGGGGCAAAATGAGCAAAGGGGCAAAAAAACAAAGGAATCAATTTTTTTTTCAATTTACTTTTCTGGTTCCTACCACCTTTTTTAAAGTAAGACTTTACGTCAGCATCTATGTATTTAAAAAAAAGTTTTTAATTTTATTTGATAAGTAAGGCAAAAACAGTGTTTAATTTGTATATTTTGGAGACAAACGAAATTACTAATCCCATTCCTGAGATAATAACTGAGATATTTTTTGAATGTTTCTGTTACGTCCTGCTTACACCAGGAGTCAAAATGGTAACGGTACAATTTTTTAATATAAATTCTTGAATTTTACATTGTTAACTTCTTTTCTATGTGTTTTATTTTTTTTATTTCTTTTTGTATTATTTCGAAACACTCTGGAATAAATTATTAGAATTATTATTATAGAAATTTACATCTTCAATTCTCCCATTATAAATAGGAGCATAAACATATTTATTTTTATAACGAAGTTACTGTGACCATATAGACATTTTTTGTTACTTAAGCCCCCATATTGAATATTTTGCTGTTTTACACTCAATTGAAAAACATGACATTGGAAGTATTTTTTATTCTAAAAAATAGTTACAATGTACTTAATAATCATTTATCATAAATTTTTGCTGGTTTTTGTGTTTGAGGATGTGTTATTTATAATGTTCACCATTTCTTTATTAGTTTTCTATCTTATTTATATATCTAATACTTTCTGTTAATGTATTAAAAAAACTTACTCGATTTTTAAATACGCAATTTAAAAGAAAAACCAAACTTTTTGGCTGTGAAATGCGGACTTAAATAGATGCATCAGAATACGGTTTAATTAGAACTGTTTTTATTTTTAATTTTTGTGATATTTAAATCAGCTGTGTGTGTTTTTATTTTATAAATTCTACCCCATCCTATGATGCCATATTGTATTATATTGTTTCAACTTGTCTTTGTATACCCATATAGTTAAGGCCAATGTAGTATAGAAAACAGGTTTTCTTCTTCCTTGTCGAGTTAAATCATCAATTTGCATAGTTTTATTGATCCGTCACTAAGTAGCATGTTACATACTACCTAATGCATAAAAAACATAACATATTAGTATTAAACATATCATATATCTACCTTATGTGTGTACAAAATATCATTGCCGAGACGGTAGGTAACTATATCTAGCCCGGAAATTATGTAACAGCCAAAGGCTAGTTTTTTTTTAAAGTGTAATAATTAATAATTGACAATATATATACACATATCTCTTATGCAATCATGTAATGGATGGGGGTATTATTTTTTTTTTTTATAAATATTTTATGGACGCATTAAAAAAGGTATAAATTTATCAATTTGTGCCATGATGTTGATTTTTCAAGGATAATAAGTTTGATAGTGAAAAATAATATTAATATGTATTGTAATATTTAAGGTGAAGCACTACGAAATAATGCAAAATCATGTGTTTTTGGTTTGAACATTTGATCGCTTAGAAATATGTTAGAAGCTTAATTAAAACACATCTCGGGTATGTTGAAACAATCTACTATTTTTTAACAAATCTTTTTATCATAAAAAAATAAAGCATCGGACCTATAAAAAACTCCAATAAAGTTCAACATCTTTTACGTAAAAACCCCTTTGGGATTATGGTTATATTGCATAATGTTGAAAATTAAGTTCTTTAGAAAATGATCAAAAAACATTTAAATATTTATGCATAAACTTAGCAAAATAAAATAAAACACAAATCAAAACAAGGAGCTGGTTTTAAACTAGAATTTAAGTCACAACGCCACCTACATAATGAGTGTTCGTCGCTTGAATGCTTACTTGTCCAAAAGTCCATTAGCAAAATTTTACAGGAGGAGGAGGTTTTCTTTCATTATTTCAATGAAACATTATGATAGGTGTTTAAAATGAAGCAATTTCCATAAAGGTAAAGATCTCATTAGCTTAAATAAATTTTAATTAAGTGATTAATTATCGTTTTTGATACTTTATTTTTAATTTTAAAACTGTGATTGAACAAAAACTAAAATTGTCGTTTGGACAATTGAGCACGATTTCGAATTTTACACGTGTAAAAGTGTGCATCGTCTTAAAGATTTTTTGTTAATATCAATGGAGTGCTTTTTATTTGATTCAATCATATGGTGACTCGAATAACGGTACCATCAGTTAGTTATACAGTGGTCATAACCAAAAAATAGGATATGTAAGATTTATTTATTTTTCGTGTTTTAAATATGACCCATTAATCCGGTGACCCGTATAAGCGTATTATCATATTTACGATGTTACCGTAATGTGGTTCAAATTGAACACAATTGAAGAATGATATAACTTTAGTATACCAATATTTGTTAATGCATTCACAAACAATGGCTCGATTGTATTGGCACCAATAATACAAATTATTTATTAATCAAACAGGTTACGCAAACTTCCCAATACAATGATACAATATGGCCGCCAATAACAGCAAAACAAATCCCAGCGAAACAAAACGCAGTAAAACATATCTCAGCAAAACAATGCTACTTGCATATTGTTATGACGTCATCTTCCTGCGATTTTGCTTGAACAATAACAATAACAAGAAGGAAGAAGGATCATTTTGAATTAAGCGTGTTTTTCCCGCCTTTCCCAGAACGATTGAATAATTGCGCGCGAAATTAAACGTCAGAATTGCGCGCCAATTCTCGGAATCAAAATAAAGAACATCGCATACGGAGAAAACTCTGCATAAATTTTCAATGACTTATTACGACTAGACCTGACAACTTAATAATATAAAGTCAGGGGTGCCGTAGATCCACTGGTTCTGCTCAATTTGAACTATTTTGAATTGCACGCAAATCTCAAATTTCGAAAGCCATTTGCTTTAAATCTATTCAGATTAAAAGCAAATAGCTTTCGAAAATGTTGATCTTGATGCCTTAAATCTTTTTTTAAATGTAACACCACAAGAGTCCCAACTGCTCCTAACCGCCTGGAGCTAGTGTTAATATGGCATTTACAAATTGGGGTATGTTGTGAGGCTGAAGCTAAGTGGCAAGGTGAAGGAGATGAGGTAGTGGAAGGTTGGCTAATCAGATCTATTCACCAAACACGGCTAAAGCCATTCCAAGCAACGTTTCAAATCTGAATAGTGTTCTTACACCAGGGCGATACTGGGAGTATCTTCCACTTCCAAATCTTAAACTCCGCAAGTAGAAATTCTGATTGGTGGTGAGCTGTGGCGCCATGACAAATAATTTGTTTAAAAAATCAGGTCAGGACAATTTAACAAATTCATTCAACAAAGTAAATAAGACAGCAAAAAATTATCACCGCTGTGAGCTCTGGCGTCGTGAAATGCTATAAGAGCCTCATGCGATGGAATTCAAACCCATAATATCATTTTTAACTCTCTGTAAAAAAAAAAATTGGCAAAAGATTTGATTTATTATTTTGAATACAGAATTTAAAAAAAAACGTTCGTTCTCTTCCGTGTTCTATTTTTGAATCTGCGTCTTTTTAAAATTGGGCTAGGAAATACCGCCCAGGTCGTTAGTTCTTGCTGATGTCAATGGACAAGAACAAAATGATGTAATCTTGTACACGTTTGAATCATTATCATTATTCATTATTAATTTATATCTGAATCATTACACAATTTATTGCTATATTATGCAAAATCTAAAACAGGTTTAACTGATTGGTAGCAGAGTGGACAAATGCGTCTGGCGACAGTCCTCAATTATTGTACAAAGTTGGAATGTACTATTAGAATCATCCTGGTGAAAAACCAACATTTAGAATTGAAATTTTGCATGATACGGCGATATTCGTGTTTGGTGACCAGATCTGAATAGCTAGGAGCTTTATACCTTCCTCTTTTCCATCTTTTTAATTTTATTTTTAACGTAAATATCGCACAACAGTCTCAATTGCTCCCAACCGCCTGGAGCAGGGAAAACTTTGGCATCACCAATTGGGGTATGTTGTGAGGCTGAAGGTACTGGAGAGGGAAAGGAGATGGAGTAGAGGAAGGTAGGGAGATACCTGGCTATTCAAATCTAGTCACCAAACACGGCTAAAGCCATTTCAAGAAATGTTTCAATTCTGAATGATGGCCTTGCACCAGGACGATACTAAGCATATTTCCAATCTGGAACGGGCCGCAAATACCTCCTTCCCCTCTTCACTGCCTTCAGCTTCAAAAAAATACATAAATTACTACGAATTATTTAATTTTTTTTTTACTAAAAATAGGAAAGACTTAGTTTCACTGTCACCAGGTCTCTGGCTGGGAGCAATTGGTACGGTAAATCTCGATAACACACGGAGAAAAATGTTATTCTATAATACCATCATTTTCTTCGTAAAAACGGTTAAAAACGGGACTGAAGCTCTTACGAACAAATTAACAGGGTTTCAATGTTCTAGCCAATAAACACTGAAACCCTGTTAATTTGTTCGTAAGAACTTCAGTCCCGTTTTTAACCGTTTTTACGAATAAAATGATCGTATTTTAGAATAACATTTTTCTCCGTGCATGCTACTCGTGTAATGCAAAAATGGCGCATAATTTTGTAATACGTATATAATTCATATATTCAGCGTATTTTCTACTACGATCCAGATATATAATAAAATCTGTGCTTGTATTTCGAATGATGTAAGCCAACCTTGACAGATGAACATACAACTGCATTTCCTGTTTTGCATAACTCTATAACTTCATACAACAACATTAAGTTGAGCTATAACTCCAATTAAACCTCTAGAAATCTTTATATATAAAAAATAATATTTTCAATTTTTTTTGCCCCACTTTCGTTCCTAAACAGTTCATTTCAAACATTGGTGATTTGTTGTGCGCACGCCCGCGAATGTGCCTATTAATGATGGTGAGATCTGGCGTTATGAAATTTGTATTAAAAAAAATTACAGAAGGTGGCGCGCGAGTATTTTGAAAAAATGGGTGTATTTCATATAGTTAAGCGGTAGAGAAGGAAAGGTGGATAGGGATCGCAGGATGGGGGGAGGTGGGGAAGGTGGAAGGGGAACACGGGCGGGGAACGGAGACGCATGGGAAAGTGTAGTGTATAGCTATAAGCATATACCTATTTAATAGTCCACGTTCATTCGGGGGTGATCGGCACAGCCGAAGATTCCCGAATGAACGCATTGGCAAACAGTCACGGTCGGAGCGCGTCGCGGCCACCCGACCAAAATAGAGCATACCTGTGATCAAACGTTAGGTACAATAGCATTGTCTTTACGATCATTCGCAATAAACGAGTAAACGAACTTACGTTGTTATTAATAATAAGACATCGTGGGCTAGTGAGCCACGACACAAATAAGCAGAACATAACAGAAAGAAAACACAGTTGTGAATTTTTTGTAATATTTTAGGATGGTTCATAAAATTGACGTCCAGACCGGTATCCACCCAACGTTTTAAATCCATGACAAACATTCTTTTCTCAATGGATTATGTATGGTAGTAAAAATTAAATTACTTAATGCAATATGGCGCCATCTAGCGACAAAGGTCATTAACTAACCTCATTAAAATGTGCGTTGTATTTAATTACATTTATTACATTATAATTATTATTTGTTATTTAAATTATAGAAGCAATAAAATCAATGATATAACATAATTTAAATCCTTTGTTTGTGCTGAAGGTACTTGCTTGTTTTTGTTGTTTTAAGGTATTGTCTAAGGTCTTCTGTAACTGTTACTGTAACATTTGAAAGGTATATTTTAGGCTTGTTATTGTAACAATATCCTTTGTATATTTTACTGTCTCTCTTTGTTTTGACCTTGTTTTTAAATAGCAGCAACTTTATTGTTTCCTTTATCATAAATAAATATTATTTATATTTCTATTAATACAGTTGTACAGTCTTCACAATGCGGAAGTGGCAGGTAGTTGACTACGAAGCGGAAGTGACATTGCAGCGCCGAAGGTCCGGAAAATTGATTGTGTTATTTTTCAAAAACACGACATCTGTGATTGAAAAAAGGAAGCGGCCAAACAGGAAACATAGAGTGTCACGTGACCCAACAATGTTTTAGCTGGAAAGGGACAAGGTTAAAAACCTTCTACAGATTGACTTACCTAACTTTGCAAGTGGGCAAAGGTGTAACTAACAAATAAACAAAATATTAGAATAATATAATAGACTTTTTGTATATATCAACAACGGCGACACATCGTTAGTTGCCACTAAACTCTAGAATGGTGAGCTCTGGCGTCGTGAATTTTGCACTTCTTTTTTTACTGTGAGCTAACAGGGATCTTTGAAACATATTATTACGTTTGACTGTAAAAATACAAGACGTATCGTTGGTTCTATATCTTTTAATTTTTTTTATAAAGCTACGGATTGAAAAAGTCTGACGAAACCGGATATGATAAGCATCTGATTTCATGTACATAACTGACGTTCTGATGCGTTCAGTATCGCCTTAGTGAAAGATCGCCATTTAGAATCGAAACTTTACTTTAAATGACTTTAGCCGTGTTTGGTAAACAGATATGCACATCTAGCTATCTACTTCCCCATCTCATTCTTCCTATTTCCTTCCAGGGATGCATTGGCATTATCTCACTGGCTCCAGACGGTTGGTAGCAGTTGGGACTGTTGTGAGGTATTCGCGTATAAAAAAAAATGAATTCACACCTCCTAGTGAACAAATTGTGAGTCGATTGCATTTCCACGAGGCCAGCTGGTTCACATTTGACATTAACACAATCATGTAACAATCATGTTACGCAATACATTAGGAAAAAAAGTGGTTCCTTCGATAATCAAGGTTATGTGTATATTTCTCACCTTAAAAATTATTCATGAATAATACGATAATGCAACCAAAATATTTCATCAGAAATTATAAACGTATTACGTCAATATAAGTTAATAATAAATACTAATACATGGTAAAAACTCTCAGTATCACCCTAGTGATAGATCGTCAATCAAAATTATTAAAATGTTGCTTAACCACTCGAGCGCATTTGATTAATTTATGTTTTTTCACAATTAACTAATAAAAATAATATATGTTATATTTGCGGCACGTTCCAGGGTGGAAGATACTCTCAGTATCGCCCTGGTGTAAGACCACCATTCAGAATTGAAACGTTGCTTAATAATGGCTTCAGCCGTGTTTAGTGACTAGATCTAAATAGCCAGATACTTTCCCACCTTCCTCTTCCCCATCTCCTTCCCTTGACCGCTTACCTTCAGCCTCACAACATACTCCAATTGGGGATGCCATAGTCAATTGTTGTTTGTACATTAGCGATCAATTGTCCTAGAGATCGATGAAAAATTACCGAAAGTTATCACATCAATCCTTAACGATCGACTGTGCCAGTAGAGCAGATCTAGCTAGCCAGATCTTCCCACCTTCCTCTTCCCTATCTCCTTCTTATCCTCAACACCTTCAGCATCACAACACATTCAATAAGGGATGCCATGGTTCCATTTGTTAATCCAGACGGTTGGGAAAGGTGGAAAAACTGCCATTTGCAAAAATTATGGCATTATTCGATAGAGTGTGCCAAACTGTATTATCACAAAAAGTGCTGACTTAGAATGCAGTCCTTCTCATTTACATAAAATTGTGCTTTGTCACAAAACGCATCGTTTTAACCTTCCAACGTTGACGTTACATCAAGACAAAGTGTTTTCAACTTTTGTTTCCGCGTAATATACCCGCGACAAACGTGGCACTGTTTCAATTTATCCAGGAAAATTTAACAAAGAAAAATAACACATTGTTTAAATTATCAGATTTTAGACCTTTATAATATGAAATAAAATTGTTGTCTTTTCGACCCATAAGCCTCTGGTAGACATGTAAAAACCATCTTTAATCTTTTTTATATATATTTTTTTTTAAGTGAACCCCGCACAAGTCTTTAACTTTTCCAAAAATTCCAGATCCAATAGGAGTATGATTTTCCAATTGGGATATGTTGTAACATATGGAATTTGGGAGTAAAAACGAGGAGGAGACGAAAAGAGAAAGGTTGGAATCTATGCAAATCATGAAAGAAATCATTTACCGCTAATTTTCACCAATGGTTATGATTTTAGATTTTCACGGCCAAAACTATTTTGTTATTTATTTTTGGGGTTTTATGCCGTGATGCGCTACCTCCTTCTTTAGCCAACGTTTCACAGACGGCATTGCAGTGTAAATTATCAGGGCAGTTAGGAGAGAAGGAGGAGCAGAAGGAGGTAGCAGAACACAGCATAACGACCCAAAAATAAATAACGAAAACGACATTAAAAAAATAATTGTTAAATTTCGATATTTGAAATGTTTGATCAGTTACAAATGAGGTAATAAAATTTGGACTGACTTTGGCACACGGAAACGCCACACATAATATTTCTAATGGCTTTATCTCTTCAGTGCGCAGTGAAAATATTTGAAAAATTCGACAAAGACATTTTTACGCAGATTTTCAGAACAAAAAACGAAAATTAATTTACTTTTTCAAAGAATACCCATGGCACATAGTCAAAAGCGATTTTGAGAATCCACAGTTCATAATAATCTTAAATAATGTAATTTCCTGAAAATTGTCCTTCATTTTCATACTTCTTGTATCATAAATTTTATCTACGTTGAAATAATCGTTCATAATTTACATATTTTAAAATGAAAATTACAGTAATTATATGAAATTATATCATAAATGCACTCACAATTACAATCAAAATCAATGTTTTCCTTATTTGGATAATATACAAATTACCACAAATTTCAAATTACAATTAAAGAAAAACGTAAATAAAAACACATATTTCAAAGCTCTCTAACTCGTGGTGGAATAAATTTAGCGAGCTGAAAATAGTTGTGTCGACCTGAAAATTTCACACAGAAATAGGTGTACAAATTTCATGGTGCTACAGCTCGCCGTTCTAGAGATTTGATACGTTTAGTAAGAAACAGATTTGCCAATTTATAATGAAGATATCACGTGGGTAGGTTAATTAATTTTTTCACAGAATTTCGAAAGGTAACATTCAAAATTCGAATGTAACAAAAAAAGGTCAATATTCCATGTTCCTTTTTTGAATATTCAAAATGTTTAATCTTCCTCAATCGTGGTACAAGGAGTGAGTTAATAAGAATTTTGAAATAATTCACAGAATTTGGGCAAGTTCCCAAATGGATAATCCGAAATTTACGCAGTTTTTTTTTTAAATTCCAAGTATTGATAAATACAGCGAATTGATATTATTATAATAGATTCAAAGTCGTAGACATCATTTAATTGTTTCTTTGTGAAAATTATCCACATGTTTTTGCCTTACGTTATTTTTAATTGTCTCATCAATGGACTTATAAAATCATTTCCCACAATGCCGAATTTTGTATAAAAAAATTGATTATAGATCACAATTAAGCAAGTTACAATTTATAATTTTTTTAATTACGTAGTGCCATCTCTCGGCCATATCACAAAGTAGCATTAATTATTATTTTTTTTAATTACGTAGTGCCATCTCTCGGCCATATCACAAAGTAGCATTAATAAAATAAATTTGAATGTAATCGGTAATGATAACAGTATTAAATTATTCCTATAAATAGATAAGCTGTTAAATTTATTTTAGTCTATATTTGTTATCTATAAGGTGGTTATAAAATATGATGGTAAGTCATTGTGTGAAACAGGAAGCTAGATTGTTACAACAGTGTGTTTCATATATAACTTAACAAATATTATATTAAAAAACTGAATTTATGATTGTGAATCAAATAATTGAATAATGAAACGTAAAGAATGAAAAAATGTAAACATTACCTTCAATTTTAAATCATCAACATGTTTATTTTCAACGCCGTTCTTTGTAAATATTTTCGGTGATAAACTTTTGTTTGTCGCAAACAAAAGACTTGTAAAATACCATTTAGGCTAATGAAGGAGGTAGCGCAACACGGCAAAACACCCCAAAAATAAATCACAATAAAAATATAACGTATGTAGGTAAAATAATTTTTTTGTTTTCAAATTAAGATTGCATGAAAGTTACACAAAATTTTCTTATTGAATAAAACAAAAGATTGTTATCAAAATGCATAAAACACTTTTTAATCTAATAAAATACGAATCTTAAAGTTTATTAAGTATGTGTGAAGTATTTAAACATTTTTTTTTAAAATAACCTATATACCTACCTACCAGTGGCGGTCCGTGAATTTTCAATTATAGTGCTAAGATTGAAAAAAGGGCGTTACTGATGTTGTTGTAGCTGAAAATGAATTTATTTTTTTCAAAATTTCAACTTTTTGTATGAAGATC
Organism: Limnephilus auricula; assembly: GCA_951813805.1. Taxonomy (NCBI): domain Eukaryota; kingdom Metazoa; phylum Arthropoda; class Insecta; order Trichoptera; family Limnephilidae; genus Limnephilus; species Limnephilus auricula. Next base: position 10,718,628 of record OX638415.1, read on the forward strand.
CTCAGGATTATTTCAGTTTGGGGATACGCCGCATCCACATACTGAAAGATCTTCATACAAAAAGTTGAAATTTTGAAAAAAAAATCATTTTCAGATACAACATCAATAAAGTCGTTTTTTTTCAATCTTAGAACTCTAGCTCACTGAAAACTCACGGACCGCCACTGCTACCTACATAGCTCATGATGCAATCATAGAACTTATTTTTGTTAGATCACTAAACTTAAATTCTTACACCCTACTAATAAACGAGATTTAAATTTTATACAACTGTTAAACATTCATTCTACATACATTAATGGTCGTTTATCAATAGTTGTGTAAAATATAAAACATGTTTATTAGTAAAGGCCCTTTGTAAATCTGTTTGAACGTTTAAATCTTTGAACGTTTAAAAAATATCTCTATAAAATATTGTTTAATTAAATAACTAAGTAATTAGGTAGGCTTAATTTTCTTGCGACTTTATTAATAATGGTTTTGCCACAAACATTGTAATATTGAAAATATGTGTGAATTTAATATAATATTATTTTCTGACGTTGTCATTGTTTATTGGTGTACATTGTTATAAATTATACATTTAAGTGAAATTTTGACAACATTTGTTAATATTAATTGGTAATTTTAAAATATAAATAAAAATGTGTTATGATGTATGATACTGATTTTCAATCTATTATGAATAGATGATAAAATTTTTTGAAACAATGAAAAAAATTCATTATTATGAAATAAATTGGTGGGTGGGAATGAGTTGGGTTTTTAAAAAAAAATTTAGACTCACCTCTTCTCCTAAACGGCGATATTCCAATTGATCAAGACCTTCCCACATTCAAGTTGGTCGCAATTTCAACGGACATTCCGTTGAGTCACAGAAAAATTCTTTAAATCTTCGTAAAGTCAAAATCAAAATCACCGGTGAGTCACTTTTTGCTAAGAATTGTCACAAAAAATGTCACTTAAAAATGTCACAAAATTGTAAAAGTAATTCACAATTATTATTATTAATTATAGCGTAGAATGTAGAACAATCAATAATCCGTCTTGAATGTTTTCAGCACGTAAAAGTCACTCAAAATATCAGCTTGATTCACAATATCACAAATGATAATCCATGAAAAAAAGTTTTTTTTTTTTTTTTCACTAAAATCCACAATGTTTTTTTTTCACTCACAAAAGTTGCATGAATTCCACTCAATTTTAATAAAATACAATAAAGATTGTATAATAGTTATTTCACTGTAGTAATAATTTTCATCCACAATGTGCTAGCAAAGATTTCGTATATTTTATACAATTTTGAAAACACGTCCACTCTGTGCGGCGTCTGGCGACAGACTGAAATTTGTTTGCGGATTCGAGGTCTTGCGACCGGCGAACTGTTTTTAAATACGGTTGTTGTTTATTTTGAACTTGGAATCAGTAGAGCGACCGAAACGTTCGAAGTTTGAAACGAGACTGGCCGTGGCCGGAGCGGCCCGTCTGCGAGGAAACGTGTTGTTGGGAACGTTTTCCACGGAGGCCGCAACACACGGAGAGCTACGTCGGCAGAATTGGAAAAGCGGCAATTAGGTGGGCGGTATCGTACGCCGTTTTATGATATTGTAACCAAATTGGAAATAGGTGATAAATGAAGTAAAACTTCTTTGCGCACGCTTGACTTGGGGAGTAAGCTGGCGAATGCGTGACGAGAGCGTTACGAAAAGTGTGATCGGGCGAGGCGAACGGAAGTTGAGAGGGAGATATAAGTTAGTGAAGATAGAAAGAGAGAGACTTACGTTTCGTATATTACTATAGGGGCAAGAGAGGGAGGTGTGAGCACACTTTTTTTTTCTCTCTTTCTCTCATAGCCAGTTACGTTTCGTATATATTGTCTTAGATATACGAAATAGATATGCTTGCCTTGGCATTGTCTGTATTACACTGTAGGAGCAAGAGAAAGCAGTGCGCGCGAACAAGTTTTTAGACTTTAACTGCTACTAACCTAATATACAAGAAAACGTTATCTAAAACTTGCGAACACCTCAGTACAGATTCTCCCAGTGTTCACACACACAGCTACTGATAATTTTACACTATAGTACCATGTTTTAATATTTATCTATAAACTGTATGTACGAGCAAAGAAACAAATAATTTTAAAAAAATTATAAAGAGGGATTTGTATTCACTCATTTACTGTATTGATCGCGCATAGAAATAATTGTAAGTCGTAAAAATGTGGTAAATTTTTAGATTTACTTGACTTTCCACACATTCACTTGAAATTTACTATTTTTTATTCAATCATTTTCAAGTATAGAACAGTGTAGACAATAATACAGAAATTATTCTGTTCATTTAGAAAAATACTGCGAAACCAATGGCAGTTAACATTCAAACTTAATATTGTCTTGTCAAAATAGATTCATTTTGTGAAAACCTGAGAATTTCAGGAATATTATTCGTAATTGTTTTGAATAAAATTGACGTTCAAAAGAATATTTCATAAAATAATTTGACTGGCATTTATAATATCATTATTTGTCCAATATTTTACATCAGGATGGGAATAAATTTAACGTTTTTGTTACCTACCAGGAGTGATAAAACAATTAAACAGTTTTTTTTTTTTTTTTTTTCGTTGTGTGTTTTTGGGGTGTTATACCGTGTTGTGCTACCTCCTTCTTTAGCCGACTAATAGCCTAGCCGACTAATAGCCTTATTTTTAATTTGATCATAAAGCGTACTTTTTCATAAAGACACCGATTAATTTCTGTGCGGTCCATCAAACTAAATAGCAAAATAATACAAAACGAATTGTTTCATTCAAAATCGTTATTAACTATAAGAATATGCAAAAATCTTAACTGAAATGCCGCAATTTTTCACAATTTTTCTTAAACTCTTATTTGATTCTTATTAGATTCTGATTTGCGTAAGATGTCATTAATAAGTACTTGTAAAGTACATTTTAATCAATCTCCAAGGATTACAATGGAATTGAATAATCTTATTTATTATGATTGTAGTAATTAATAAAAAAAAATAACTTATCGATAAAAAGCAATCCATCCCATCAAAGCTTCCCAGGTGTTGCCGCCCTATAGTACGCTAAAAACGTCTAGACCTGACCATACTCCACTCATTTGCTTTGCGCACAACCCACTGCGCAGAGCCTCGTTCACCGTTCTGTATTGCGACACAACACATACAACATAACCAAACATTAAACGTGAATCGCTCTCATCACTGATCGCTCATTCGCGCGCCGATCGCGGCGCCGGTCGGACGGCGGAGCTTGCGCAAAATTTTCTCAAAGTTCCGTTAGAAGTTCCGAGAACCATTTCCGATGTATTTATGATTCACTTTTCCCTGAAATGTGCTGCTAAAATTTTGTATGAGTAACGTATTTTGAAGTTGCGCAATTGAATTATATTAAAAATGACGCATTACGTATTATGAATTGACAAATAATAATAAACAAGACATTTTTGTTTATTGTTATTATGAAAAATTAGTTATGCAATTATATGAATTTGAAAATTTTCCATTGGATTCATTACATGATTAATAATGGATTGGAAAAAAATATTTACATTACTTTTAATGATTTTTTAGATGTTTTAGTATTTAAACTCATCTGTGGCTCGTCAATAAGGTCGAAATAAGGACAGTGGTTGGTTCACCGATGTTTAATTCAAATAAAAATGAGAAAAACAACATTAAAATGAATGTCAATAATGAATATTTTAATGTGGGTTTTTTTAATTTTTTTTTTACAATAATTCTACACAGGAGGCCCTGAGGAAAATAATTTCCCTCAGAGCCCATGTCATCTTTGAATATGCTGTGTGGAACGTCTTTTGATGAGAGGATGGAGTGATCGTGGGTCTTGAGGAGACCCATGTTGTAGGAAGGAGGAAACAGAGAGGCCGTCCCGGGAACCATTTATTGACTTAGCAGGGGTGCCTGGGTTCACGGGGTGAGGCTTGACCGAGTCTTGGCGGCAGTTGCGTCTACCCATCTACTGCGTGGCGGGCCGGATCGGGAGAGATTGGTTGAGGGAGACCTTTTGACTTTTCTAGGACTCTCTCGGGACATCGTATTGCACCACAGTGGGAGGGACGGATTCATACGTCCGTCAATTCTGGACACACTGACCCCAGATTCATACCCACCGTTTAGGTATATATTTTTCCTTTCCAGACCTTCTCCTCGTTCCGTTTCTCGATCTAAAGAAAAATCCACTACACAGCATCCCCACAAAAGACATAGGCCCTCGGGGGGATTATTTTCTCACGGATCTTCCTTTGTGGAGCTTACGTAAAAAAAATCTCCCGATCCGGCCTGCCACGCAGCTGGCAGACGCACAAAAAAATTACACCAGGGCGACACTTAGAGTATCTTCTATTACTGATTATTATTGTAAAAATGACCTGGTCTGATCTGGAACGTACCGCAAATATACAAGTTACATTATTAAATAAGTAAATTGTTAAATAACTCAAATAAATCAAATAATTTTTTTTTGGCGTACGCCGGCGTTGAACCCGCAACCTCGGTATTGCGACTCAAGAGTCTTACCCCTCGACCACTGTCTGTCCCAGCTCTCATAGGTCTCATAGAAATCGTTGTTTCTCCCTTACTACCATAGTGAGAAGTGAGAAGTATGATCTAAACGGTATTGGAAAGAGAATACAACAAACCATATATTCAAATCTAAAAGAAAACCACAAAAAAATAAAATTTACCCTTTTCTGAAACCAAAGTTTCCGATAGCAATATGAAAAAAAATTACGGAACTTTGTGAATTTTTTAAGATTTTTTTTTTACATGAAACGAAAAAAGTAAGATGACAATAAGGTTTATAATTCATTTATCTAATGAAATAAGTATGTGTTTTATTTTTTTTTCATCATCAGTAATTTTAATTAGAAAAAAAAGTAAAGTGAACCATTTTGAACATATTTTTAAATTTTCGCAAAAAAAAATTTATTTAAAAAAATACATAGTAATTTTTAATATAGAAATTTGAAAGCCTATTTTAATCACCTGTCGAAAACAGTTTTTAGTTTTCGAATACGTCAACAAATGTTCCATTTATTTGGATTTTATTGCAAAGCGGGAATATTTTTAGCCTCTGACAAAATACGCCAATTTTTTTAAGGGTTAAAAGGGTTAAGTTTTAAAAAATGGCCGGCGATTACGTCATGCCAAATGGCTGCTACGTGGCTTTTAAGTTATGAAATATCAAACAGGAGTAAATAGTAATCAAATAAGCCAAGCGTGACTCAATTTATATTCCGAGGGTGAGACACACCAAGCTAAATGACTGCTATCCCAGTACATATTTATTTATTAAACTCCATAGCCATGTTAATACAACAATGTTATGGATCATTTTGTTGTCTGCATTTTATTTATTTATTTTTATTTTATTTTATTTTGTTACAATATTTTACAATGTATGACACACTTTTCATTTGAATACATTTTAAAATAATATCGCCTACTTCAGCCCTCTGACCCAGATGTGTCGACTATATAACAAGATAGAGTGTGTTGAAGTAGATGTATTCGTAGATAATTTGTACGGATTCAGAAAAAAAGTTCTGGCGCTGAAAAATATGTTAAACTAAGTTATTACTATAGATTCATACGTCATGTTTTTTTAATCATGTCGCTTGTAATGCAAAATTACTGGCTTATTTAAGATGATAGACGTCGCTTTTCGGCCCATATAAAAAGGACGCCCGGGAAAAAACACTTTTCTACATCGAAAATTGCACAAAATGAATATATTTTTTACACTGCCTTCTAGAGGGTGAAAACTATGTCGGTATGTTTTCGAATTTTCGATGCGTTTCGTATTAACGTAAACATTCACTGTCAAACATGTACGATTTATCAAAAAATATTATTTAAGGAAAAAGTGCTGCTAACTCAACTCTCATAAAGAATTATAAAATTATAAAAAGCTACCGACGTAGCTTCTTCTTTCTAAAAAATATATATTTTTAAAAATTTCAATTTCGTGAAAGTTTCGGTGTAGAAAAGTGTATTCTCCATAAACCCCTTTTCGAGCGATTTCTGTAGGTAAATTTGAGCGTTGTCTCATTCGCACATTTCGCATTCGCATGTATTGTAAGTGTGCGTGAGCTTATTGTGAGCGGGACAGAATGACAGTCGCGGGTGTTCCGCGTGTGGTTCAAAGTCTAGCCTTTTAATGAACGTTTTGAACTATCGAAGCTCTTAGAAATGAAATGAAAGAAGTCGAATAAACGATCCATAGACTTTGATAATACACCTACGATGGAATCAATTTATTCCATTCAATTTTTGAAAAACGAAAATTGTTGAAATATGAATAAAAACCTCATTAACTAATTAACTTACGTTTACTGTCAATGCATATTTAGGTTAGTATTTCAATTCAGAATTGCCAATTTTTTAATATTTTTAGGTATTTTCTTAGCGTTTGACAGCGTTAGCGTTTTTGTGTCAATTCATAAAAAAATACCATAACCACTCAAGCGTTTTTTGCCACATTATGGCACTATTTCCACAACCTCGGATTGCTTTGTTGCCAAAATGTGGCAAATTTAATTTATATTTTTATTAAAGGGACTATATAATATATATTGTACATTCAAAATATAACAAAATAATTATTCTCTAGATTCTTTAAAATGTTTTAAAATTAAAGTATTAATTATATATATTTTTAAAATTTTATAAATATGTGATAATGTACAAAATATAGGGCAATTCATTGGCTACATAGAACTATAATCAGTTTGTATGTCTCCATATTCAAATTCGGAGGTATGATTTTTTTAATGTGGGCAAAAAAATTTCCTTTAGCAATCCGAGAAAAAATATTTTAATTCCTTTGTCGCTCCAGTGGTTAAGTGTTGCCAGCGAATATTAATTTATTATATATTTATTTATTATATTTATATGAATATTCATATTTATTCCCCATCAATATAGGTTCGGCTGTCAACGGTGAAACCATGCTCTGGACGTCGATATTAAATCATTGGAAGATACGCTATTTGATCGGATATTGTAAAGCTATCGATTGTACCGTGCTAGAGTTCCTGAATTGCAAGCTTATACTATCAACATGATTCACAAAAGTGTTCTGAAGCATGTCAGTGGACATATTCCAACAACAGAACATATCGAAGAAGAATATCCCCTTTATCAGTTTCATTTAGATCTATGCTGAACCAAGTGATGACGACCATCCGTGGTCGAGTGGTAAGACACTTGACTCCCAATCGGAAGGTCGCGGGTTCGAACCCGGCGTGCGCAAATAAATTTTATTTGATTAATTTGTGTTATTTCACAATTAATTAATAAAAATAATATATACTATATTTGCGGCACGTTCCAGAGTGGAAGATACTGTCAGTATTGCCCTGGTGTAAGACCACCATTCAGAATTGAAACGTTGCTTAATAATGGCTTTAGCCGTGTTTAGTGACTAGATCTGAATAGCCAAGTACTTTCCTACCATCCTCTTCCCTATCTCCTTCCCTTCCCCACTTTCTTTCAGCCTCACAACATACCCCAATTGGGGATGCCATAGTCTCACTGGCTCCAGACAGGAGCAGTTGGGACTCTTGTGAGGTATTCTCTATTAAAAAAAAAAAAGTGACCCCTGATGACATCTATTGGCTGTATAACTATACCTACACTCCACTTCACTATACGAAGAAGTATGTTAAAAATGGTGACCAGAATGTTCAGAGGAAACTTTTTAAGTATACCAATATTGAGTTTACAAACTTTTCATCGGATGTTAATTCTTCACATGATAATTCATCATGTCTCGAAGCGTCGAAAACCGATAATTGGGGTTTTTAACCTTAGGTTAGGTAAGGTTAGGTTAGGTTAGGTTAATGTGAGTTAAGATATGATGAATTATCATGTGAGGAAGTATCGTGTCTGAATACTATGAGAATTCAGACGCTGAGATCTCATAGTCCGATTAGACATGAAACCGTTAAAAATATCAGCATTTGCATTCTGCAATAACAAAATCAATCCATGGCTTACGAAGCCATTGTTCATATTATGCAGAAGTACATCACATCATAATTTGGGGGGATTCAACTTCCGCCCATTCCGAGAAAAAAATTGTACGGATTCGTTTAACAAAATCTCATCAATTCAATAGCTTTTATACCAGGAACTCGTAATTTCTGAGTAGGTGGTGCTACGACCCTCGGTTGAGGAGGCAGTAAAATAATTAAACTCTGGCACTGCGAGCAATTAGTCGAGATGTTTCTTCAGTCGGTGGATTAAAGATGGAAAATCAGGAAACTATCTGCAGATGCGATGATCAATGTTGCAGATGTAGATAGGTGGATGATGTCTTGAGGTAAGGTTTCCGTAGATAATGATAAGTTGAAGATTTAGATGAAGTAACTTTTATTTAAAGTATAAGTAATATAAAACTTAGATTTAGAACAATGTCAAAATAATCAAAGGGAAGTGCAGCGTGTAGTCTGCGCTTCGAAAGAAATAAGAGTGAACAAGTAGGAACCGTTAGTTCCTGTTTAAATAGCAATCCTGCTTATCCCGAATGTGGGAATTACCTATTAATCCTAGGGTACAGCATGTGTTACGCAAGAATTCGATTTTTGGATTTAGTAATCGTTTTCAATTAAAAATAATGTGTTTCAATTAATAATAATGTGCTTGCGTGAAACGCATGAATGCAGAAAAGGTTGACGCTAATAGCGTTAGATTTATGGTTCCGCTAGGGATTATAACATAGGGTTCAATTTCTGTACATAATGTTAAGCTAATTCGGCGATTTGGCTATTCACCTTGTGGAACCTTTGACATGTGACGCACCACGAAACCCTAATACTGAGTCAATAGGGAGGAAAACCGAAAATAAGGAAAATTCGGTTATATATTAAAATTGATTGTGTTTTTACAGGAAGTGCGTATGTTCGTTAATATTGTAAATTTGTGTTTTATGTGACGCAAGCCTATTTCTGTGATAATTAAACATATCTACGAAGAGGATTGTTGGAAGGAATCTTAAGAGGCTAGACTTTGCATCACACGCGGATCGTATCCGTATTTTATTATTGTCTCTCATTCTGTCCCGCTCTAAATAAAATAACACACACTTACGATACATGCGAATGAGAAATGTGCGAATGGGACAACTGCCGTAAACTCTCACATTTACCTACAGATATCGCTCGAAAAAAGGTTTCGGTAATTTAAAAACAAGAATATGTTCTCGAAAGAAGAAGCTATGTCGTTATGTTTTTATAATTTTGTAATTCTTTATGAGAATAAGGAAGTTGAGTCCCATTTTTTTTTTTTTATCAGTGTTCATAGGCAAACTTAAATACCAGTATTTTTTTTTTCTTTTTAAAGTTCGTTTTCATAATTAAATTAATTCTACAAGTTTGAATTTTATTAAGTCCGCGACAACGGCGGCAAGAGCATAATACCGTGCGGCAGAGTTCGTGACGTAACCCGGTCCTTGCTTGTGTGAAATATAACGGAAAATATTTACAAAACCGGGACACGCTTAATATGGACGAAAAAAATAAATTAAAAAAGTTGTAGTGGTTAGATATTTACTAGTAGATACTAATCAATTCAGTTACCGGAATTTCAAAAAAAGTGCATTTTAATGGTTATTTTTTAAATTTAAAAACACGAAATGTTATTTTTAAACGAAACTTGCAACGGTTCCTAACATAGCGGTCGGTGAATGTTCGTGAAAAAAATCGAATATTTAAAAACATACGGATGGATATAGCTTTTACCTTCTAGAAGGCAATATAAAAAAAATATTCATTTCGTTCAATTTTCGATATAGAAAAGTATTTTATCCCGGGCGTTCTTTTTGTATGGGCCGAAAAGCTAAGTTATTTCAAGTAATGCGTTTATTTTTAATGGTTCTCGTTAACACCGTAATCTATTCTGGAATCCTTGGATAGTCCTGAGCAGTCGTGTCCTGTCGAGTTGCTTCAATTTTTTTTTTGCAAAAGGATGCAGTGTCACCCTTAGCATTGTCCAGGGACCTATTTTTAGATCTTCCAACACTTATTTGTCCTGCAGATTTATCATAGTATCCCTAATTTTTAAATTTTTAAATACCTCTCTTTGAATTTAAATTTTGTTTTCGTGAATGAATGAATGCAAATCTTGGAAGTGCAAACTAACCCACTTCCCGACATTCAATCGAGTTGAAAGATAGACTCGTTGTCCATGACAATGCACTCTACCAACTTTTGGTGGTTCTAACAACTCACACACGCATTTTTCTTAAATTGGAAGAAATTGTACGAAATACATCTCGGTGCCATCCAAATAGGATTTGGATTAAGTGTGAGCGATGTACGCTCATTTTAGTCAGTCAAAACATAGTTTTAAAATACACTTTAAAAGTTCATAGCAGAAGAGCCAGTCTCTGGGGACGAAGGTTCAATCCTCAGTCAAACTTTGAAATTAGCTTCCAGCCGGCCAAAGAGATGGTGCAACTTTAAAAAAAATTGAAATTTTTTGATACAATACAGGTACATAAAATAATAATGTAGTGACGTCACGAGCCCAAAAAACGGATTTATTTCTTTATTGACCGGTCAATGGAGGAGTGGGCATCGGGTTTGGGTCCCACCCGAGCGTTCGGTGTTCGATTCCTCGGCTGGCTAAGTCTTCCGTCACAACATAAGCAACATCTTCCGTTTAGTGTGGTGGTAGTAGGAGATTTTCAAATGTTGTTGGGTTATTCGTAACCCGGGAATGTTTGTCTTTCTTTAAAAAATTAAAAAATGAAAGGTACATAAAATAGTAGATTTAAGATTTTGACACGTGGGCTCTTTAAATGTTGAACCTACTGATTTATGCGTTTTTGGAGTAATAAAACTAATATGCCTTTGGAAAATCTACCTTTACGGTTGGGTACAGCATATTCGCATGCGCCACATCTTAGGCTGGAGCGATTTAAATTTTTTAAGAAGTATTTTGGATGCGTGTACATACATTTAAGACACTGGAAACTATAAAATAGATGTACAACTAGGTCGAAAATTTAAATTAGATGAACTGCAGTAAAATAACTTTGAATTTAAGAGGCTAGACTTTAAACGACACGCGGAACACCCTCGACTGTCATTCTGTCCCGCTCACAAAAAGGTCACGCACACTTACAATACATGCGAATGCGAAATGTGCGAATGAGACAGCGCTCAAATTTACCTACAGAAATCGCTCGAAAAGGGGTTTATGGAGAATACACTTTTCTACACCGAAACTTTCACGAAATTGAAATTTAAAAAAATATATCTATTTTAGAAAGAAGAAGCTACGTCGGTAGCTTTTTATAATTTTATGATTCTTTATGAGAGTTGAGTTAGCAGCACTTTTTCCTTAAATAATATTTTTTGATAAATCGTACATGTTTGACAGTGAATGTTTACGTTAATACGAAAAGCATCGAAAATTCGAAAACATACCGACATAGTTTTCATCCTCTAGAAGGCAGTATAAAAAAAATATATTCATTTTGTGCAATTTTCGATGTAGAAAAGTGTTTTTTCCCGGGCGTCCTTTTTGTATGGGCCAAAAAGCGAAGTCTATCGTCTTAAATGTTGAACCTACTGATTTATGCGTTTTTGGAGTAATAAAACTAATATGCCTTTGGAAAATCTACCTTTACGGTTGGGTACAGCATATTCGCATGCGCCACATCTTAGGCTGGAGCGATTTAAATTTTTTAAGAAGTATTTTGGATGCGTGTACATACATTTAAGACACTGGAAACTATAAAATAGATGTACAACTAGGTCGAAAATTTAAATTAGATGAACTGCAGTAAAATAACTTTGAATTTAATGGTTCAAATTTACCAATACATTAGTTAATTAACTCTTAGTGGATAACTTAACAAAATATTAGTTAAGTACCTACTTAGATACGTTTTTAGATTTTCACGGCCAAAAGCATTTTCGTTGTTTGTTTTTGGCGTGTTATGCCGTGTTGTGTTATGCAGATCTGTGTCCATCATCAGCGGATCTGCCCTGATGATGGACACTGCAATGCTGTCCGAAACGTCGGCTAAAGAAGGAGGTAGCGCAACACGGCATAACACCCCTAAAACAAACAACGAAAAAGTACCTACTTAAATTACATTTTTGTAAACTTTTGCTAAATGGACATAAATAAAGAAATAAGAAGATAGAGAACGAAAAATTGTTATAATGCAGCATTAAATATATAAATTAAGTTCTTTTCAATGTTGTTTTTAGGCATGTTCTTCAACAACCGCTGGCGTATATTAAAACAAGTTAATTTTACAATTATAACTAGTTCTCATGGGGCAATAGTTCAGCGTTTCCTCCCTTCCACGATAATTTAAAAAAATATCCAAAACCCTTCCTCAGAGGTAATCTCTTGTAATGTATATTACGGTACCGGGACAACAATTATTATGAAAAAAAAAACAAAAATTAAGTTTGCTTTGGTATAATATGTTATCAGTTATCAGTAACAGCATACGCTCACTAAATAATTTAATTTTTATCCAGGAATGCGTGGTAATAAATTTTCACAATATCTTCCTGATTGTGAGTCACGGTCTCCATGTCTGAGTGGCGCAACTTTTCCAGATTCCCACAGAGACTAATTATTGGATTTCACAGGAAGTTATGACTGTAATGATGATGCTGGGAATCTGTGCTAGATGGATGGTGTAATGATGTTTGTGCCAACTTATTTTGCGCTTGATATGCAGGATTCTACGAATGTAGTAATTGATTTTTTTCTAGTTTTTTCTGGTTCACAATTGACTGGATCGCGGTATTCCTCATGGATTTAGTTACAGGCAGTTAGTATTTATGTTTTTCGTAGTTTTGACATAAAACCGTTTCATCGTCAATTCCAGACTGGGATTTGTCCTACTCTACAATTTTTTTACGACAGCTTTCTATACAGTCCTCAGACCTTCCATTTACCATCCTGTTCAATCTTCTTCCATGAGATCAGAACACGACATCCTCGGTAAAACTCAAGGTGACATCCCATGGACACAAAGGATCAAATATTAAATATTAACTTCTGTCACGGTATGTACACACTCCTTGCTTCATTCATGTGTATACATAAGCAGATTCAAAACGTCACTCAGGCCAAAGTTCATCCTAACCATTATTAATATATTTTTTAATAAAATTTGAAATTATTGATACAATTTACATGTTTCGAAGCATTATTTGATAATGTGGGCCACACTGGGTGCTTTACGCATGCTGATACCGCCGTTTTGCAATTTAATAAAATTCTACAAATTAATATAATAAATTTCATTAAAAAAAATAAAAAAATTGAGAAAATAAAATAAAATATAGGCGGCAACGAAAAAAAAACCGGCAAATTTTATAAGGTACTGTTACTGTTTTGTAATGGTATTGTGTATTACGTACCTATATAAAAAAAAATATTATTATAGATGAATTGGATGCACAGTATTAAAAGCAGGCAAAACATAATTTATCTTTATTCTTTATCTTTATTTCCTACCTTGATTGCTGTGATTTATATACTAATAATTCCTTAAATTTCTCTTTTCCAATAATTCTTTAACTTCTTCATCTTATTCTTGTAATCCTATCTAACTACATATTGTGTGCATCGTATTAATTAATGAAAATTATCAACCAATACTAATGAATATATATCCGAGAACTATAAAATTCACCCGCCATAACACATGGTCATCCCTAGCATGGAGGGTGACATATCACAATAAACTATATGTACTTTCGATAAATCATGTATTTAAATAAATAAAATATATGTTTATTTATTTTACCTAATAAAATTTGTTATAGCCTTTTTAGTACTATAATCTATCTTTTGATTTTGTTTCTGATTTTTTTTTTCATTTCACTCATTTTTTGTATCGAGTGAAAGAGTGTTGAATGATTTTAAAGACTAGTATTTGTGGTGTCCTTGCCCAAATCTTGTGTTCACTCTTCGGAGTTTTGGGTCTATTTATTGGTTATGTTTAATTATGTACAACTGGCGTATTTTATAACGTACTTCATGTATTATATTTAGATGGGACACGAAGGAAAAAAATAATCAGGTCGGCAGACGCATCCCCCTTAAAGTCCCGGACAAACCTAACCCCATGAACCCGGTCACCCCTGCTAAGTCACCAAACGCAACGAACCATTTGGGGTGACCTGTGGCAGAGGTGTTGGTCGTCCAATAAATGGTTCCCGGGGCGGCGATATCCATAATCGCCTCCATTACGCCTAATAGCATAATATGAGGTGTGTAAAAGCAAAGGCAGCAATCTCAATTTCGGCAAGATGTTTGCTTTTGAAATGACATGGATATTGCTGTCTTTGCTTTTACGTACAATATTACCTTCAAATATTGTATGTAAGATACGTGAACACAATATTTGTATGTAATATTTATTTATTTATTTATTTATTTACACATATACGGCACAACATGTGCCATTAACATAATTGACATAACATATAAATAGTACAACAACATGAAGAATAACTAAAAGTATAAATGTAAGTTAAATATAAGGAAAAAAAAAAAATGTTAAAAGTAAGTAGTAAGGTAATAAGTAGTAGGAAAAGGGTAAAATATAAATGTAAAGTGAAAAATATGGTACAAAGTATAAGTATAAAGTACAAGCTTTAAATTATTAAGCAAAGATAAAAAAGTTAAAAGTTAAAAGTGAGAATAAAATAATAATAATAAAAAAGTTAAATGTAGAAATATAAGATGTCTTTAAAAAGAACAAAGATTTAAATATAAAATATAAAAAGTAAGAAGTCCTCCATTTAAATATAAAATATAAAATATAAAAAGTAAGGAGCAAAGAAAAATAAAAATAAAATATTTAATAGGTAGATATTATAGATTACAAATATTAACCGATATGATGAATTTTACAAGTACCTATGATTTCTAATGAATTAATGTTTTGCAAGTTCTGGTAAGCATATTATGTTTACATAATTATTATGTTTACATGGTAATATTGTAATATTGTACGTAAAACCAAAGATAACAATCTCTATGTCATTTCAAAAGCAAACATCGCAAACTAGCCGAAATGGAGAATGGTGCCTTTGCTTTTACACACCTCGTATATTATATACATATATTTATTCTCTCATCTTAGCCCCTTTTAAATTAATAGTGTATTTTTATTTCAATTCAACTATGGTCACCCGACATTGTTTATATTGTAATGTGCTAGGCGCCTCCAGCTTAGTGCATTAGTGCAATACCCATTATCTTTGAGAAATGTTAATGTAACAATATTGTTCTTTCAAGTAGTATTTTTGTTTTACCTATATTATTTTCTTTTATTTTTGTTACTTTGAATAATTGAGCCCTTGCCAGGAATAATGTTGTATCCAACAATATTCTTGTTCCGAGATAAATGGAAAAAACCAAACCGGTCATGTTTTATAACATTTTATATTTAAAATTCAATAAACATACAATTCTTAAGGCTTTTAAAGGAAAAGTCATGGAAAAAGGCTATTAAATTAGAATTTATTACAAGAATTTGTGGAAAAATGTTGTATATAAAAATTTCACAGGCAACATTATTCCACAAAATGGATTTTTTTTACTTTTCGTACCTTCAAGAAAGTACCATGCTCTTCTAACTTACATTTACATATGTCATTGGTGCATTTGAGCTTAAAAAGCAACAAAAAAACGATATGAATAAACAAAACCATTTACATTCGAGATATTGTCTTCAGATCAACTTTACAACATTATTCGACAAAACTGTTTCAACGGCTAAAAAGCAGCCGTAACAATATTTTTTCTGGAAAAATTCTACTTTCCTGCATTCTTCAGCTTCTTGGCTTTTAAGTCTTTCTAGATGAAGCCATAAAACATTCGTTTTCTCCATTTATTCCCATGAATTAAACCACGCTCCGTGATTTTGATAAACGGCCTAATACAACATTCTTCCACAAATCAATCTTTAAAATGCTGCCACAGGCCTAAAAAAATTTCACTACCATAATCCCTATCTTAAAGATGCGTAATAATATGCACAACATTATTTCATCATTAACTCAACATTGATAGTTTTGTTGGATACAACATTATTCCGGGCAAGGGCTCAATTGTTAACCTCAACACAGGATTGTCCTAGTGAGGTTGAAAATTTGATTGTAAACTAACATGTAAAGAAACAATAAATAAATAAATCCTTCAAAATGCATCAACATCTCACGAATAAACAACTCAGTACCACTAAAATATTCACAAAGCATACGAAATTCCAATAAAACCGAGAACAAAGAAGAAATCAGCATTCACACTCGAAATATAATATATATAACAGACATAACCCATATACTAGGAGGTTATTATGACGGGCGCGCCGGCATGCTCTGACTGGGCGTTCTGAACGATGACCCACAGCTAATTCAAGGTGACCCGAGGCCGTTGCATCAAAAGACGCGGGCCGGACTGTACTTTCATACAAAGCATCGCGAGTGGCGCCCAACGCTTCTTGACCTTGTATTGGGAAAGTACAGTTATGGAGAGAAAATTAGAATTATTTTACAAATCTGATTTTTTAGTGCATGGATTGTACATTTTGAAAACGAGGGTTAAAACCCGTAGGGGACGGCAAGAAATTCTAATTTTTCAAACCCAGTACAAGTAATATCTGAAGACAAAATGAACATATAAGGTCCAAAATGCTAAACAAGGCATAATTCTTCAACACTACTATTGTAGGGCTCCAGTTCCTAGGTGTTAAAATAAATTGAGAAATCATGATTCTGAGATTATTTAAGTTAAACCTAGAATAAAAAAAAATAAACTTTAAATAATAAACCTAGAATAAAAAAAATAAACGTCAAAGTTTTCAAAAACAATTACAATACTTTAAAAAAACAAATAAAGTATTCTTTTGAAACCGTATTATTTTCCTTTACAATTATTAGTTTTTTATGATTTTTTTTTCATGTCCATTTTTTCATGCCCATTCTTTTTTTTTAAATATTCTACGTATGTATCTTTATGAAATGTGTAAGACTGTACTAACCTCCCCACACACCGGAATAAACATTTTTTTTAATTTAAGAGCTGAGTATGAATATCATAAAACTTGTAAATAATACGTTAAATATTTCGCATATATACTTAAGCTACACCTTTTCTGCAAATTGTTAACTGTAGTTTAAGTATTCCGATCAACCACTTATAATAGTTTCAATGTAAAGTTAGATGTAGTTATGCCACGGTACACCGCACGCCATAGTGTAAATATTTTGGTAGACCGCACTTCGTAACGTAAATGTCCCGACAGACCGCACGCAATAGTTTAAGTATTCCGGTAAACCACGCATGTGACCCGGGAAACCGTAAGTGTTCCTTCTTAGAGTATACCATAATGTAAATACTGCGGTAGAACCGCACGTTAGAGTGTAATTTTCTCATTATTCTGCATGCTGTTGTGTAAATCTCCTGACAGCCTGCTAGATATAGTGTAAATTTGCCGATAGGTCGCACGCCACAATTTATTGTCCCGGTTGAGAGCATGACATAATGTTCCACACCTTATAGCGTAGATTCCCAATTATTCCGAATTGCCTCTATAGTACAAATTTACCGACAAACCGCACGTTATGGTATAAACATCCTCATATACCGCATGTTATGGTTAAAAAGTCCCATTAGACCGCACGCTATACTGCAAATTTGCCGATAGACCGCACGTCGTGGTATAAAAATCCACAAATACCGCAAGTAATGATTTAAAAATTCCATTATATAGATATACATCACGTTTTGGTATAAAAATCCACATATACCAAAGGGTTTGGTTAAAAAGTCCCATTTGTCCGCACGCTATAGTGAAAATTTACCGATAGACCGCACGTTGTGGTATAAACATCCACATATAACGAATATTATTGTGGAAAAGTCCCATTAGAGCGCACGCTATATTGCAAATTTACCGATAGACCGCACGTTGTGGTGTAAACATCCACATATAACGAATATATATATATTTTTTTTTAAATTTTCTTTATTCATTTTCTCTGTTACAGGTTTATTTTACATGGCTTTTTGACTACCAAGCTAAGCAAATGCCCGTATTATGGTAGTCGAGATTCATAAGATGTTATATTAAGTATAAAATATTAGTTATAATCATCCATATATGTATATGAAAAAATATATATTGTGAAAAAAGTCCCATTAAACCGCACGCTATATTGAAAATTTACCGATAGACCGCACGTTGTGGTATAAACATCCACATACATATAACGAATATTATTGTGAAAAAGTCCCATTAAACCGCACGCAATATTGCAATTTTGCCGATAGACCGCACGTATTGTTCAAACCAAGATTCTTGGTAATATTGAGGAATTAAAACTTTACAAGTTTTAATGTATTATTGCAGTAATTCAAAGATTTCTAATTCGTCTCTGGTTTCCTACATTCCTAACCTTGGTAATATCAGTTTCCTACTAAAACGTTGTGAAATACATAAAATATTTAAATGAGGAAAAAATGCAATGAATTCTGCAGGATAAAGTGGGGCATTGCACTTTTTATCACTTTTTTATCTTTCGCTGTTTGATGAGAAAATAAATGTCGTGGAAATTATTTAAAAAATGTGATGATAGTGAATATTTGCATTTAGTATTAAAAAGTGCTGCTAATACAAAAGGCCGTTGACTTGAAAAGTGTCATTCATTACAAAAGAAAACGATTACGACAGTAATTACTTTATCAGAGATTATTTTATTGTGAAAAATCACGGGATATTATAAAAAACAATAGAATCCCGTCAAATAAACTAACATAATTATCATTTTAATATATATTTCTATCCATTTATTCCATTTCCAATTCATTTTACTATAATATCATTTTAATATATATATGTAATATCATGTATATTTCTATCAATTTATTCCATTTCCAATTCATTTTACTGTAATATCATTTTAATATATGTATGTAATATATGTTTAATAACCTTTCCTGTGATTTGTATGATCAAACTCTTTAGAGAATTAATTCACACTTCCAATCAACTGCCTTTTATTGTATTGAACCTAAAATGTAATTAACCTTCATATTCAAATAACCATGTTTGTATACAATTTATGTAACTCTACGTCTGTCTCGACACAGGTTTACCCTAGTGAGACAGGCATTGAAAAAAATAATATGTACTTATAATATATGTATAGATTAAATAATAAAAAATAAAAAAAATATTATTGTAGAATTTGTGAGGTTGAAAGAATTTACAAAATATTTTTGTCGGGATCATTTCCTATCAAACAAATAATTAGAGAGACGATAAGAAATTTACTTTTTGAATGAACACCGTTATTAAAGATACGTTTTTAGATTTTCACGGCCAAAAGCATTTTCGTTGTTTGTTTTTGGGGTGTTATGCCGTGTTGCGCTACCTCCTTCTTTAGCCGGCGTTTCGGACAGCGTTGCAGTGTCCATCATCAGGGCAGATCCGGCAGATCCGACGATGTGTAGTCGTTAGTGTTGTTAGTTAACACTGACAACTACACACCGTCGGATCTGCCGGATCTGCCCTGATGATGGACACTGCAACGCTGTTCGAAACGTCGGCTAAAGAAGGAGGTAGCGCAACACGGCATAACACCCCAAAAACAAAACAAAAAAAGCCGTTCTTAAACTTTATAATTAAAAATTTAAAAAATGATTTAATATATTTAAAAAATTAATCATATAGAATTATTATTTAATTTATTAAAATACAAAAATTTTGTTGAGTAGGTACCTACTTTATCGATTTTTTTAATTTTTCCAACCATAAGTGTCAATTTTGAAAATTTAATGTTAATTGAATGTGAATAATTTTACGCATTACATAACATTACACCACACAGGAATATTTCACATTACGCACATCACCACAGACAACCGAAATTAGTAGATATGTCTGATTATCTTAGAATCAGAATACGTGTGATATGATTTGACATTTTCACGGCCAAAATTATTATCGTGAATTATTTTTGAGGTATGTAATATTTATGTATAAGCGAAATTACTATTTAGATTTATCTTTACTACGAATCGGTTTACACTATGAATATGAAAGAATATGCTATGGATACATTGAAGTTTTTCCTATCTTCTCTATTTATTGGAATTAAAATAAAATTATTAATTACGTTACAAAAAATATAAGCGTAATGCACTAAATAATTTGTTATTTCATTACATAAATATGAAGTTATAGAAGAAACAACTTTTAAAAAATACCCCTTTATGGCTAAGATTATTTTTTACAATTTCCATTGACTAACTTTTTTTCATTCTTGTAAAATTATAAAAACAACTTTGGCGCTACTTTGGTGCAGTTAATACCAAAAAACGTGGAGTGCTAAAGAGGTAAGAATTCTAATATTTCTGGCGTCTGTATTCTCCTTAACCAACCTTTCGGACAGCTTTACAATGTCCATCATCAGGGCAGATGTGTAATCGAAGATTGTGGTGAAGTGTGTGCTTATGTACGTAAATCCAATACCGTGTAGCAAAAATTAAAATGAATATTTAGCATTGCATCATAACAAGACTGTAAGCGACTATAATTATGTATCGCCCATTAAGAAACGAAATTGTGATTGATGATCAGATCTGAACAGCCACATTCTTCTTAAGCTGCCTCTTCTGCTCTTCTTCCCGTCCCCAATCCCTTCATCATCATAAATACCTCCAATTGGGAATGCCATAATCCCACTGGCTCCGAACAGTGGGGAGCAGTTGGGACTTATTCACATAAAATAAAATAAAAAAGTTACTTCTTCAAACATAGCAAACTTATTTGTGACACCATTTCAAAATTTAAAAAAACACTTAGTTTTAACGACTTTTATTGTTTAAAAACAACATGTTTCGTAAGCAATGCTTAATTATTTATTTATTTAGGAAAATCAACAGATTATTTACACCTTTTACAAAGAACTTAATAATAAAAATAAAATCCAATTACAGATTTTCGCATAACTTAAAATTGTAATAATAATAATAAAGTATAAAAAAAAAAAATAATAAAAAAAACTAAGGGTCCTGTACCCATGGGCTGACATGTTTACAAAAAATACAATATTGTAAATATTAGATAAAAAATAATAGAAGATGTAAGAACACAAATAAATAACAATTTAAATGTACCTAATATACTAATAACCAACTAAATTTCAAAACATAATGTATTATAAACCTTATCTTCACTACACAATAGCAATAATAACAATACATAAATAATAATAAATGTACAAAATACATGTTATACCTACAACTAAAGTGAACAAATGTGTATAAAGTGGATGACAAGTAACTGGAAAGGATTCACAGCAACAACATGATAACTTGCAAAAGGAATTTTAAAAATTATTTAATGTTAGCTATGACAATTTTTTTTAAGTTTCTCAAATTACACGAGAATATTTCTATATCATTAAATTTCTTATTAAATATATTACAGGCTCTGAATATAAAAGCATTTTGTTGGAGATTGGTAGAACATTTATGAAGATGGAAAAGTGATTTTTCTCTAGTTCTAACTTCATAAGTTTTTACTTAAAACTAATTACAACAACAGACTTAATGGGTAAATATTGATTTAGAGAAACTTGAAATCTTGGAGAGTATAAAGAGTGTAAAGATGAGTCTAAACATTAGTTAGGTTATATCAATATATTGTGCGGCAGTCACCCAAAAAAGAAGACATTTAAGTTCACTACCTATTCAAAGCAAGTTTATGAAATTTTAATCTTTAAAAAATAGATAGTTACGTTTTATCCTTGAAAAGATCATCAGACGAACAACCTCGTAAACCACGAGATTCAAAAGCTTTGAACAAAAAACCTGACGTCATCGGCAGAATTGGCGCCAAAAACAGAAAACCCAAACGGGAGCGGAATCGAAAAAAGGACCATTAGGAAAAAAACTTGGCACCGTTCAGCAAATTCCGATGAAATCAACGCGCAGAATGCCGCGGCAAGTCCAGAATCCAGAACGATCAGTTCTTTGTTGTCTTCTGTCTTCAACTCTTGGTGTGTTACGTCTCTGACCTCCTAAAGTTGGGGCAGGTCACTGTACGTCCTGGTTGACCTCCTTGCTGATGTGCCGCCCACTGGCAATCGGCAAACAGGGTGTTGTGAATTTAGCCTTGAATCTTGAATTAGCACATCCATTTGCATGATAGTCTCCTCATAAGGAAACTACTCGTATATCGGGACTATGGGATTCGATTACAATTTGTGTGGCGGTTATTGAAGTATGCATTACATAATAGGCAGGGGTGACCGGATTCATGGGGTGAGATTTGCCTAGGTTTTGGCGGCGACAAAAGTATTGGACACTGGCTGAGGGAGTCCTTAAGGGAGAGAAGGATAGATTCAATCGTCTGTCACTCCTGATCACACTGAATCCCTTCCGATCTCGTATACCTTGTACCTTCGCAGAACAAGCAGCATCCCCATAGATGATGTAGGCCCCCAGGGAATTGATTTCCTCCGAGCCTTCTGTGCGACATATATATTAAAAAATATATAATGTCGTCATTTGAGTGGTATAGCGTTAGAGTGATACGGCAATAGAGGATGCTTCATATACACATATACAGTATGGCGTACTCACTCGTACTTTTTCTGTATCGATCTCCTCAAGTTCTGACGTTAGGTAGTTATACTAATTGTTATTATTATTATCGTTTTAATAAACATGTCATAAACTGAATCCTACACTCAAAAAATCTAAATAACATTGGGGCCATCATCGGTAGGACACGATAAATGCTATGTATAAGAAATCTGAACGAAAATTATTTTAAAACTTACGATTTCATGCAGATGGTTGATATTAGAGAAGTGATCATAATATATTGAGGAGGTACTAAATCGTAAAAAAAATGGCAACTCCTTGAAATTAACCATAGATCACATGTTGTGTTTGTTTTTGACATAGCCGTCAACTAATCATAAAAAATAAATACTTACCATCATATCTGTTAGGCTTGGTTATGAGTTATGAGTTAAGATATGACAGACATCATCTAAATAAAAAAATTAGAGATTGTCAACTTATGAGCCCTTTTTTTTAAAACGTTCAAAAACGTAGATAGAAGAAAAAGAATGAGATTATATATTATATAAAAGATGATAGAAGAAAAGATCGAAAAATGAGATACAGAAAAGAAGACGACGAAGAATCAGGAGAAGATTTTTTTTATTTAAATTGTTTTTTACGTAAATAGCACAAGAGTCTCAACTGTAGAGGAGGTTGGAAAGTATCAGGATATTCAGATCTGGTCACCGAACACCGCTAATAACATTTCAAGCAACGTTTTAATTCTAAATAGTGGCCTTTAACCAGGGCGGTACTAAGAGTATTTTTCACTCTGCAACGTGCTGTAAATAGGTATAGGTACTATAACGTATTATTATTAATGAATTGATTGTGAAATGACGAAAAATAATTGAATAAAATTTACTCGCGCACGCCGGGATTTGGCCCAGCGATCTCCGGATTCATTGTCAAAAAATTATAAATTAGATGAAGGAAATGAAAACAATGACGATGATGAAGAAGGTGAAGAACTTAAATAATAAGACGAAGATTTAATACATAAACAGCAGGGAAAAAAGTACATGAAGTAGATAAGTAAGAAGAAATAGAAAAAGTTGATGAAGTATTTAAAGTAGATAAGGTAGAAGAAGATGAAGTATACAAAGCAGATAAAGTACAAGAAGGTGAATTATATGGAGCAGATAGAGTAGATAAGGTACAAGAAGGTGAAATATAAAAAACAGATAAAGTATATAGGATAACATTTTTTTCCCTTTGTTCGTAAAATATTTTTGTATCCGGTTTTTTTACATGCTTTGTGCACACTAGGCAAATGCCCGCATTACGGTAGAAGAAGGTTGAAGTATATAAAACAGATAGAGTAAATGAGGTAGAAGAAGATAAAGTACATGAAGTAGATATGGTAGATGAAGCAGATGAAGCTTATGAAGCAGATAAAGATAAGTATACTGAAGAAGGATAAGTATAATAAAGATAAGTATAATGAAGAAGGTGAACATGATTAAGAATTAAAAGATTCAGATTTTGAAGGAAAATTGGATAAATTATAAAAATAGAAAGATTACATATCGGGACACGCTCTGTTTTAAAATAATAAAGTCGTTTATAAGTGATTATGCACATCATTGACATCACCAAGTGGCCGGCTGTTGGCTCCGGAATGGCCAATAATAAACATCGCACGAATACTACTAAATAAAACTGCGACTCATGATAAAAATATTAAAATAGAAGAGGCGAAAAAATACACAGTAAATATATTCACAATGTGCGGCCATACCTACAGAGATGAGAATGAACCACTTGCATGATGTTCTGTTTTTTTATTTTAAAAAATTCCATACCGCAAAAATTTTAAAACCTGTGAAATTGAACCATTTTAATATATCGGCAAACAGTATTTTTGACGTTTCAACGCCGATACGGATTATTAATAGCTGATCAGGTTTCGAAATGAGAAATTCCAAAGAACGTGCTTATTATTTAAAAACTTTTAAAAGATATTTTATTTATATTACAATTAGGATTTTTTGTTAAAGATTTTTCGCAAAAATGAAATGTAATTTTAAAGGCTGACCCAGTGCTCCATTAATGAACATAAACTAATTGTGGCATTTACTCGTCAATTTTTTCATATCGTATTTCGCTTGCTAAAATCACGACAATCTTTAAAGTAATTAAAAACAAAACATTTGTCCCTGTAATGTATTTTTGAGTATTTAACCATCCCTATAAAAATCAAACAATATTTTTAAGCCAATATAAAAAACATGCATGTTGCTCATAATATTACGGAGTGCAGCGGAGTTCACTGTCAATGACTGCCCAACCTCTATCCGACCCTCGTGTGACGTAAACAACAAGTCTCCCCTTCTCTCTCTTATTCGTTATGTTTATTTTCGCTTTTACTACGAGGGGAAATGGGTTTCAAAGTTGATGAGTTTAGGCAATAGATATTTTTAGTGTTTCCGGAAATATTGGATTTGATGGTTTTGCCAACTGTCTGGAGTCAGTGGGACTTCTTCTGTTGAACTCATTGCTGATGATCGTGAACCCTACTCTAATTTTTTCATGGTGGACAAGGCTCATCCACTCCTCGCGGTTCTGCGCTGCATGGAGAGCCAAGGACGCCGAAGTACCAGACGCCAGTAATATCATAGTTACTCCAGTGCATTGGTGACCTTCCTCTGATTCTTCTTCCTTCCGCTTTGCCGGTAATTATGAGATTCTCCAAGTTGGAGTCCTCAGTTTGGCGATCAACGTGTCCAATGTAACTTAACCACTGGAGCGACAGAGCAATTTAAATATTTTTCCTCGGATTGCTAAAGGAAATTTTTCCGCCCACATTAAAAAAATCATACATCTGAATTTGAATATGGAGACATACAAACTGATTATAGGTGTATGTAGCTAATGAATTCCCATATCTTTTGTTTATTATCATATATTTGTAGGATTTATAAAAAATATATAATTAAATCTTTAACCTTAAAACATTTTAAAAAACCCAGAGAATAGTTATTTTGTTATATTTTGAATGTACTCTTTATTACGAGTATATAGTAGATTTAATAAAAAAAAATTCAAAATTTGCCACATTTTGGCAACAAAGCAATCTGTGGTTTTGGAAATAGTGCCATAATGTGGCAAAATGCGCTCGAGTGGTTAAAATACATTGTAGAGTAGATGGTTGAGAGCCCATTGTGGATGTATAGCTCTTCCAGAGTGGACACATTTGTGCGTCTGGCTGCCTATGGAATCCTGAGCATTTTTCTCCAGCACCACATATCGAGGGTTTCTATCCGCTTTCTTTCGTTCGCTCTAAGTGTCTAAGTTTCCACACCCTTGCGGGGCCGCCAGCCCGCACACTATTCGTTCGTTTCTTTCATCAGTCGACTCTGAGTCGAGTTATCGAGTAGTTGTACTTTCTTTTGTAGCACGCGCGCGCGTCCGCGACATCCTATTTTATACGTTTTTGTCTGGCACAAATTAATACTACTGTAGTATTAATTTGTTCCCTGAAGATGCTTGAGTAAAGCGAAACCGGTCGGTTCATAAATTAATAAATCTCGTGGTTTTAAACAAAAAAGTATTTTATTTTATTAAAAAAAAGAAATTGCGAGAAGAGTTAACAAAATACACATATTAATAATTCGCATTTATTATTCGATTTCATAGGGAAATAAATTAAATATCTATTCATTGTTTTGCAATATATATTATGATGGCTAGGACAAACCGCAAACACAAGTAAAAAATTACTTGAGCAGGCAATCTTTATCTCTTTTACCCTACATTGTACTTCGAATATCCATTAATTTATTTCTCGTCCATCACTATTGACTAGGGCGTGTCCCCATCGATATACTTAACCGATATTTTATATTATATTAGTCGATAGTCTATAGAATCTATTGAGAGATGCCTACCCCAACACGCAACGACGTGTTAATAATGTGAGACGTTTCCATAAAAATATACTACAGAGTAATTAATGGTATGAATTCCTGTCTGACAGACTTTAACACATTGACAGTTGCATCAATTAAAAGCTTGAGACACCTTCACTTGACTTTCTTGTACATTTAAATTTTTTTTTATTTTTTATTTAAAACATTTACAGAATATTAACAATCATTACATTAATGAAATTGCCATGTTGATGTGCGTAGATATTAAACACATCAACAAAAAATGTTCACAGCATGCGCAAATCAAGGTTTAGTTAAATTGTTACAAGGTGCAATGCTTACTAATGAAATAACAGAAATAATATTAAGTAAAATGAAATATAAAACGTAGTAAGTATATAGTACCGAGAAAGAGAAGGAATAAATTAAAAATGAATAGAATGAAAATTATACATTATGTAAATGTTTTTTATGATACCTGTAATTAATCACTACTCATTGAAATGCTTTTTATTGTCTATGCATAGGTATTTATCTGTTTATACCTAAGAGTATGGATATTAGAGAGACGGCATGTGAAGTGTGCCCGCACGCTCCAAGTGTGCCTTTTCGAGAATTCTACCCACATGGCTGACATTGGCTGTCACCATGTAAAATGGCTGATGTCGGAACGTATTAAACGGCCAAAAACCAGCAGCCAATGTAAGCCGTTTGGGTAAAATTCTCGAAAAGGCACACTTGGAGCGCGCGGGCACACTTCACATACCGTCTCTCTAATATCCATACTCTTAGGTTTATACTTTTTTGTATATTCTTTTTTTTTTTTCGTAAGGAGCAATTACTTTGTGGTTCGGCATTATATTTTTAAAATAAAACGAGTACTTAGTATTTAACCACGAATATTTATTATTTTATATATCGACCGGTTTCGCTACGACCAAGCTTCATCGGGATATAATGAAAGTTAAAAATTTTTATTAGCGAAACTCAATCGAAAGTCTGAAACAGAAAAATCAGAAAAAGATTCGGTTACATCTGGGACTGGAACCCATGACCTTCCAAACTGAGCTTATGTGTTCCTATCCGTATCATACTTCGACTGAGAACTACCACACGGAGAAAATTGTTATTCGTAAAAACGATCATTTTAATAGTAAGAACGGGACTGAAGTTCGTATGAACTTCAGTCCTGTTTTTAACCGTTTTTACTATTAAATTGATCGTCTTTTCGAATAAGATTTTTCTCCGTGCAACATCATATTCATTTCCTTAACGCATATTATTGGCTGCTATCTTTTTTTAGATTAGATTCTATAAAAATATTTATTTTTATTTTTAACTTAATGAGAAAAACCTTAAATTGTAATATTCATTAATTAATTGTAATTTATTAGAAGGAAAAAAAAGATTGGTACAAAAATCCTTTTCAGGTAACCATTTTTTCAGTATGTTATTGCCTTTTGAAAATTATATCACAATTATTTTAATTAGTTTGGTATGTTGTTAATTTTGTCGTAAAAATATTTAATAAAACATAATTTACTTAAAATATTGCCAAAATCACTCGATAAATGTCATAAGTGACATTAAAAGAAACACTTAATTTTTTTCACGCTCACACCATGTTAAATATCAGAACTATAGCGTTTTTCATAATTTTCGCAGCATACTTAGCGATTTTTTTCTATCGAGGGGATTTCATATAATTACTTTTTCAACTCAGCTAATTACTAGAGATTATCTTAAAAAATAACATAATTTACTTTTTAAGAGTATAATATACATTAACACACTCAAAACGCTGTACATAACACTAGTCAGAAGCATTCTTGAATATAATTCCTCTCTCTGGTCGCCTTCATATAATATACATTTACATAAAATTGAAAGAATGCAGCATAGATTTTTAAGGCACATAAATTATAAATTACGCATTCCAATAGAAAATTTAAATAACAATTATTTAATGCAATTACTTAAACTACCCTAACTATCACAGCGAAGAAAAATCTGTGATGTTTTATTATTATTTAAAATCGTAAACGGATATTTGGATAGCACTGAACTAGTGAATATGATAAATTATCAAGTTCCCAATAATTACAACACTAGACTCCATGCTCCATTTAATATAGTTGCTTCTCGCACTAATTTTATGTTCAACTCTTATCTTCAGAGATTCCATCGTGTGGGGAATGATACCTGCTCCGTAGACATATTTTTTTTATAAAAACCTCGCTTCATTTAAAAAGTGTATCTGTATGCAAATAATATGCTACAATCCAATGCTGTTATTATGTTATTTTAATTTCAGGTCTTATTATTTAACTTTCTATATATATTGCAAAATTGTGTTATTATTATTATCTTTATTTTTAATATATATTTTTTTAAGTGTATATACATTCTTATTCTTATTATTTTATTTTCTAAATCTCTTTCTACTAATTATTTCTTACATATCTTATATAGAACCAACTTTCTAGTATTTAGCAAATTTGCACAAAATTTTGTTACATTAATATTTATTGCTTTTTTACATTTATTACAACTGCATTTTTATACTTTTATACTTAATTACTGTAACCAATGTATAACATTTTTATGTAAAGGCCCATTAGGGAGTGAATAAATAAATAAATATGTTGACAGAAATTCAGAATGCGGAGTCTTAGGTCATTTTATTAATGTTTTCAATACTTTCTTCAACAAATTGCAAGACAAATTAATGAAAGGCATCGTCCTTGAAATTGAGTGTATGTTATAAAGAGTACCTATAAATTTAAACGGCGGCGAGTCGTGGCTTTCAACGAATACGGACAATACATCGTACAGACTATAAAGTGTTCACTGTACAGACTATACAGTGTTTAAGTACTGCAATGAATGCACTGTAATAATAATAACATAATAATTGCAATGTGTAAGAATTACAGGATAACTAATATGTACTTGCGATGGCGTAGGTACTTGGTTTGGGCGCCATTGTTGTTTTATTGGCATGAATTTATCATCTTGTTCAGGGGCGCACATAAGGACGAATTATCAAATTTGTCATCGTAAAAATAATTGCAGATTAAAGTACATACCTGAATCTTTAATATCCATGTTGAAAACTTTCTGGTTTTTGAATAGGGAAAATAGGACGGGCATAACTACCCCGTAATCGAATCGGGCGCAAATGAGAAATATTGGGAGCGCGATACATATCTCTCAACTTCGCGCATGCACATGCTATTGGGTTACGTTCCCAAAAGAAATTCTTGCGGTGTATTTCGAAAAGGTTTATGGAGAACATTTAAATAAAATATATAATTAGTTTGAAGACAATGCTTTTTCTATTTTTGGCTCAGTAATTCCCTTTAGCCGTCATTGTGTGGGGCAGATACGGAAATAAATTAAACCAAGACAGTTTTGTTTACATTAATTCCTCTCAGGAGGCCTTGAGGAAAATAATTTCTCTCAGGGCCTATGTCATCTTTGAAAATGCTGCGTGAAGGGGCTTTTAGAGGAGAGGAAGGAGCGAACACTGGTATTTAAGATTCCCCTTGTTGTAGGAAGGAGGAAATACAGAGGTCGGCAAATCGTTCCTCAGCCGAGCTGTTGAACTCAAGAATGAGTCGTAAAAGCGACCCGTTCTCACATGACAAATGTCATCCGTGTAAATATGTTGGGCGCGCGTTTGTCATGTTTCCTGACCATGCACCGGTGCCAAGGGAATCAATGGCGTCAAATACCAGTAGACCCGACGCCTGTGATCTAAAGATTGCAAGACGTTTGTGTTAAGAGGGTATTACCAGACAATACCGGAAATTAGTCCTTTTTTAATTAAATTCTAGACGTATTGACTCTTTTTTACAAAAAAAATAAATAGATTTTGAAAGATTGTTATTTTATCTGGTACACGCAGTTTTAAAATTTTGAAAAAATAAGTGTGTTTTTAATATACCAATGTTATACCGTTGGTCGTTGGCAGATTTGTTCAATTTTCAAACGATAGATTCTATGAAACAACACAAATTTCAAATCATATAATCATACAAAAAAATAAATCAATACATAATCTAGTCAACACAGTTTTCAAAATTTAAATTTTAATTAAATTAAAATCATTAAAAAATAAATCGGAGAACGTGTTTTGTGACAAAAATACCTCAGTTTTTTCTATTTATTTAAGGTTATACAAACTAAAACATTTCAAATTTTTTTGTACACACTTATTCTGTTTAGACATTATTGAAAAATCATAAATACTTATGATCAAAAAATACTTACAAGAAGTACACGATATTTAATAATTTATCATCGTGCGTTTTGAGAATTTTTATTGTTTACTTGAATGTAGGTTTGTAGGTATATATTAAATCAAGTTTTGAAAGAAAAAAATCGATATTAAATTTTTAATTAAAAACATTTGATAGGGGGAATAATCGATCTATCTCATTGGAGCCTTTATGTACAGTTGCAAGCATTTTTAAACTTTTATTCTCAGCCGCTGGTCAATCGCTCTTGAAAATGTTGGTATCTCTCAGTCGAGGTAGATGATCGATAGATGAGATGTACTTGAAAATACCGTAAGTTATTATGTGAATTAGCTTATTGGTCAGAGAACTTCCCTGACAATGAAGAGGTCCTGGGTTCAATTCTAAGATGCGCCTGAATCTTTTCTGTCTTTTCCGTTCCACGTGTTTTATTTGAAATATCTAAAAAAAAATCACAATTCAACCATCAATAACATATTTAAATAACTAGAAACCAACTAATATTTATTTATTTTTTACATTTGATACATTTAAAGCCAAATAACAGAAATAATATTAAATTACAAGAGAATATATTTAAAATGAATAACAAGTGTTATTTCTTGGTTTCAGGTCGATACTAGTCCCTAATAGCTAGGCAGATTGCCTGTTCTAAGAAACCAAATGTTTGTAAAGTGCCGAATGCAATTTAAATTATTATTATTTTTTTAAATTAATACCTATATACTAAGTTTTAACTAAATGTGCCATTCATAGGTAACCATGTATAGTTTTAAGTTACATTATATAATAGTTTTTCAGATTCCTCCCTACACAAGCCAATCAACCATTTAGTTATTATTGAACCAATGTAGGACATTTTGCAATTTTTGATAATTAAGTCTGGGGAATTTTATTGTATAATTTCGGTCCCAGATACATATTTTAAGGTATACGTCTTTAAGAATATACATATGATTCTTGTTTTCAGTTATTAAGTCAGTTTGATAAAAATAAGTTCCCATTTCGGTCCTGCCGTCACACGATTAAGGACTCCGCCTGCATCAAATTAATTGTTTCCTTATCTGTCAACACTGCATACAGTGACAGTATTGCCAGCTTGCCGCGACTGTCAACTACTGTCATCTGTCAGGGTACTGTCATCTGTCAACTGACAGTGGCGTCAATGCACCACCAAGGTCAGGGATATTGATTGGTATTGGTTGTCATCATGTTTAAAAGAGAGACAATATGCAATTATCGGTAGTAATTATTATAAGGTCTTGGTTACAATGATAGTAAATTTGGCCGTTACATTGAAACCAATAATTCGATATAATAAATTGTATACCAGAGGCCCTAGCACGCTTGCTCTATAACGATCGATCGGATAACTATCGGTAACTTCTCATCGTTCCCCACGACAACTGCAGATCGCAAACGAATAGGTGACAGTTCACAATGACTAAGTGTCCTTAATATATTCGATATCAACTGTCGTTTGTACGTTTGAGATCTGCAGTTGTCCTAGGGAACGATGAGAAGTTACCGACAATCGGTCGGTAACTTCATATCGAGCGACCGTGCTAGCACACCAGGGTATCTAGCGCGGTCGCGTTTTTACCGATAATTTCGGTAACTTTACATCATTCCTAAGCATGACTGCAGACAGCTAACGAACAAACTTTTCAAACATTTCGACTACCATAATACGGACATGTGTCATTGGTAGTCGAAAAGCATGTAAAAAACTGTACACAAAAATATTTTATGAACAAAGAAAAAAAAACAAATGGAAAAAAACAGTTAAGTTTTGCTTAATTTGATGAAAACAGCTGTTTGTTCGTTGGTGATCTGCAGTCGTGCTCGGAACCGTGGCAAGTTACCGAATTATCGATAAATCCTATATCTATAACGGCCGGCGTCGTCCAGGGGCAAGGCTTTGGACTCCCATTTCGAAGGTCGCCGGTTCGAACCCGGCGTGCGCAAATAAATTTTATTTGATTGATTTGTTTTATTTCACAATAAATTAATCCAAAATAATATATGTACAATATTTGCGGCACGTTCCGGAATGGTAGATACTCTCAGTATTGCCCTTTTTTTACATTAACTCCTGTAAATTTGGGGATGCTGTGTGGAGGGTGTTTTTTAAGAAAGGAAGAAGAGGAAGTACTGGGAAGGAAAAAGGTATAAAGGTTGGGTAGGAATCTGGGGTTCAGTGTGTCCAGATCATCCGCCGCCAAGACCTAGACAAACCTCACCCCATAAACCCGGGCACCCCCGCTAAGTCAGCAAACGTAGCGAACCACTTGGGGTGACCTATGGCAGAGGTGTTGGTTATCCAATAAATGGTTCCCGGGGCGGCGGTACCCATTCCCGCCTCCCAAATTGATGTAACTGGTGTAAGACTACCATTCAGAATTGAAACGTTGCTTGAAATGGCTTTAGCCGTGTTTGGTGACCAGATCTGAATAGCCAGGTACTTACCCACCTTTCTCTTCCCCAACTCCTTCCCCTCACTGGCACCAGACGGGAGCAGTTGGGACTCTTGTGCGGTTTCATATAAAATATAAAAATAAAATAAAGTATCCAAGTTTCTTCACCACACCATAGAGAAAATCAGCTCTCAGACGAGTCTCATATTTTGTTTTGAAGAGTTTTAATTTTCAATGTACTATCGTTACTTAAATTTTAATTTTACGCCCAGTACGTAGGAATGACTACTAGAAATTTTAGAACTAGAATCAGGGAACATGAACTCTGTTTACGAAATAATAACTATTCTGAATTCGCCAATCATTTAATAGAGACGGGCCATAGCTTCAACAAGGAAAAAAAACAAATTTAAACATATAAATATAAATTCATACTTTAACTTGTGCGCTTTAGAAACTTTAGAAATAAACAAAAAAATTAAATAAAAAATTAATTTAGTTAACAAAATAATAGCACCCTGCAAAACTCCCCTTTTGACTATGTTCCCATGTGATATTGACTCCGCCCACTGTTCTCCCCCTTCCCCAAAATAGAATCAGGGAACATGAACTCTGTTTACGAAACTATTCTGAATTCGCCAATCATTTAATAGAGACAGACCATAGCTTCAACAAGGAAAAAACCAAATTTAAACAAATAAATATAAATTCATACTTTAACTTGTGCGCTTTAGAAACTTTAGAAATAAACAAAAAAAAAAATTTAGTTAACAAAATAATAGCACCCTGCAAATCTACCCTTTTGAATATGTTCCCATGTGATATTGATTCCGCCCACTGTTCTCCCCCTCCCACTACCCCCACCTAATAACATCTAATTCATTTCTGTACGTGTTTTAAATTTTAAGTTTAGTTTTAAGTTTGCTAGTGAATGGCACGGATGTGACGAAACCGGTAGCAGAAAAATTAGAATTTAAGTAACGATAGTACATTGAAAATGAAAACTCTTCAAAACAAAATGTCTAGAAATTGTTACATAGTTAATGCACAAGAAATACAAAAAAAATTGAGTGTCATATTGTCTTTTTGGTCGTATTTTGTGACTCCTTAGGCACCGTTTGCATTTTGCTCGTGGCCTCTTTTTCGAACCATTATATCGCCTAACAAGACATAAACATTATCTACAACCGACAATTTAAAAGCCAACACAATAATTATATTATATCCTTATTAGTTTTTTTTTCCTATTTAATAGTCCATTGTGACATTGAAGTGGTTATTGCCTTACATAATTTCTGACTAGGGTGGTGTTGGACTTCTGAGGTAGCCAGTGGCGGCTCGAGCACTTCTTTGACGGTGGGGACTGACATTTTTTTACATATACCTACTACATAACCACTAGAGCGACAGAGTAATAAAAATATTTTTTCTCGGATTGCTAAAGGAAATTTTTCCGCCCACATTAAAAAAATCATACCTCTGATTTTGAATATGGAGACAAACAAACTGATTATAGTTCTATGTAGCCAACGAATTCCCCTATATTTTGTCTATTATCACATATTTGTAGGATTTAAAAAAATATATAATTAAATCTTTAACCTTAAAACATTTTAAAGAATCTACAGAATATTTATTTTGTTATATTTTGAATGTACAATATCTTATATAGGCGTTTTAATAAAAAAAAATTTTTTGAAAATTTGTCACATTTTGGCAACAAAGCAATCTGAGGTTTTGAAAATAGTGTCATAATGTGGCAAAAAGCGCTCGAGTGGATAATGTATTGTAATCTCACTGCCCGGAGAATATAATATAAAATTTCTCGAACAAAAATTTTAATGGTCAAATCATGCTAATCAGATGTCTAAACACAAAATAAATTAAAATGTCTATAGATATACAATTTATAATACAGCATAATAAAAATAAAGTTTTATTTGCTAGATTATCATCGGAGTTAATTTGGACGCGAGCAATTCCCACCCGAAACTATGCTACTTTTGTTACGTGGGGATTTATCGGATTTTCCCCACGGTATTTGAATTTCACATACGAGTGCGCATGCGCGGGTTTCGGATTGCGTACGATCGCGAAAGAAACGCAAGGAATGAACGAAATACTTAAAGGGACAATACGGATTATCCCCCAAGTGCGCAGTAGTTCTGCGCACTGATAAATGCGCTCATGGTTCGTGCGCTGATCGACTGGTCGCCGGTTCGTTTTGATTTGTTGTATTTTATTTCTGCAAAATGTTAATTGCTATTAAGTTTAAAGATTTCATAATTTTTGGTGAAGACTGTTATTCTTTTAGTAGGTTTCGAGTATATTTGGAATAAACTTCCCTCAGCTGTTACCAATATTCAGAATTTGATTGAATTTAAACCGACTTTAAAAACAAAATTATTTAAAAGTTCATACCATTCATCTTAACCTTAATCTCTTTTCAATATATTGTAATGACATGTTTTGTTTGGTTTCGGTTTCCTCCTTACTGTATTTTTATGTTTTTTTTTTAATGTTTTTAATGTTCACTCAGAATGATTCTTATTTTTGCGCCTGTTTTATACTATATTTTAATGTTTTTGTTTTGTCCTGTGCCGTAATAGCACCGTTACTTTTTACTAATATTGTCCTGTGCTATAACAGCAATATTATTGTTAATTTTGTTCCCTTGTTATTGCCTTGTATACTCGTATACTGTATATTCTTTATTTAAAATTACTTTTCAATACTTTGTTAGGACTCTAAGCAGCACTATAGGATTATTTTTAAATTTTGATATAGTTAAGCCCACTTGAAGTGAAACATCACAAAACTGCGATATACAAATGCTTTTTTACGCACCAGATTTTCAGGAACGGGTTTAATTTTTCCCATAGGAAAAACTAAACCCGTTCATACACTTTTCCATATAAATAATCATCTAGTAAATCCACGTTATGCAAGTGTATTATATAAGTATAATTAATACAAAACAATACAAGAACAACACGTTAATCTACCAAACTATTAAATGGGAGTATAAATCACCGTCTCCAGATATTTTCATATCAGAGGGTTCGGCTCTGTGGAATTCCTAATTTGACCGATAAATCCTACTGATCCCTCAATATAAATATTTAAAAAATCTTTCGTAATTCTACATGTATTTAAAATGACTGATTTTTGCATTTTTATATACAAATTCTTTGACAAATCTAATATGCCTAAATTTGTAATAAGAGAGCTAGGTATAATGCCAGTAGCCGAAATAACAAAAGGTAATATTTTTATAGTCTGAGAATGCCAAATTCTTTTAATTTCATTTCCTAAATCTGTATACTTTCTTATTTTTTCAGAAACAGATTTTTGAATATTACAGGAATTTGGAATAGCTACATCAATAATATAAGTTATTTTTTAAATTTTGTCATGTAAAACTATATCAGGTCTATTATGACCAATTGGTCTGTCTGTTAGTATAGTTTTATCATAGTAAATTTTAAAGAAATTATTTTCTAAAAATGAATTTGGTTCGTATTCATAATATGGTACTATATTATGACAGTCAATCAAGTTATGTTTAATTACCAACTTTGGTGAATTATTTTTAAAACCTGATTGTGCCTAAATGTATACTGAGACGGCGCTAATATAGAACATCCTGATATAATGTGTTCTATAGTTTCCGGAAAAGCCATACATTTTCTACATAAATCATCCATTTGATTTGGATCTTTGATTATATGCTTCCTATAATTTTTGGTATTAATGACTCTATTATTAAATTATTAATTATTACTACTCTACTCTATTATTTCTATTATTATTATTATTAACTGGTAAGAACTGTCCCCACTGTCCCATGTGAAGAACCGCCACTGGAAGTACCTATGCAGAAAAAACTAAACTTGTTGTGTAATATGTATATAGAACGTCAGAAATCATTCGAGAAGTGCTGAAACGTATACTGGATAGTATATCTGTAAAGGATACATGCAATATTCAATTTTTATTTGAATAACTCTCTCTTTATAACTTTTAAAGGTTATTCCCATCAATATTGAAGAATAAGGTAATAGCTAACAGGTAAGAACAAGAGACAGAAAAATAAATAAAAGATAATGGTCGCAACTGGGAAACGAACCCAGAACATCTTGTCTTACCGGGACCACCACTTATTTTAAGCGTCATATTTGTCAATCTCATATTTCAAATTTCATAATTATTCGACATTTTTTTTTGCCATATTATCGGCAGCTACCTTTTTCATTGGAAACAAGTATTCTATGAATTGGCTTGTAACCTAGATAGTGTCTCTGATAAATGTATCCATATTTATTTATATGGAACAACAATTCCCCTTTTTGTAAAAGTCTAAATGAATATTAATTTGTTATTATTACAACTCTCTTTTTATAACTTTTAAAGGTTATTCCTATCAATGTAATATATCATTGAAGAAGAAGGTAACAGTAATAATCTAAACGAAAATATGAAAAAGAACAAGACACAGAAAAATTAACGATAACGGTCGCAACTGGCCTCGTACTCAGAACCTCTCGGCTTACCGGGACAAACGCCATACCAATATATAAATTTTAAAAAATTCCCAAAATATTGTAAACACGCGGCACAAAACCAAAGAAATACCTAAAATACCTAAAACAAACACAACATTTGGTCAAAGAAATTTCAAATACATTGCGTCTAAAATATACAATAACCCACCTGACAAAACAAGACAATCGAATAATATTAACAAATACAAAATTTTTATCAAACAATGGATCATCGAAAAAGGTCGTGCAATAATTAGTCACCTCACCCAAATATAATCGTATATCTCATTATTGTTACCACTACCTACCAACCTAAAAATGTTGTCAAATATTTTTGCTTTATTGAAAAATGTACTTTATTTAATAATTAAAAAAATATTTGTAAACTAGTCTGTCTCGACACAGGATTTCCTAGTGAGACAGGCAAGGCCAACAAAATGTAAACCTTATGATATAGATTCAATAAATAAAAATAATAAAAAAAATTAGACCACTGCCACCACTTATTTAAACGTCGTATATGTCAAGGCCAATGTCCTTTTCAAACTGTGGTTGTTCCAAAATTATACGACATATTTGCAGGGTTTTAAATATCAATTTTGGAAGTGAGTAAATTGATTTATTATCGGTTAAACCGATTTTCTGGGAAAATAATAGATTCTTCCCCAGGGATATTTGAGAAGTGTTCTTAATTGTTTAATAATGACGTTACTGCAATGAATATTGTTTAGGTTTTGTGACTATATCAAGAAGAGGGGAATATATTATTTTCCTTACTTTATTAATTAATGTTAAATTAGGGTCACATTATTAAATTTAATTTAAATGAAATTTTAAAAAGTTAAATGGAGCTCAACGAATTAAACAAAAAAACAATAAATAAAATCATATATGTCATATGTTTAAAAAAAAATGTGAAATGAAATTTGTGATGCTACTTATTTGAATAACCCAACACATTCTCTTTGTTTCTATACCATTCGTAGTAATACCAAATTGTCGTAATGACATAACATTTTTCGTCGAAAACACAAAAAACAAAAACACTGTTGTTGATACAGACTACTACGTTGTATATTTTCCAATCGATTTTGCATATTACCGAACCTGTGAAGTGGAAAATGATTACCTTGATTATTAAATTATCTCATAATAAATATGCCGAAAAAATGGCCGAATGATAAACATTTTTTTTGTTCGTATGAAGTAGATATTTTGTGAAGTGACATTATAATTTAAAATAAAACAATAACATACTTAACACCGAACACCGTTTAAATTTTTAATACTTAACACTATTGAAAATATTTTAAATAATATAGATATCGACCACTAATTTGTTGGTTGCTTTGCTTTTTTTGATAAGTTGCTTCATGTAGAAGTTAGGAGCCTAGACTTAGGAGAAGTTCAGTATCCCAACTTGACAATGTGTTTTTTCAAATCGTACAGTCATAGAATATTTTGTTCTAATGCAGTTGGTAAAAAAAATCTTAAAAATTGGTCAACTTTTGGAGGAGAAGAATAAAGAAAACAAATCCGCGATTTTCACA
This sequence comes from Limnephilus auricula, assembly GCA_951813805.1. Lineage (NCBI taxonomy): Eukaryota > Metazoa > Arthropoda > Insecta > Trichoptera > Limnephilidae > Limnephilus > Limnephilus auricula. Next base: position 10,757,959 of record OX638415.1, read on the forward strand.
ATTTTATTTAGATATTATTAGACTGAGGTGCAGTTGTCCCTTTCGCTCGGTATTCGAGGGAGCAAGAGCGACTGTGACAGCAACAGTGCAGTAAAATACCCACGAGGGGGTACCCAAAAGTTACGAGAATTTTTTATTTTTCAATATTTTTACACCAACATTTTGGTTGCCCTCAAAGTATTTACCATTAGAGTGTATGTACTTGTCCAACTTTTTTTTCCACTGTTCAAAACAATCGGGGTCATTCCATTCTTGCTCAAATACTGCTTCACAGACTTCACTGCTCCTGACTCTGACCTCTCCAGCCGGACTTTCAATCTTATCCATCACTCCTCGGTTCACGGCGAGTTCATCCAAAACGAGTTCAACCTAACCTAACCTAACCTACGAATTAAACACAAACCTAACCTAACCTAACCTAACCTGACCTAACCTAATCTAACCTAACTTAACCTAACCTAACCTAACCTAACCTAACCTAACCTAACCTCTCGATGTCGATAAATTTGCTTTCGATGAATTGATTTTCGATGAACTCGTCGGTTACCCTCCTGGAAACATAGAGCTCCAGATTCCTACCAACCCCTCATACATTTTTTGTCCCAGAACTTCATAGAATAAAATGATCCTCCACACAGCATCCCATAAGATGACATAGGTCCAGAAGGCTCTTAAAAAAACGTTGGTTAAAAGTAAAAAATACATATTAACCCAATTAACCTAAGCACTAACCTAACCTAACCTTCTGTAAAAAAAGGAAATTCATTGCATAATGACTCCTTCGAAACAAGTAGAACTAATTCTTGAAATGTTCATTTTTCCATAGAATGTATCAGGTTGTTGCGGATGCGAAAAAATTGACATCCGTGGATGCGGATTATTGGAGGTTCACATCCGCTGATGCGAATGCCGATTTTTGAAAGATATTTTAATTTTAAGTACATGAATAAATGGAAATCGATTTATTTTTTATATTTTTTATTTAATCATGATTTAAGAACAAAACTAAAACTTTTTTTAGTCTTACTTATTAGCATTTTAAGTTATAAGCTTTATAATGAAAAAAAAAATTAATAATTAAATTTTAAAATTGTAGAATTATATTTAATAAATAGTAACACACAATAAGTCATACTCTTTTTATTGTATTTTTATTTACTTGTCCACTTAATCTTTTCATAGAAATATTCATCAACCACGCAAAAAACTTTGGATAAACACAGTGAACAAACACTGTAATTGATTCACAATGGGAATCACATTAATAAATAAAACAAAACAAACAAACTGTAGGATCTTTCCACCAATGTTTGCCTTCTTTGTTGGTCAGTTAGCCAACGAACTTCGTGCTTCAATCTTCGTTGAACGAAGATCGCAACCAGCGAACACGCTATGCGGATGAAGATGTCTGAATTAATTCGACTAATCCGCATTTGCAGATGCGGATGCGAATATCCGTAACACCCCTGGTATGTATTTTCGGTCATAACATGTTGATTCCAGTACTTGAAAAACAGATGATGATCTTATAAATAATAACGTACAGGTAGTAATTACAAATTTACATTAAAAAAAAGAAAAATGTAAACAGTATTTATTCGGAAAAAAATTTCCCGGAACTAAATATTTTCCTACGAATTGTTGTTTGTTGATAGAGCTGCTTTTTTTGTTTGAAATAAGTCTTAGATGTTGAACGTTAAGGCATTATGAAATCTGCAGAGCAATGGTATGCATAAAAAATAATAACATAATAAAAGTTTGGCTCAAGTTGTTTGCGGGTATACCTCAAAAACTATTGTACGGTGAGCTCTGGCGTTATTAAACTTACAAAGCTTTATTAACAAGGAATTTATAGGTTACTGCAACAAGTTTAAGCTCTATAAATCTTTTATATCATGTGCTATAAAACTTGAATATCTTCTCAAAACACTCGGTCTTTGCGGATACGACCCATCACGCAGTAAGTGAACAGTCGCATTCGCCGCCAAGACCTAGTTAAACCTCATCTCACGAGCCCGGAAACCCTTTCAAAGTGACCAAATGTAATGTAGCAAACTACTTGGGTTGACTTATGGGAGAGGTGTTATCCAATAAATGATTCAAAACTCCAAAATTAATTCAACCAACGACCTTTTTCGTTGTTTGTTTTTGGGATGTTATGCCGTGTTGTGCTACCTCCTTCGACGATCTGCCGATCTGTTGACGGATCTGCCCTGATGATGGACACTGCAACGCTGTCCGAAGCGTCGGCTAAAGAAGGAGGTAGCACAACACGGCATAACACCCCAAAAACAAACAACGAAAATGCTTTTGGCCGTGAAAATCTAAAAACCTATCTAACCAACGACCTATTCCACAAGCCAAAAATGTATGTATTCGTAGTGTGCCTTATATCGCCACGAATACAGATACTTGGCATAAAAATCGCTTTGCAAGTTGAGTCCAGAGGTAACGATTTTAAGTGGTTTTTATTTATTTCTTGAATAATTTGACAAGAAAGAAAAAAAGTTAATTGAGGTAAACTGTCACAGATAATTTTAGTAATGTAAGTTGTTTCTTATATGCGTGCATACATTTCCAATGAAAAAATATTTTATTTTAGCATTAAGGGCAGGAATTCCGATTTTCTACCGATTTATAATATATGTCCCTTGAACACTTTAAGTTTCTAAGTTCTTATAAAAATATATGTTATTATTTAAGATATTATCTGAAGATTTTTAGAGCTGAAACCTTAATTACATAAAATTCCATCGATAGAAAAAAATCGCAAAGTATGCTCCAGAAATTATTATTTACACATTTGTTTCAGTTATTCTACAAGTTATTTATATATTTGAAAAAATTCACAGTGATTCTTTAAATGCTTCTTAAGATGTTGAAGAGAGATTTTTGCTCTATTGTAAACGAGTCATGTTTTATTAAACATTTTCCCAATTTTCGCTCGAATTTTTACGTTATTAATATTGGCGCGCTCGCTCCGATGTTCGTATTGTCGTATCTCTCTTTCTTATTCTTTTTGAGCGGGTACTACCGGCCCTTAGGCCTAGTTAAAATCTCTCAAAAACATGAAGAAGGTTAGATATGATAACACGAATGCCAGAGGCAAATTATTAATTTGTGTTATTTCACAATTAATTAATAAAAATAATATATACTATATTTGCGGCACGTTCCAGAGTGGAAGATACTGTCAGTATCGCCCTGGTGTAAGACCACCATTCAGAATTGAAAACGTTGCTTAATAATGGTTTTAGCCGTGTTTAGTGAATAGATCTGAATAGCCAGGTACTTCCCCACCTTCCTCTCCCCATCTCCTTCCCTTCCCCACTTACCTTCAGCCGCACAACATACCCCAATTGGGGATGCGATAGTCTCACTGGCTCCAGACGGGAGCACTTGGGACTCTTGTGAGGTATTCTCTATAAAAAAAAAATTAAAAAAATACTATATTTGCGGCACGTTCCAGAGTGGAAGATACTGTCAGTATCGACCTGGTGTAAGACCACCATTCAGAATTGAAACGTTGCTTAATAATGGCTTTAGCCTTGTTTAGTGACTAGATCTGAATATCCAGGTACTTTCCTACCTTCCTCTTCCCCATCTCCTTCCCTTCCCCACTTTCCTTCAACCTCACAACATACCCCAATTGGGGATGCCATAGTCTCACTGGCTCCAGACGGGATCAGTTGGGACTCTTGTGAGGTATTCTCTATAAAAAAAAGTGAAAATTGGGAAATTTTTAATAAAACACTACTTGTGAATTTTTTCATGCATATAACTTGTAAAATAACAATCAAATGTGTAAATAATAATTTTCGGAGCATACTTTGCGATTTATTTCTATCGAGGGAATTTTATATAATTACTGTTTCGAGAAATGTCTAGATACTATCTTAAAGAAAAACAAGTATATTTTTTTTAAATCGCCACTTTGAGTCTGTTTGTAACGTATTCTCAAAAAGAAGAAGAGGAGTTACACGATATTAAAACTCCAAAAACAATCTACCAATTCGACTAAACATTTCTTAGAATTCTCAACAGTTTGCAATATCAAATTTTAAATTAATGCATTTATGTATGAGCAATCATTTAATTCTAATTGAAGTCCAGACGAAATCAAACAATTAGGCGAATATAATTTAGGTACTCGGAAAAAAATGTCTAGTCGATAATTTAAAAATTGAAACGATTTCGATTTTGGAACAACTGCTCCATTATTTGAATTTGAATAAAGAATAGAACAACCCAGCAGCGATTATATTGACTGCGACTGACCTTGGCACGACCTACGACAACATTTACTGTGTGTTACGTGATCAGGAACTATGATACGTTTTTTTAGTCTATGAATAGACCCATACTAGTGCGGCTCTATGACGTGCAGTATAGTTTATGGTCACTTTTGCAGAATGTTATACAATTTCTTTTTTTACATCGAAGGTTTTGTTATATAATATTAATTTCTAGAATGTTTCTTGAATTTTACTACATAACATATTAAATGTTAAAAACAAAATAAAACGTATTTTTTTAATAAGAAAAACTATCTTTTTAATTTTTAAAGATTATTCACATCAATGTAATATATCATTGAAGAAGAAGACAACAATAATAATCTAAATTAAAATATGAAAATGAACAAGACACAGAAAAATAATAAAACATAATTGTCGCAACTGGGACTCGAACCCAGATCTCACGTCTTACCGGGACGGTGCTCTACCAATTCAGCCATTGCGATCTATTATGAGACTGTCGTTTTTGTCAACTTCATATTTAAAATTTCAGAATTAACAATATTATCTTAGACTAATGTTTTTTCCATATTATTAGCAAACTTCATTAATTGGAAACAAGTTTTCAAAGAATGAATTTGTTACCTGATGGAATTCTAAATTTGAAATATGAAGTTGACAAATACGTCAGTCTCATAATAGATCACAATGGCTCAATCGGTAGAGCGCCGTCCCGGTATGACGTGAGATCTGGGTTCGAGTCCCAGTTGCGACCATTACGTTTTATTATTTTTCTGTGTCTTGTTCATTTTCATATGTTAATTTAGATTATTATTGTTGTCTTCTTCTTCAATGATACAAAATAAAACATTTAACATTATTTAATTAAAAACGGCTTATAATTTATTTCGATATGTTTAGTTTTCACTTTTGAAAATTCTTGTTATTAGCACCCGACTTTGCGCGTGTTAAAACCTGTAATAAAAATTCTTCTTATTTTAATAGAAAAATAATATTTATTTATTTAGGAAAATTAACAGATTATTTACATCTATTACAATAAACTTAATAATAAAAATAAAATCCAATAACAGATTTTCATATAACTTAAAATTATAATAAAAATAAAAAAAAATAAAAAAAACTAAGGGTCCTGTACCCGTAGCTGACATATTTACAAAAAATACAATATTGTAAATTTTAAATAAAAAATAACAGAAAATGTAAGAACACAAATAAATAACAATATGGAACAAACAGTATACCGTATTCTGTCAGTACACATCTGCCCTGATGATGGACTCTTTAAAGCTGTCCGAAACGTTGGCTAAATAAGTAGGTAGTGCAACAAGGCATGATAGCCCAAAAATAAAACACGATTGTATTATTAATATCGATTGAATGGATACCTCGAAACTCATGTCGTAACAAATTTTAAAAGGCGAATTTCACAGCAAATAATTAATTATTTACAACTTGCAAATATTGAAGAAGATGCGTAGAAGGCTAATAGTGCATTATTAACATGGAATTACGATTTAGCTATGACGAGTTCACTGGCCAATGAGCCGCAAAGGTCGCCCAATGTCAATGTCTCGTATAATTCGCCTATTAATTCTGTAGACGACGACTGACCTAGGCTAATGAAGTAATGAAGAACGGTCTATCCAATGAACGGCAAATTAACTAGGCGGGATTTTTTTGAGGATTGTCTATGTAGGTATGACACGAAAGTGAACTGTGGAAAAGTCACAAGATGTCTTCAAATGATCAAATAATAATTTTATTTTGGAATACCCCAGGGTCGTATAAAGGGCCCTGTTTAAAAAATAATTTTATCAGGGCGATACTGAAAGTTGTTTATTATTCACCTTATTATAATGCTAAAATTATGTTGACTCAATGCTAGTGTCATCATCGTTCTACATCTTCTACATTATAATAATAACGGAAGTAGTCACATGCCGTTCTATTAATTGTTGATTGACATTTCGATAATTGGTATACTTTATAGCGTATCAATGTCATTTTTATTAAATTTCATTCGTCTTTTTTTCAAATTGGTGAACATAATTTTAAACGACGTTTCCCCTTTCTTGTTAACTCAAACGTTCTAACTTTTCAAACAATATAATGTGACCAAGCAATGTGAATGGTAAAATTGATACAATATTATTTTTAAGTGATGTGAATACCGCACAAGTCCTAATAACCAACACCCCCGACTTAGATCACCCCAAGTGGTTCGCTACGTTTGGTGACTTAGCAGGGGTGCCCGGATTCAAGGGGTGCAGTTTGTCTAGGTCTTGGCGGCGGATGTATTTGCCCACCTGCTGCTTGGCAGACCGGATCGGGAGAGACTGGTTGAAGGATACCTTTGATCTCTCCAACCGGACTTTCTCGACCCGTCGCCTCTGAGGAATGGATTCGTACGTCCGTCACTCCAGGATACACTTACTCCCAGATTCCTACCCTGTGCCTTCTCAGAACTTCCTCTCCTTCCTTTTCCATAAAAAGACCCTCGAAACCGCATGCCCATAGATGATATAGGCCCGGATGAAAATTGTTTTCCTCAGGGCCTCCTGTGTGGAGCTAATGTAAAAAAAAAACCAACCGTCTGGAGCCAGTGAGACTATAACATCATCAATTGGGGTATGCTGTGAGAATAGGTGTAGTGGCGAGGTGAAGGAGATATAGGAGAGGGTGGAGAATGTGGAGAAGTACCTGGCTATTCAGACCTGATCCCTGGTCACCAAACACGGGTAAACCCATTTCAAATATGAATGGTGGTCTTTCACCAGAGTGATACTTTGTACTTTTCACTCTGAGTACTCTTCAAACATACTATATAGATAATATGGTCACCGGTCAGTGGTTGAGTGGGCATCGCGTTTGGGTCCCACCCAGGCGTTCCGTGTTCGATTCCTCGGCTGGTTGAGTCCTCCATCACAACACAACATCATCCGTTTAGTCTGATGGTAGAAGGAGATTTTCAAATGATGTTGGGTTATTCGTAACCTGGGAATGTTTGTCTTTCTTTTAAATAATAATAAAAAAATATTGATTTTAAGGTTTTCTTTTATATATTCTTAATTAAACAGTTATTATTCAGTTATCATCAGGAATTTTCAAACTGCAATAAGGCATTATCAAACTAACATAAATAAAATTTACTTACTCACGCCATGATTCGTAGTCGAGACTATGATATTCTCAATATTTAAAATTATTATATTGTGGAAAAGAAGAAAAGATGGGGTCTCTTTGTGAAAAAACATTGATGGGGTCAACAGTCCTAGCTATAAATGCTCAAGCGTTATTTGGCTTGGCCCACTTTAGCATATCTCTCGTCATACATTCCCATTGGGAATGTACGGCAACCGATATGCCGAAATACGCCGAACCAAATAACGCTTGAGCTTTTATAGCTAGTTGGCCCCATGAAGATTAATACATATTTTGTATTGCATGTGAGTAGTGATTATCGCCTTTTTTCCTAAGTAAATCCAACGATGAAGTACGAACCTCATTCCATTTTTTGGGCAGGTGAGAGATCAACAGGAAAAATATTAAAAAGTCCTTCAGTTTTCGGAAAGCAAATTTTAAAAGCACACTTTTGTAACCATTTGTTTGAACCTTGATAATATAAACCATTCGAAGGAAGCTTGAATTCACGTTTCTTATTTTTTCGAAAGACCTTAGTCATTTTATTTGTAAATATAAAAATAACCCTGACGGTTTTTCTGATTTTAGTGTCAATTATCAACATTACGTAAAGTGTTCTCGGGAAACGTATATAACAATGTTTAGCCTGACCTTTTCACCTTCTTGCTGAGATGTGTCGAATTCAAAGAACGTTACTGTTTTATCATTTCAAAAAAATTTACACACAGCTTTTCAAATTGACCTTCGGTTGGTAAATGATTATTTATTTTTTGGAATACCTCAAGGTCGTAAAAAGGGCCCTCTTTAAAAAATAATAATAAGTATCAGTGAAATTGGGTAAGGGAATGAAGCAGCTGAAATGAAATATATGGTTACCTGTCTATTCTGGTTACTAATATTTCATAAAGATAAAAAAACAAAAAATAAAACTTAGAAAAGATGAGCAAAAAACAAAGAATTTCTCCAAACACTTTTTGCTGAAACCATCTTTGGACAAAAACATTTTTAATACATAGCTTGCAAACTATACAATACACTACCAGATACGATTAGACAAACATAAACAATGTCCAATTCAAACACGAAATAGAGAATTGGATTGCAAATATAGAACGTCCCAATATTATTGCAAACATCTGTAAAACAAATAGCACTTATCAATTTACTTACAACAAAACCTAAATAAAATAATATTATCCTGCAAATCTAACAAGCATAATTATTATTTCAATATCTATTTTACTTCATCTTTTTTCCTACATTTGTAATATTATATACTCTTTATATGATTTATCATTCTTTCTGATTTTATTGGAAGATAAATTTATCAACCGCAAAGAACAAATGTTAATATTATGTATTTAACTGTGCAATACTGCCTCTTACTCTGTGATACATGGGCGGGCTCTACCGCCGAGCAACGTCCCGAACGTTGACGGAGTTGGGACCCGAAGTGGGTCATTTCAAGGAAGCTCGCTAACGAGGGCCGCTCCGGTCTTCCATTAATAATCTTGCCTTGGCTGGACGTTTACTTTGTAACCATTTGTATTCAATAAACGACTATCTCGTATAACGAACCTCTAGTGTATTATTTACACAAACAATCAGTGTGTAGAACTGAGGATAAGATTGAGTCAGTATCCAAATCCAGTTTCTGAACGCTACACTTACTTAAAATTTATGTAACTACGTTTGTACATATTTTGTCTCGATACAGGTATCTTAGTGAGACAGGCATAGAAAAAAACACATGTAATCAAACTGCATATAAATAAAAAAATTGCTTATATATTTTTTACTGTTACTTTTTTGTGCATAGATCTTCTCCATAAAACATACTCCATGGTCGTTTGATTTGTTGAACATTTCGACTTCTTATGAGGGCAGAAACTGTTTTTCCTATTATATCTTTGTGTAAGAATTTTCAGTGAATGCTACTCCATTTTTTTATTTAAAACAACTTCGCAATATGCGGTGACACTGAAATAGAATTTAAAAACCACCCGTACCCATAATTTGCCGTTCTCAGCAAATTTTTATTTACAACTAATTATTACCATTATAGCCTGTATATATTTATATATTATATTATTCGCTTGGGGTAAAACAACACACAACTCTGCACTGTCGTTGTTCGATGGCACTGACTCGATCACGTAATTTTTAAAATGATCGAAAACGAAAGAGAACTTATATACTATTTTTCTCCCAATCATCTGGAGCCATTAAGACTATGGCATCCTATATTGAGGTATGTTGTGGAGAGGGCGGGAAGACGAGGAAGGGGAGAGTACGTGACTATTCAGATCTGGTTACCAAACACGGGTATAGCCATTTTATTATAGTCTTAAACTAGAACGATACCGAGAGTATCTTCCACTCTGGAACGTGCCGCAAATATACTACGGATCATTTAATGTGAAATAATACAAATTAATCAAATAAAATTTGCTTGCGCACACCGGGTTTTGAACCAGCAATCTCTGGATTGCGAGTCGAGAGTCTTAGCATTAGATAACGGACGTAAAAAAAAGTTATCTATCTATTGTTTTTTTTCAAACCGAAAATTTATTTAGCAGATCCTAAAAATTTTCTTTTCCAAAACAGATTTTTTTGAGGTGCGTATGTCAACATGTATAAAACCTCTCCATGTATAAATTCGTCGATGTGTAATAATGTCAGTGTAATTTGGCACGTGAAATTCACGCCTGACACCATATTGTGATACTGAAGGGAGTGGTGAAAGGATTGAGATGGGAAGGCGAAGGTTAGTAAAATCATTGTCCCACTTTTTCTTCATTTTTCTTTATTTATTGCTTAGTAATTAAATAATTTGTGTATTTTACGACCACCATGCTAAGCACATGCCCGTGTTGTAGGGGTCGATTTTATGTACAGTACCTAATAACATAATGTAAAAGAAAATTTAAAAAATTGTGTTCTTTAGACCACACAACTGAAATAAAACTTCCAGAGAGAAAGAAAATGTGCGCGCGCACTGCTCTCTCTTGCTCCTTCAGTTTTTATAAAATTGTTCATGAACGAAATGATATTACGAATAATCTTCATGCACTGGCTATGAGAGGAAGAGAGAAAGAAAATGTGCGCGCGCACTGCTCTCTCTTGCTCTTACAGTGTGATACAGCCCGTTCGCCTCGCCCGACTACACTTTTCGTAACGCTTTCATCACGCATTCACCAGCTAACCCCCAAGTCAAGCGTGCGTAAAGAAGTTTAACTTAAAAAAAAGAACAATAAAATAATAAAAAATGAAATAAAATTTAAGAATATAAAGGAATGTAAATTAATATAAAAGAGTATGGAATAAAAATTGTATGTAATTTAAAAATGTACAAAATCAAAATAAGTACTTTAGAGTAAGTAAATAGGAACGGATTATTACAATAAAGATACTATAAATGTGCATGCAAAATTACATTGGTGGGTAAATTGTTTATCAGTATTTTTTGTGCAAATGAATTCAAATTTGAACTTCGACTAATAATAATACAGTGGATTGTTATTGTTACAGAGGGCACCAGCGAATATTGAACATACCAGTAGTGTCAAACAGTTTAAAATAATAATGAAAAAAATATTTAATATTTCGGCTACTAAATTTACAAAACCAAAACTTTTATTGGTGGTATAGATTGATTTTTTTAAGAAGAGGGAAGCAGGCAATGTCTATGGAGCTTCATCGACAGTCATCCAGAGGTAGACCAAAGAACTCCTGGATGACTCAATGCTCCAAAATACTACAGAGAAACGGCCTGGATGAAAGCGATACTCAGAACCGAAGAAGTTATAACCTGAGAACGAAAAGAGCCGACCCCAACAGCCTAGCTAATTTTACACTATCGAAAGCCTTTTGGTAATCTATATAACAAGTATATAAATTACGTTTTTTATTTTGAATCTGTTTTAGAATTACAGAATCAATAGCTAATTTTTCTTTACATCCCATATGTTTTCTGCGACAACCTTTTTGTTGTTCAGATAAAATATTTTTTTCATCTAAATGATTATGTATTAAATCTGTCAAGCAAGATGTTAAAATTTTGTATATTGTTGGTAAACATGTAATGGGTCTATACCACAGACATCTGAATATTCATAGACCTGAGAATCAGGGAGAGGGGTAAAAACCAACTGTAGCGGGGCGCAGAGAGATGAGTTGATTGTAACGATATGTGATTCGTTGATACTTCAATCTGACAGTATATAGGCATCTCGCATTATAATATAACCATTTAGTTCTTAAAAGTAAAATCTGCTTTTGAATGAATAGACCTTTTTACATGGGAGCGCGAATTGTTCGCCCGGTTTGAACAAACTTGTGTAATCCATATAAAGCGAAGAAAGGTTCGCTTGTTTTGAGAGTCGAATATTTTGTTACCGTGTTTAGTTAAGACACTTTTACAAATGTTTCATAATTTACTTATCACAGTAAACAGCAACGTGCACACGGCGGGACCGGGAATTTCGGTTAACAACGCTTCATGTTTCTCGATGTGATAAAACTGATCATATTATATGATGTGAATAAGCTTAAAATGAAGACAAATAATGCCTACCTATGGAAGGTAATACGACAATTGGGTTTATACTCTTTTTCACTTCTATTTTTACACGTTTTAAAAGCACAAGTTACCATTTTTGCGATGTTATTTCGTAAAATGTAGCGATGAGAGCTCGACGCTAGTCCGCATAAGAATGATGACGTCACATTTTCTAGATTCACGCGAACCGATACGCCAGCTCAGCCGGTTCCATGGAACCCAGAATTAAGGAGGGGGAAATAATACGTTTTTATCACTTAGGGCAGGTCTATACATAATATGTCTATGGTCTATACTGAGAGGCAATGAGTTGGGACAGTGCAAGGAAGAAGACATCCATTTTTGGACACCGATTGAAGAGTGAGTATTGATTGGTACTGGATCTTTTGATGTCATTATTTAGTTCGTTGAATATTATAGTGTGAAAAAATAGTTTTTTGACTCCTGACTCCGAGGAATTCAATATCTAATCAGTATTCACATTATTAGTAAAGATTATGAACGACCATATGTTCACATGTAAACATCGCTAGATATTTGTGTGATTCGACCGTATGGAATAACACCGAGCGCATTGGCCCGGTGTGTCCCAAATGACATTGTCAAAGATAAAGCGGTTTCTTACGTAATACGTAATTCGCCAAAAAACACACAGGCAATCAATTTTCCTTCTTGGTGATATAAATACATCTTATAACATACTTAAAATAATTATACCGCACACAAAAATAGACTTACATAATTACAAGCATTGCCTAGGAGGTATTCCGAAAGTTGATCTCATGATAATTGACCACCCAAAATAATAAGCATTAGAATTATATTTTTTGGGCATTATTTACCAAATTTCAAACCTAAAATCGACTTAAAAATACCTTTAATAATACGTTGGTATGGATATCAAACGAATTTATTTTCAGTGTCGATTTTTTGTACTTATACGCTGGTATAATACGGATTCTGGCGGCTGTCCGTGGTCGAGTGGTAAGACTCTTGACCCCAATCGGAAAGTCGTCATCATCGTGTGCAAATAAATTTTATTTGATTAATTTGTGTTATTTCACAATTAATTAATACAAATAATATTATATTTGCGTTCCAGAGTGGAAGATTCTCTTAGTATATGGTGTAAGACCACCATTCAGAATTGAAACGTTGCTTAATAATGGCTTTAACCGTGTTTAGTGACTAGATCTGAATAGCCAGGTACTTCCCCACCTTCCTCTTCCCCATCTCCTTCCCTTCACCACTTACCTTCAGCCTCACAACATACCCCAATTGGGGATGCCATGGTCTTACTGGCTCCAGACGGGAGCAGTTAAGACTCTTGTGAGGTATTCTCTATAAAAATATAAAAAAATTCTAAAAGTATCTACCCTCTAGGCAGCATTCTTATATATTACATGGGCTCTGAGAGGCTCTGTCAATCGAAAATCCGAAACAGAAAAATCAGAAAAAGATACGAATACACCTGGGACTCGAACCGAGGACCTCTGGCAATCCGAGCCAACGCGCTATCCACTGCGCCAACGTATCCCTATCCGATTCGGTCATTTTTAACTGTATCATACTTCGACTGAGAACCCCCAACATTATTTCATTTTCTTAACGCATATTTTTATTGGCTGCTATCTTTATGTATGATCGCAAGATTCAACTCGAAATAAATGCCATGCAACTAATGCCATAAGCAACTAGTGCTATGATACAGTTAAAAATGATGGAATCGGATAGGGATGCGTTGGCGCAGTGAGATAGCGCGTTGGCCCGGATTGCCAGAAGTCCTGGGTTCGAGTCCCAGATGTATCCGTATCTTTTTCTGATTTTTCTGTTTCGGATTTTCGATCGACTTTCGCTAATATTATCTTTACAATATTTTCTGAACATTTTTGAATCTTTAAAATAGAAAAGTTATGCATAAGACGATCAATATATTTATGTTTTAAATAAAACAAACACTTAGTATTTAACCACGTATATTTATTATTTGATATATCGACCGGTTTCGCTCCGACCGAGCTTCATCAGGATATAATAATAACTAAATACTAAGACAGAGTTGTTGGTTATTTATAGGTTGAGTGGGAGAGGGAGAAAGAATATTACAAAAGAAACATAATTAGAAAGAGACAAATTTTTAGAAAGAGATAAAAGGATTATCAATAAGTGGAAGGGAGACAACAATATATGTGTATCACATTTACATTTATAAACAACAGTTACTGGTAATCATAGACATATTGGAAGTTGGATCTATTATACAAGATAAAATTATACAATAATTAAATACAATAATATTACATATTACTAGTCAAACATCTCAGAACAACAATGTAACATATATAATATCATGGGTTGGAAAAAATGGCAGGAAACAAGTTGAAGATAGGGCTATAAGGTGTATTTTTTTGATTTGATAAATTGGTTTGGTTATTAAGTAAGTATTCAGACTTATTTGAATTTAAGGATTTTCTTATTTCTAACGCTTCTAAGTTATCTAATCTAATGCCTATACTGTTTTTATGTAACATGCACGTGTCTGAAATTTTATTAAAAGAATGATCTTTTGAGATTAAATGGTTGGCAAATTCCGAGAAACCCTTACCATTTAAACATCGTAAGTGTTCTTTTACCCTAATGTTGACGTTACGTGCTGTTTTTCCTATATAGAAGGCAGGACAATCATTGCAGTTTAGTTTATAAATGCCCGAGTGGCTTAAATTGTCATCTTTATCTTTGGTATTAATTAAAAATTTTCCTAGGTTATTGTTTGTGTAAAAAGCCGGTTTAATATCTAAAGGAAGGTTCTTTACACTTAGATTGGAAAAATTATTTATAAATAGGATCCTACGCCAATGGTAATTTTGAATATCATTATTATTTGGCGGGGTTAATTTATATAGGAATTTATTTGTGGATATATGTTTTAGTTTTTTATTGAGGATTTTATCAATTAAGTCCGGATCATAACCATTATTTGCCGCAATCTGTTTAATAAGAGATAATTCAATTGTGAAGTTAATGTTAGACAATGGTACGGAAATTAATCTGTGTATCATTGAATGAAAAGCCGAGTGTTTATGAGAGTTAGGATGATTAGATGTATTGTGGATAGTTATGTCTGTGTAAGTTGGTTTGCGGTATATATTGAAATTAATTCTATTATTTACTAAAGAGAGTGTCAAGTCAAGAAAATTTAAGGAAGCATTAATACCTATTTCTAATGTGAATTGTATTTGGGTGTGGAATGAATTTATAAGTTGGAGAAAGGCATTTAATTGACGATCCGTACCTGACCAAATACAAATTATGTCATCGACGTACCTTTTCCATACCAGCACGTTTTTTAGGAGAGGGGATTTGCAAGAAAAAATATTATTTTCTAGATTATCCATAAATATATCGGCAACCAAGGGGGACGTCGGAGACCCCATTGGTAACCCCATATTTTGTTGATAGATTACATTGTTAAATTTAAAATAATTTTGGTTTAAGCACACATTAAAAAGACGAGAGAGATCATTAGTAAAATCTCTTGGCAATTTAGAATTATTCAGTAAATTACTAATTATAGATTTGCTTTCAGATATTGGGATATTTGGGAACAAATTAACTACGTCAAAAGAAATTAATTTGCTGTTGCTCGGAATAACTAGGTCTTTTAAGTCATTAATTAATTCTAATGAGTTTTTGATAGTGTGTTTGGGGGAAAACACTTTTGAATTATTGAAGACATTAGTGATAAAGGATGCTAATTTAAAATTTGGCGAATCACAGCTAGCAACGACCGGTCTTATGGGGAAATCCGTTTTATGGATTTTCAGAACACCATATAACTTGGGGACTTTAGGGTTTTTTGTCAAAAATTTCACTTTATTATACGAGTCATCTATAAAAATTGGGGTTTTACATGCATTTAAGGCGTTTTTAACACTCTCAAGATATTTACTTGTTGGGTCTTGCGATAAGATCTTAAAATTATCATTATTAATGAAATCTTCCATTTTTGAAAGATAATCACATTTGGGAATTATAATGACAGTATTGCCTTTATCGGCCTTTGTTAAAATTAATTTGTCAGTCTCTAACTTGTTTCGAATATTTAACATACAACGAGTTTCCGGATTAGATATGGATTTACATTTTGGTATTAGATTTTTTAGTAATTCAGCACTTTTATAGAAGAAAGGATTTGGGCGGTTGTGTAGGGCGGTCTCTATGTCGACAGCAACGTTTTCAATTGCATTGTTGAAGCTGGTTTTGGTATAATTTAGATTATACTTTAGGCCTTTAGATAAAAGAGCCATTTCTTCTGGAAGAAATTGGGTAGATGATAGGTTCTGCACCCGATCAAAGAACCGGTGATTTGTTGTTTCGGGAATGGTTTGGTGAAGGTTGGCTGCAAGGCACAGGTTTTTTAGTTTTTTAATTAAAATTTCACGTTTTTTAAAAACTTTCAATGATGCAAAGTGTCTGACTTTGTCATCAAACACATCCCATTCCAATGGGTGAAGCACATGAACTAGTTCCGTGTGTAACACGTGTAATTTTAGTTTGATGTTGTTACGTTCTTTATATGTACTTTTAAGATCTTCTTTAAGCCATGCTAGTTTAGCTTGTAACACTGAAGAATTGGAGAATGGTTTACTATTTACCCGGTTGAAATAACCATTTAAATAGTTTGGGAACACTTTCAATTTTAAACATTGTTTGTAGAAAAATATATTAATAGACATAACTCTGCACTTAGTTGTATAGTACAGTTAATAAAGCAACAATGTATAAAAACTATACAACTAAGTGCAGAGTTATGTCTATTAATATATTTTTCTAGCAAACAATGTTTAAAATTGAAAGTGTTCCCAAACTATTTAAATGGTTATTTCAACCGGGTAAATAGTAAACCATTCTCCAATTCTTCAGTGTTACAAGCTAAACTAGCATGGCTTAAAGAAGATCTTAAAAGTACATATAAAGAACGTAACAACATCAAACTAAAATTACACGTGTTACACACGGAACTAGTTCATGTGCTTCACCCATTGGAATGGGATGTGTTTGATGACAAAGTCAGACACTTTGCATCATTGAAAGTTTTTAAAAAACGTGAAATTTTAATTAAAAAACTAAAAAACCTGTGCCTTGCAGCCAACCTTCACCAAACCATTCCCGAAACAACAAATCACCGGTTCTTTGATCGGGTGCAGAACCTATCATCTACCCAATTTCTTCCAGAAGAAATGGCTCTTTTATCTAAAGGCCTAAAGTATAATCTAAATTATACCAAAACCAGCTTCAACAATGCAATTGAAAACGTTGCTGTCGACATAGAGACCGCCCTACACAACCGCCCAAATCCTTTCTTCTATAAAAGTGCTGAATTACTAAAAAATCTAATACCAAAATGTAAATCCATATCTAATCCGGAAACTCGTTGTATGTAAATATTCGAAACAAGTTAGAGACTGACAAATTAATTTTAACAAAGGCCGATAAAGGCAATACTGTCATTATAATTCCCAAATGTGATTATCTTTCAAAAATGGAAGATTTCATTAATAATGATAATTTTAAGATCTTATCGCAAGACCCAACAAGTAAATATCTTGAGAGTGTTAAAAACGCCTTAAATGCATGTAAAACCCCAAT
Source organism: Limnephilus auricula (assembly GCA_951813805.1). Lineage (NCBI taxonomy): Eukaryota > Metazoa > Arthropoda > Insecta > Trichoptera > Limnephilidae > Limnephilus > Limnephilus auricula. The sequence continues at coordinate 10,775,572 of OX638415.1, forward strand.
TTTTATAGATGACTCGTATAATAAAGTGAAATTTTTGACAAAAAACCCTAAAGTCCCCAAGTTATATGGTGTTCTGAAAATCCATAAAACGGATTTCCCCATAAGACCGGTCGTTGCTAGCTGTGATTCGCCAAATTTTAAATTAGCATCCTTTATCACTAATGTCTTCAATAATTCAAAAGTGTTTTCCCCCAAACACACTATCAAAAACTCATTAGAATTAATTAATGACTTAAAAGACCTAGTTATTCCGAGCAACAGCAAATTAATTTCTTTTGACGTAGTTAATTTGTTCCCAAATATCCCAATATCTGAAAGCAAATCTATAATTAGTAATTTACTGAATAATTCTAAATTGCCAAGAGATTTTACTAATGATCTCTCTCGTCTTTTTAATGTGTGCTTAAACCAAAATTATTTTAAATTTAACAATGTAATCTATCAACAAAATATGGGGTTACCAATGGGGTCTCCGACGTCCCCCTTGGTTGCCGATATATTTATGGATAATCTAGAAAATAATATTTTTTCTTGCAAATCCCCTCTCCTAAAAAACGTGCTGGTATGGAAAAGGTACGTCGATGACATAATTTGTATTTGGTCAGGTACGGATCGTCAATTAAATGCCTTTCTCCAACTTATAAATTCATTCCACACCCAAATACAATTCACATTAGAAATAGGTATTAATGCTTCCTTAAATTTTCTTGACTTGACACTCTCTTTAGTAAATAATAGAATTAATTTCAATATATACCGCAAACCAACTTACACAGACATAACTATCCACAATACATCTAATCATCCTAACTCTCATAAACACTCGGCTTTTCATTCAATGATACACAGATTAATTTCCGTACCATTGTCTAACATTAACTTCACAATTGAATTATCTCTTATTAAACAGATTGCGGCAAATAATGGTTATGATCCGGACTTAATTGATAAAATCCTCAATAAAAAACTAAAACATATATCCACAAATAAATTCCTATATAAATTAACCCCGCCAAATAATAATGATATTCAAAATTACCATTGGCGTAGGATCCTATTTATAAATAATTTTTCCAATCTAAGTGTAAAGAACCTTCCTTTAGATATTAAACCGGCTTTTTACACAAACAATAACCTAGGAAAATTTTTAATTAATACCAAAGATAAAGATGACAATTTAAGCCACTCGGGCATTTATAAACTAAACTGCAATGATTGTCCTGCCTTCTATATAGGAAAAACAGCACGTAACGTCAACATTAGGGTAAAAGAACACTTACGATGTTTAAATGGTAAGGGTTTCTCGGAATTTGCCAACCATTTAATCTCAAAAGATCATTCTTTTAATAAAATTTCAGACACGTGCATGTTACATAAAAACAGTATAGGCATTAGATTAGATAACTTAGAAGCGTTAGAAATAAGAAAATCCTTAAATTCAAATAAGTCTGAATACTTACTTAATAACCAAACCAATTTATCAAATCAAAAAAATACACCTTATAGCCCTATCTTCAACTTGTTTCCTGCCATTTTTTCCAACCCATGATATTATATATGTTACATTGTTGTTCTGAGATGTTTGACTAGTAATATGTAATATTATTGTATTTAATTATTGTATAATTTTATCTTGTATAATAGATCCAACTTCCAATATGTCTATGATTACCAGTAACTGTTGTTTATAAATGTAAATGTGATACACATATATTGTTGTCTCCCTTCCACTTATTGATAATCCTTTTATCTCTTTCTAAAAATTTGTCTCTTTCTAATTATGTTTCTTTTGTAATATTCTTTCTCCCTCTCCCACTCAACCTATAAATAACCAACAACTCTGTCTTAGTATTTAGTTATTATTATATCCTGATGAAGCTCGGTCGGAGCGAAACCGGTCGATATATCAAATAATAAATATACGTGGTTAAATACTAAGTGTTTGTTTTATTTAAAATATAATGCCTAACCACAAAGTGATTGCTTCTTACGAAAAAAAAAAAAAAAAAAAAAAAATATATATTTATGATTAAAAACACTAAACTAGGCAAACGCCCATATTGTAGTGGTATCACAATACGTAGTATAAATTGTTGCATTCAAAACTACTTACAAAGGCCCTTAAGTTTTAGATGCACTCGTAAAGAACTGTAAATACAAAAAATCAAAGACACGAAATGGTGTTTGCCGGAATTGGGTAATGATATGTGTAGGAAAAACAAGGTATGCAAGGAAAAGGGATAACAATCAATTACCACTGAATCTCTGCGAGGGAGCACACATCACTATCACAATATAGTTCCACCGCGATAACTCGGTGTAATTATCGCCACAATAATACGAATGAGTACAAAACGATATTATGTACTTTCGAGAAGGTCAAATTCCTTTATTTTACTTAAAAACGAGATTGTGCACACGAAAAACACCAAAAATTTGCTTTCAAAATAGTTTCAAAATGATATGTAATACTACGATATATAATCTTTTTATTTTTATTTTATCTATCAATAATATATTTATCTATTTATAATGAACCTATTATTATAAATTATTAATATTAAAATATGTATAAACCACTATCTTTATTATTTGTAATTAAATTAAATTAAATTTGTATAATTTAGTAAATTATCATTCAATTTATCAACATTTATAAATAAATTATTATTTATCTGTAACCTACATTTCCATAAATTCATTGCTATATTATCTGTAAACTTCATTACTATCAATTATTATTTTATCTGTAAACGTCATAAATTCATTGTTATATGGTCTGTAAACTTCATTTTCATAAATCATTATGTCATATGTAAACTTAATTATCATAAATTCATTGGTGCATTAACTGTAAACTTCATTATCATCAATTATTATATTATCTGTAAACTTCGTTATCATTGTAACATTATCTGTAAACTTCATTACTATCAATTATTATTTTATCTGTAAACTTCATTGTCACAAATTCATTGTTATATTATATGTACCCTTCATTATTATCAATTATAATTTTGTCTGTAAACTTGATTGACGTAAATTCATTGTTATATTATCTGTAAACTTTATTATCATCAATTATCATATTATATGTAAAATAAATTATTATAAATACATAGCTATATTATCTGTAAACTTCATTATCATCAATTATCATATTATATGTTAACTTAATTATCATAAATTCATTGCTGCGTTAACTGTAAACTTCAATGTCATCTATTATTATGTTATCAGTATACTTCATCACAATAAATTATATTATCTGTAAACTTCACCCGCCATAACATAGGGACATCTCTAGCATGGCGGATGAAATAACACAATATCTATACAATGTACAAAATTCATTTATTAAATAAATATTATGTACATCTGAGATGATTGGGGCAAATTCCGAAAATCACCAACAATTTGTTTCCAATACATTTTCAATCCTTCTTTTGTCTTTCAAAAACAAATTCACTCGATTTGGAACTATTTTTCCTGCCATTGTTCCCAAGTTCAATCCAGATGGTTAAGGAGACGCAGGTAACCTATGAATAATTGACATCGCGATAGGAAATAAGCATATTCTCATTTCAATAATAAGCATAATATAAAAACAAAAATACAACAACGTCGTAAAACTAATAATACTAGATGCATTAAAAAAAACCACGGTGTTGGTTCTTCAGTCACAAAATGAATTTATTAAGGGAGAATATGTAAGAATGTGTAAGAAACAAGAAGTGTTTATCAAGACAAAATTGTACGCCTTTCCATCCTCTCTGCTACTCCTGCGAAGAAACGTCATGTTTAAGTTTTATTAAAATAACGACGAGATAATCCAAGTTTACGAATAACCAAACAATATTTAATTTTTATTTTTATTTTACATTAACTTCACACAAATCACTCACACGGAGAAAAATGTTATTCGAAAAACCGATCATTTTAATGGTAAAAACGATTAAAAATGGGACTGAAGTTTTTACGAACAAATTAACAGTGTTTCAATGTTTATTGGCGGGAAAATGTAAGAATAATTTGCTGGTATACGTACGAAATTACGTATACCAACAAATTATTCTTACATGTTACCGCCAATAAACATTGAAACACTATTTATTTGTTTGTAAGAACTTCAGTCCCGTTTTTAACCGTTTTTACGAATAAAATTATCGTATTTTAGAATAACATTTTTCTCCGTGTAGCTAGATCATTTCACACTACAGTAAAAATACTTTGATGGCCACAATTTGAGTGCAGTCAGATCATACATGGCCCCCCGATGGGGTCAATATATCGCCCCCGTGTATTTTGACTGTTCGGGTCACAAACCCTATGTCCTCTGCCGGTCGGCGAGTCAACGAGTCAACGAGTCGACGCGTCGCGAGTCGGTATTCATTGGTCAGTGACTCACATCGAGGCAGACTGCAGCCATATGTCACGCAGAAGTGATAATGTATTGCATTATTTGCATTTTTCTGGCAGTAGGTACACAAAATGTAGGTACAGGTAAATCATTTCAAGGCGAAGCTTAACCCTAGAAAGATAATCTTATATTGATATAGATAAGATACGTCTTAAAGACGTACTGAAGTTTAAAAGTGTATATTTGACATAATATCATACTTATACAGTTAAAAGGTATTTCTTTAATCTTTGCAAAATTACTTTGTTGTATCATTTTAATTAAACGAAACAAATTACTTTGTGTAAACCACTATAATCACATGTTATAATATCTACGTGTTTCAAAACCGATGGTTTCTTCGTCAGGATAATAACTAATGAGGATAATAATTCATGTTATTATACTGACGAAGAAACCATCGGTTTTGAAATTTTGAATTTTTTAATTTCTCGAGTTTTTTTTGCGAAACTCGAAAAAACGTCAAGAAATATAACATACAATAAATTTTGCATTAAAGTTGTACCAAAATATTGTTGTTTTTTTATTTATGTGAATACCGCTCAAGAATCCCAACTTGAGTATGGCATCCCCAATTAGGGTATGTTGTTAGGGTGAAGATATATATATATAGGGTTATAGTGGGAAGAGATAGGGAAGAGGGAGTGGGGAAGAACCTGAATATCTGGTTTCAAAACACGGCTAAAGCCAATTGAATTCTCGCTTAATATGGATGAAAAAAATAAATTTAAAAAGTTGTAGTAGTTAGATATTAACTAGTACTAATCAATTCAGTTACCGAAATTTCGAAAAAAGTGCATTTTAATGGTTATTTTTTAAATTTAAAAACACAAAATGTCATTTTTCAACGAAAATTTGCAACAGTTCCTAACATAGCGGTCGGTGAAAAATGACATTTCGTATTTTTAAATTTTAAAAATCACCATTAAAATGCACTTTTTTCGAAATTCCGGTAACTGAATTGATTAGTACTAGTTAATATCTAACTACTACAACTTTTTAAATTTATTTTTTTCATCTTTATTAAGCGTGTCCCGGTTTTGTAAATATTTTCCCTCATTTTTCACACGATCAAGGACCGGGTGACGTCACGAACTCTCCCGCACGGTGTTATACTCTTGCCGGCGTTTTCGCGGGCTTTAATAAAATTCAAACTTGTAGAATTAATTTAATTATGAAAACGAACTTTAAAAATAAAAATGGTATTTAAGTTTGCATGTCCCTTACATGAACATATTTTTTATAAGTCAAGTATAAGTAAGTATAAGTTTCCATTGATTAACTTTTTTTTGTTGTGAAACTCCATATTATGAGTGTGCACAAAAACAGTCAAATGTGTCCTCTTTAAAATGATTTGCCTGTATAAACATCCCTACCTATGTACAAATTTAACGAGTTTACAGATGGTTTGAGGGATTTAAAGGGTGACATCATTGTCGATGGGAATGTTATATTTTGTTTAAATGGAAGATGCAATTAAATAAAGTACCGCGTATATGTAAACCTGAAGAAGGTAAAGTGTTGATCTCTGTAGTAGTATCTATTAAACTGTATCATACTTCCACACAGAACTACCAACATTATCTTCATTTTCTTAACGCACATATTTATTGGCTGCTATCTTTATGTATGATTGCAAGATTCTTCACGAACTAAATGCAATATAACTAGAGTGTTTTCGTTACATTGCATTGGATTCAGGAAGGGACTACTTAAATTTCAATGATATGGAAGAATTCAATATTATACAGGGTGTAACAGGACGTACCTGAGCGCGAATTCCTGAGCTTATTTGGAGTAAAAAATGTAAATGAAATTTTGGTCTCCGGGTGACTTTTTCGTGACGTATTTTTTTGATTTTTTTTTTCTCAAATTCAAACAAAAAAATCTTCCGCATCTTGTCACTGGTCACTCAGCCGAGTAACCGCACAGCCTCTTAACCCGCTCCCAACTGTCCAACAACTACTATTTTTTATGTTTTTGTAGAAAAAAAAAGAAAACATAAATAATGTCGCCGGAGAAAAAAACGTTATTTACATTTTGTACTCCAAATAAGCTCAGAAATCGTTGATTAAGGGGATACCCGGCGGTGATTTTTCCATACAAACGTATTCCCTATTTATCTCTCTGGATTTTAACCCTACAGAAAATATTGTTTTTACATAAAATAGATATCAACTACTAGCGTGTCGGTACTTTTAGTTTTTTTTTATAAGTTATTTTTTTATAGAAGTTATGACCTTTCAAAAATCAATAAAATTGACTGGTTTAAAAGTCGTCAAAAGACGTTCAATATTTGTATATTGAACGTCTAGTTTGTACTAGACAATGTTTTTTAAAAAAAGCAAAACGTACAGACATAAAATAGTTTTTTTTTGTGCAGTTGGTAAAAAAAAATGAAAATCAGTCCACTTTTGGAGAAGAAAAGCGGGGAATACAAAACCTCGATTTAAGTTAGGTATTAGTAGCCCGAGGTGTATTGTCCCTTTCGCTCAATATCCGGTGGAGTAAGAGCAACAGTGACACCAACAATTTAGTAAAATCTATTTTTCAAATTTCTCCACCACCCGGGTATCATCTTAAAATCCCTCGGGTACGTCCTGTTACACCCTGTATACGTAGTGTCAGATTTGACATGTGACTGCTAGCGCCTTGGCGTCTAAAAAAGTTACTATCTCCGGCTAATCAAGGCATGAGTGGCAGATTTACGGCCGCTGTTCCCAATCCTACTAATCAATTACTAAGCCAACATTTTGGCTTAGTAATTGATTAGTGCACAACTATGCTTTTTCCAACACACAAGTATCGCTTAAGCATTTATCTTAACCTAAGGAAGCCGGACTAGTGGATTAAACTCGTTTCGGCCGCCTCAGTTTTGGACTAGTTCTTAAAAGTGTCAACAGAATAGAAAAAATACCGCGAAAACAATGGTCGATGAAATATCACTTTGACAGAAGACACAGTTTCGCGCTCATTTCACTTCTGTTGTATTGCGTTTATCAATTATCAATATTATCATTTTAATTAATATGGATTAAGAAGTTCGGATACGTGCGGAGCAGAGACGAAACACGGTTAATTTATGCGAAAAACTATGTCGTGTTCGAATATTCGCCAAGCCAAGTTTCAAGTCCAGTACCTACGGTCAAGCTGACACTTTATTTTATATACGTCTGTTTAAAAAATATAAATTGTCAGTTTATGGATAAAAATATTTAAAATAAATTACGTGTATTAATAATAAATTCAACAATTAACTCTATAATATTAATTTAATTCATATTTAAAGTCATTTTATTGTCTATGAAAGTGGGCGAGGCCAGATAACATAAGATGTTTGGGGACAACATAAATCGAGCGCTACCCTACAAAATGCTTGGCTGATCGCGGCCTCAGATGAATCGATTTAAAAGTTAGAAACAGCGGCCGTTAGTCCGCCTAAATGTGAGCGAGGAATGTCGAAGATAGCGAGGATACGGACTGGCTGATATACCGGGCTATGAAACTCTTCTTTGTCAGATAACTTTGTTTACAGAACTGTGAATATTTTCCAGTGTTTGCTCCGGTTTTTGACCTAACTCAATCCGATACGGCTTGGCGTGGTATTGCGATTCGCGGTACGAAAAAACGTCATTGCAACATTGACTGATTTTGTCAACAAGTAAAAAGTGATATCGATAAAGACTTTATTGAACTATATACTGATAGGGGACGTTTGAATAAATAATGCACCTACATCCTATGATAATATATAGTAGTTTTTTGTCAGTTGCAGGCTTATACTGATACAATATTCATGTGAGAAGTCATGTTTTTAATGTAGATGAAGCAAGTGGTCTATGCCTACAAATGATTTATTTATTATTTTATTTATTTATTTATTGACGCCCTATAGGGCTTTTACATATCGTTACATTTACAAATTTCATTTAAAACAACTGCATAACATTGATAAAAAATATTACAAATTACATAAATAAAGCAAACACAATATAGTCAATAAGAATATATGTAATGCTAAATACAGTTGGATGACTTTAGAGAACTCGTAGGTACAATTCATATACCCACGGGCAAAAAAGGAAAAAAAAACAAAACACATTAATTTTAACAAAAGAAAATTAAAATAAAATGAAATGATTTCTCATTCATTATTTACATTTAGAAAGTGGTGGATTAATTTGACTTTAAATGTGTCAAAGTTTAAATTAAATATGTCAGCAACCTCAGTTAGTTCATTGGCTAGCCTATGTATTCGTAACCTAGCTAGCCTATGTAATGATAACAAATTTTAGTAATATATATTTAATATATATTTTAGGGATATTTAAAATGATCTAAAAGATAAAAAATAAATTACCGAGAATCCATATCCGATCAGCTGCTTCTAAACTAACAATTTTTACCATTACATATTATTTAGTTATTTTATTTTTATTTTTATTTTTATAGAGAAACCTCACAAGAGTCCCAAATGCTCCCTTCTGGATCCAGTGAGACTATGGCATCCCCAATTGTGGAGTATGTTGAGAGGCTGAAGGTAAGTGGGAAAGGGAAGGAGATGGGGAAGAGGAAGGTGGGAAAGTACCTGGCTATTCAGATCTACTCACGAAACACGGCTAAAGCCTTTATTAAGCAACGTTTCAATTCTGAATGGTGGTCTTACACCAGCGGCCCTAGCACATATAACGATCGGTAGGATAACCATCGGTAACTTCTCATCGTTCCTTACGACAACTGCAGATCGCAAATGAATAGGTGACAGTTCACAATGACTAAGTGTCCTTAATATATTCGATATCAACTGTCGTTTGTATGTTTGAGATCTGCAGTTGTCCTAGGGAACGATGAGAAGTTACCGACAATCGGTCGGTAACTTTATATCGAGCGACCGTGCTAGCACACCAGGGCGATACTGAGAGTATCTTCCACTCTGGAACGCGCCGCAAATATAACATATATTATTTTTTATTAATTAATTGTGAAATAACACAAATTAATCAAATAAAATTTATTTGCGCACGCCGGGTTCGAACCCGCGACCTTCAGAATGGGAGTCAAGTGTCTTACCACTCGACCACGGTTAGGTACTGAACAAAGGAGTTATGTATTTTTTATTATTACAATGAATTTAAGAATGTTTCGTAAATTCATATCACATCACGTCACATAAGAAATTATTTGTTGAAGTAACTAGCGTAGACCAATGAAAAATCACGGGATATTAATAATATTTCGTGAAAATGAATTATCTAGAAAAAATCATTTTTTTACATTACTTGTTAAGATTAACCCTAATAAGTTTAACAAAAGAAATACACAAGTCAAATACGGAATTTTCTGATAAAAAATATATTATTGAGTAGGTATACGTAGTTAATTACCGCTTGTCTGTACTCTTGATACAATCAGTCCCAATTTTAAAAATATAGATACTGAATTTCAAAAAACTGAGTTCATTGAACCAGAGTTACAATCACTCACAGACAGATCCACAACCGAAATTGGCATGTTGATAATTGATTATTGTATTGTTCAATATTTCGAGGTTCCGAATAACCGTACAATATTTGAACTCCTCATACTTCCGTCATAATAAGTAGAAAATGTTGCTTGTGCACTGATGGAGGATTTAGCTGGTGAAGGATTGCACCATCGATGGAACCACAGCTTTTACCACTCAACCACTAAGCTTTAAATATTTTTAAAACAGCCATCAATCACACTGTTGAAAACGTTAACATTTTTTAAACTACAGGAAACAATTTCAGACGTCGAAGCAAACAATTTTATGAATCGCTTTTTTCACGTGCAGCCTTGTTCCATTTACATGTCATGTCTGGTTACAAAAATATGTACCTACATTTAATTTTAAAACATTATATTTCGTAATTATTTTATTTATTTATTTATTTATTTATTAACCCCGTTCTTAGGGCTTTTACACGGAGAAAAATGTTATTCGAAAAAACGATCATTTTACGAATAATTTGTTGTTATACAATTTGGGAGGCGGGAATGGGTACCGCCGCCCCGGGAACCATTTATTGGATAACCAACACCTCTGCCATAGGTCACCCCGAGTAGTTCGCTACGTTTGGTGACTTAGCAGGGGTGCCCGGGTTCATGGGTAAGGTTTGTCTGCGGATGATCTAGACACACTGAACCCCAGATTCCTACCCAACCCTCATACCCTTTTCCTTCCCAGAATTTCCTCTCCTTTCTTTCCTTAAAATACCCTCCACACAGCGTCCCCAAAGATGACATAGGCCTTGAGGGAAATTATTTTTCTCAGGGCCTCCTGTGTGGACCTAATATAAAAATTAAAAAAAACGTAATTTCGTACTTATACCAACAAATTATTCTTACATTTTCCCGCCAATAAACATTGAAACACTGTTAATTTGTTCGTAAGAACTTCAGTCCCGTTTTTAACCGTTTTTACTTTTAACATATTTCCGTGTACGTATGAATAGTAAAACACAGAATTTCGAATATAAAATATCTGAACTGCCTCAGTAACCACATTGCGTATTTGTTTAGTGATAAACTGGAGATATCCCTTGACTCAATATAATATTTTCCCTCCATTAGTATTCTAAGAAAAGAGGAATACATAAATATGGTAGTTAGTTCCAGAATTTCTGCGATGAATTATATCCCGGCTTCTAGTTTTAATTAGTGGATTCCGCAGGCTTGTCAGTGCAAGAAATTTTGGACTATCAACTACATCTTTTAATATTTAATGTAAAAATACCAAGTCAGTGAAAATCCATCTATCTGAAAATTTAAGACTAGATAGACTTCGCTTTTCGGCCCATACAAAAAGGACGCCCGGGAAAAAAAACTTTTCTACATCAAAAATTGCACAAAATGAATATATTTTTTTATACTGCCTTCTAGAGGGTGAAAACTATGTCGGTATGTTTTCGAATTTTCGATGCGTTTCGTATTAACGTAAACATTCACTGTCAAACATGTACGATTTATCAACAAATATTATTTAAAGAATAAGTGCTGCTAACTCAACTCTCATAAAGAATGATAAAATTATAAAAAGCTACCGACGTAGCTTCTTCTTTCTAAATAATATATATTTTTTTAAATATCATTTTCGTGAAAGTTTCGGTGTAGAAAAGTGTATTCTCCATAAACCCCTTTTCGAGCGATTTCTGTAGGTAAATTTGAGCGTTGTCTCATTCGCACATTTCGCATTCGCTTGTATTGTAAGTGTGCGTGAGCTTATTGTGAGCGGGACAGAATGACAGACGCGGGTGTTCCGCGTGTCGTTCAAAGTCTAGCCTCTTAAGCATGTTCATATGGCTTGCTAAGTCCTCCATCACATCCAACAAATTCCGCTTACTGTGATTGTAGTAAGAGATTTTCAAATATTTGTCAGGTTATTCGTAACCTGGGAATGTTTGTCTTTCTTTAAAAAAAAAGAGTGTTAAATTTAGTAGCCTGGAGTGGGAGGGATGGATTCATACGTCCGTCACTTCTGGACACATTGACCCCAGATTCCTACCCACCCCTCATATGTTTTTCGTTCCCAGAACTTCCTTTCCCCTAAAGACACCCTCCACACCGCAACCCCGAGAAATCGGCCATGAGGGTTTTTTTTTCTTCAGGGCCTTCTGTTTGTATATTATAGCTAATGTAAAAAAGCAGAGAACCCAAAAAACATTTCTTTTTATCTGAGGAATTAGATTTTTTTAAATTTTTCAGTGGCTGGTGGGTCCAACAGACACATCTATAAAAGCGCTAGCGTTAATTGACTTGGCCTACTTCAGCCTATCGCTCGTCATACATTCCCATTAGGAATGTACGGCAACCGATATGCCGAAATACGCCAAATCTGTCGGCCCCATAAAGGTTTTAAAAACTTTTGGGACCGGTCACATGCTCATATTAAACTATTTAATATGAGCTTTTTTCAAATTTTAATTTAAAAAATCCAACTTCGAACTCGATTTACTCAAAAACAAAAGCTCAAATCAATAAGTGATAAATATTACCAAATAATGTTTTTTTACATACTCGTAATGTATCTGTTAACGGAAATGTATGTAATCCGTCGTTGTACTCAATTCCTAAGAAATGTATGTAGTTCCTAAAATCGCCCGGAAATGTGTAAAATAAATTATATTAGACACATTTCCGAGGAAATCTATACATTTCCTAAATAGCAATCGGCAATATAAAACATTTAATAATAACATAACTAAGAAGGGGCACTTTCTTTAGTATCACAAATCATGTTACACAAACCTAGCGTAGCCGCTAAACTACTTGAAAACTGGGATGTTTTTCTTGCCTTGACGCGAGCAGGCGCTATAAAGGGAGCACTTTTTTTGTATCACAAACCACGTTAATTACTTGAATAACAGAATGATTACTTACCAAATGAAAGATTAACTTTATAAGAATATTACAAATAAAACAACGTGTTTTATTACAGAAAGCATTATTTTTATACATTTCCTAATACGATATTGGAATAATATACAATTCCTAGGAAATGTATAGATACATTTCCAGTATATGTATGTATTAAATAATTTTTAAAACTATATTTTATACATTTCCTAAATAGCTTCAGAATTGTATACATTTCCAAGGAGTTGTATACAATTTCTAAATTTCATACAAAAAAAATAACATATCCACAAAAAAAAATTAATAAAGTTATAGGCGCAAAATCAA